>PVHX01000139.1:0-319527 GCA_004024805.1 Geosciurus inauris
TGATTTCAGCTCTGATTCTAATTATTTCCTGTATTCTACTTCTTTTGGTGTTGCTTTGTTCTTCTTTTTCTAGGGCTTTGAGTTGTAGTGTCAAGTCATTGATTTGTTGACTTTTACATCTTTGAATATATGAGCTTAATGCAATGAACTTTCCTCTTAGCACTGTGTTCATAGTGTCCCAGAGGTATTGATATGTTGTATCAGAGTTCTCATTTACCTCCAAGAACATTTTTATCTCTTCCCTGATGTCTTCTGTTACCCATGCATTGTTCAATAGCAAATTATTGAGTTTCCAGGTGTTGTAATGGCTTCTTTTTAAAAAACTGTCATTAATTTCTAGTTTCAATCCATTGTGGTCAGATAGAATGCAGGGTAGTATCTCTATTTTTTTGTATTTGCCGAGACATGCTTTATGGCATAGCATATGATCTATTTTGGAGAAGGATCCATGAGCTGCTGAGAAAAACATGTATTTGCTTGTTGATGGTTGGAATATTCTATATATATCCATTAAGTCTAGATCATTGATCGTTCTGTTAAGTCTTGTAGATTCTTTGTTTAGTTTTTGTTTGGAAGATCTGTCCAGTGGTGAGAGAGTTGTGTTAAAGTCACCCAATACTATTGTGTTGGGATCTATTTGGTTCTTGAATTTGAGAAGGGTTTCTTTGACAAACATGTCTGCCCCATTGTTTGGTGCATAGATATTTAAGATTGTTATGTCTTGTTGATGTATGATTCCCTTGAGCAGTATGAAATGACCTTCTTTATCTCTTTTCACTAATTTTGGTTTGAAGTCTACTTTATCTGAAATGAGGATGGAAACTTCTGCTTGTTTACACAGTCCATGTGAGTGATAAATTTTTTTCCATCCTTTCACCTTCAGTCTGTGAGTATCTCTTTCTATGAGGTGAGTTTCTTGGAGGCAGCATATTGTTGGGTCTTTTTTTAAAATCCAATCTGCCAATCTGTGTCTTTTAATTGCTGAGTTGAGGCCATTGACATTCAATGTTATTATGGAGATATGGTTTGTATTTCCAGACATTTTGGTTTATTCTCCGGTTTTTAACTTGACTAGGTTTCTCCTTTGGCCTTTAATGTAGCTCCTCCCTCTGCAGGTTTGCGTTATTGTTTTTGATTTCCTCCTCATGGAATATTTTACCAAGAATATTTTGTAGTGCTGGCTTTCTTGCTGTGAATTCTTTTAATTTTTGTTTATCTTGGAAGGTTTTTATTTCATCTTCAAATCTAAAACTTAATTTTGCTGGGTATAAGATTCTTGGTTGGCATCCACTGTCTTTTAGCATTTGGTATATACTTTGCCATGATCTTCTTGCTCTCAAGGTCTGGGTTGAGAAGTCTGCAGTGATCCTAATTGGCTTCCCACTATATGTAATCTGATTCCTTTCTCTTGTGGCTTTTAAGATTCTCTCCTTGTTCTGAATGTTAGGCATTTTCATTATTATGTGCCTTGGTGTAGGTCTGTTGTGATTTTGAATGTCTGGTGTCCTGTAAGCCTCTTGAATTTGATTATCCAATTCATCCGTCATATTTGGAAAGTTTTCTGATATTATTTCATTGTATAGGTTGCTCATTCCTTTGGTTTGGAATTCTATGCCTTCTTCTATCCCAATAATTCTCAAGTTTGGTCTTTTAATGTTGTCCAAAAGCTTTTGGATGTTCTGCTCATGGCTTCTTACCATCTTCACTGTGTGGTCAACTCTATTCTCAAGGTTAAATATTTTATCTTCAGTATCTGAGGTTCTTCCAAATGGTCTAATCTGTTGGTGATGCTTTCTATTGAGTTTTTGATTTGGTTCATTGTTTCTTTCATTTCAAGGATTTCTGTTTGGTTCCTTTTCAGAATATCTATCTCCTTGTTGAAGTGATCTTTTACTTCCAGTATTTGCCTATGTATCTCTTTATCAAAGTGATCTTTTACTTCTTGTATTTGTCTTTGTATCTCTTTATCGAAATGATCTTTTGCTGACTGGGCTTGCTCTCTTATATCATTCTTTAAGTCACCAAACATTTTAATTATGTACGACCTGAATTCCTGTTCTGTCATTCCTCCTGCTGTACAGACCATGGACTCTAATAGTGTAGTATCTTGGTTTGTTTGAGTCACTTTCTTGCCTTGCTTTCTCATGATGTTTGTGTGTCTCTCCTTCTAGCTCTGCTGATCCAAGTTGTTACAGTTTTTATTCCTATATGGGTAAGGTTTCCCTGCAGGGTTTTGTTACCTCTCCTTTAAAGGGGAGATCAATATTGATTGATCTCAATACAAGCAATATATAATTTCAAACCAAGTATCTCCTAACCGCTCCCAAATACATTTACAGTTTAGTCATTATATACAACAATTATGTGTTCCTTTATAATCTATTATGTAACTAATAAATTTGCACTAGCGTCTATAGTATTTTTTTGGTGGGCTAGGGAAACTTGAGGGTGGTGTGTAGGACAGAATGTTGGGTTAGTAGGAAGTGAGGATATAGTTATTAAATCTTAGAGAGCATAAGAAAGGAATCCAAGAGGAGTTGGCTGTCACTAGAGAGAGCAACATAGTGTTGGGGAAGACCGGTATGGAGGAAGAAAAGAATATGGCAAGGAGAGATGATAGCAAGACAGATGAAACATATGCACTTGGGATTTATAAGAGCATATAATACCACTCTAGTATATAGTTCCAAAATCCCAACTTACCATATCCCGCTGTATAGCAGATATTTGATGTCACAACTGTTGGGGATGAGAGGGTAGGAGAAGAGCGAAGAAGAAAAGAGGGAAGGAAAAAGAAAAAAAGGAAAGAAGAAGAGAGCGGAGAGATAAAACAAAAAGATTAAGCAATAGTACTAATAGGAGAAAAAGATAAAGGATAGAATTAAAAATAAACATAAAAAAATGTAAAGTCTCAGTGTAAATAAACAGGTATGGTTCCTTTCACCTCCAGTAGGTGGCGTTGTCGGTTGTTTGCTGGACTTTCCCCGCTGGTGTCCTGAGTGCTGGTCCTGTAGCAGGTTGAAACTCTGAGCCGCTGGTGGAGTCGCTGTTCCACCGTACACTGCGCCGTGTCCAAAGTTTGCTCCCAGGTGTTCACTTGCACCCCCTGGTGTGTAGGAAGTTCTGCCGAGTTAGAAGGCCGTCCACAAAGAACAACAGCCGGGGGTCCACTCAGGAGATGGTCCGTCCACAGTAGCAACTGCTGGGGGTCTTGTGCAGTTGGGTGGGCACTGGGCCCAGGCACCCAGTGTGGAAGCAGGCCCGGTACTCCTGGGGCAAACTCCGGGCTGGAGCCCTGGGCCAGAGCCCCCGCCGCAACAGCGCTCCACCAGTGGGCGCCAAAGTCACGCTGCCCTCGGCTTCCCTTATTTCCTGGTGGTCCTGCACCCACACACGCGAGGGAATCTCCTGCGGGTGATGGTGAGCCGCTGAATGCTGCCAGGAAGCTGGTTGGAAAACAGCACCTCTGCTACTATCAGCCTTGGGCCCAGAAGGCCTGCGCCCTGGGCCAAGGACCCGGCCGCAGCTGCGCTCCGCCGGTGGGCGCCGAAGTCACGCTGCCCGCGGCTTCCCTTGTCTCCCGGTGGTCCTGCACACACACACACACACACACACACACACACATGCAAGCGAAACTCCTGCAGGTGATGGTGAGCCGCTGAATGCTGCCAAGAAACTGGCTGGAAAGCGGCACCTCCACCACTTCCAGCCTTGGTCCTGGGAAGCCTAGCACCGAGTAGACTGTCTAGGCCGCCATCTTGGAACCTCCCCTAACAGATAGCTCTTACTGATGTTTTTTACAAATCTAAATGTTTCAGATTTTCATAAAATCTGGTTAAATATGATAAAGGAATAAGAAATTTATAAGGTATTAAAATATTCATTTTCACTTTCTTCTATAAAATCATCTTCCATTTATTTGCATTCTTCACTTTTCAGAAAGAAAGTATATCATATCTGTGGTCTCATATGGAGAATAGATGTATTCCATTCACTGATTTTTTTTCCGAATAAAATATCTTTCTTTAGAAGTGGAAAATTTTTGTTTATTTCTTTTGCCCAAAATGCAGTTTATAATTAGTTGTAAATTATTTCCTTTGATAAATGGAAAAATAGATTTTTAAAATTTTAACAAAGAAATGCACCAATTCTAATCCATTAAAAGAAGTAGGAGACTTATTGAAACAATCCCTTAAAGACCACTGCAAAGCATTTGCTCAATTGCTATCATTACTATTACTTTTGGTATCATTTTGATGTACAGTACAGGGTGTGTGGAACTTGATTTTATTGATGAGGCTAGGGGCTATTTACTTGTGCAGCACATTGCTCTATCCATGAATTTAGAACTAAAGGGCTTACATTTCTTATGTAAGCCTATGTAAGTCTATAAACCTACGTGAGTGTTTAAGCATTGAGCGTTTAAATACAATTAACTGGTTGGCAAGAAGTTGGCAGGTTTTGATTTCAACAATCACTTATTTGTTTACGTGTTTCCAATTGGAATTGTACTGTATCATACTGAATGATATTGATCAAATCAGTTGGGTGACTGGTACAAATGTCTATAAATAACTCATATTCCATGCAGCTTAGCACTGGCTCATTCATCACTGCACAGAGCGTGAATGTTTAAGATTATTTTGCTTCTTATTTGAGTTATAGCGTTTACTCTACCTAAATTAATACAATGGTTAGAAGGAAATTATCAGACATAATTGCTCCACCTTGCTGGCTGGCAGGTGGAGCCTGTAGAAGATGGTAGGTCATGAGGGCTCTACTTCATGATGGATTAATGATGATTATAGAAGGCTTTGAGGCTGTGAGTTTCATCTCTTGCTTTTTCTTACCCTCTCTTTGTTCTGTCATGGGATGACCTAAGAAGACCCTCACAAGATGCTGTCTTCTCAATCCTGGATTTCTCAGCACCCAGAACTATGAGCTAATAAATTTCTGTTTATTTATAAGTTACATAGTCTCAGATATTCTATTATAGCAGCACAAAATAGACTAAGGCAATCCTAAATAAGGAGTAAGCAAATGATTGTGAAATTAAAATTAAAATGATATGAATAACTTATTTTATATTCAAAATCTAATATAAATATATATATATGTATACACACATGCACAATGCATTACATATGTATATAATAAAAGAAGCAAAAAGAAGGATTCAGGTTATATAAAAATTAAACTAATGAGTTAGCTCCAAAGATACAATGACTTTATTAGTATCAGTTCCTTAAGAGCCAAATACTGTGTTTTTACCAAAATATTACATAATCCATTGAAATCATGGTGAAAATTTACAGAACACAATGGCTGATCTTTTTGTTTTGTTTTTAAGAAAATATGCCTGAGTATAAAGAGTCATCTACAACATAAGAATAATAATCCACTCCACAGGATAGCTGAGAGTGTTGAAAAAGAAAACACATATCAGTTTCCTGAGAAATGGTTACAAAGAATGCTGCTTTTGTCTCCCCCTTCCCTTGGAGTATGTCAATTTCCAAAAGGGAATCTAGGAATGCTTTACTACTTAAATTTGATCACACGTTATTTTATTTTCTGACTGTTAATTTCTCAAAGAATTAGTTATTTTATGGGACACAGTTTTTACTTCACAGTTATTTGTGAGAAATCTTTTCTACATCTCTGCCTGATTAATATGTCCAAAATTGAGAAAGGTTTTATAATTCCTTGGTGTTCTAATTGAGTCATAGAGCCTTCATTTAATGGTAACAACACGAAAATAAATATCAATGAATGTAATATCTAGCAGGAATATCAAAGTAGATTTCCACTTATCTTTAAGCATTTTTAATGAACTAAACCAAGGGAAAGTACACTATGAATTAATGAAATCAAGTTTTCACAAAATAAAGACTAGTTACCAAGAATAGAATTGAATGTTAACTGAATTATGTTCTCAATAAAATAAAAATTAAGTAGAAATATGCCTTAATTGACCAAATGTATCTTCTTAAAGATGTATGTTCTTCATGACTATATGGATAACACAAATGTTTTGAAAGCAAATATAAATTTACCATAAGGAAACTTTTGTATCTGGGCATGTCTGTTCTATCTGTATCTTTCCATCTGTAAAATTTCAGGAGACGTTAAGGATGACATCAGTTTTTATTAAAAGGTATTTATACAAAAATACATGAAATTGTTTGAAAGATCAGAAGAGAAAACGATTTATGATATCACTTCAAAACCTGGGCAATTGTTTAGATTGCAAAAAGATGCTCTAGAAGACTGAGTGGAGCTGCCAGAAACAGGCACACTTGAGAAATCTCAGGGGATGCTATGTCCTCCAGAGATTTGGCGTTTGCTTTTCACTTCAAAGCAGCCAGGCTCAGCCTCTTGGTAATAAGCCAATGTGAACATCCAAACATCTGTAGTTTCTCCCTTCACACTTACAATCCACTTGCTGGTATGTCAGAAGCTGGGAATGTGAATTCTAAACAAAATATTACTTTTCTATTTATGTTTTAACTTTGGTGCACCCTTCACTAAGTCTCATAATCATATTTTTTGTTACTTGCTCAGAAGTAACTGTCTAAAGCTCTATAAAATGTAGCTTCAGATTTTGTTAGTTTGCAGAGAATAAATTGAGGCCCAGAATCACTAGGTGACTTGCCTAATGGCGCACAGTGGGTAAGCAGATGAGCTCTGCAGTCACGTGTGCCCTTCTGCCTCCTTGCACTCCTCTCTCCATTCAGCTCATGACTTGCTTATTGGCCTCCTGCCATCACAGCTCCGTGCTGCTGGACTCTCTACAGGGAGGTTAATCCAAACGTGATGTGACTCTGCTTTGTACCAGGGGAGCTAATGGTGCACTTATATGTCCTTTAACCAGGTGATTTTTTTGGCACATAGTAAGATCTTTTATTTCTCAAAGAGTTTTATATATGTGTTTGCTTATGACAGAGAAAAAAGGCCACAGAATTGAAATAATTCAATAATAAAAATAAAATGCCCAAAAAAGTGAATTGAGGGTGATTTTTAAAGATTCCTCGTATAGATGTTTAATTTGCATACACTAAAGTGTTCAATTGGATTTACACATGTGTATTCATACAAATATATGTATCTAAATCTATTTTGATATCTATTATCAGTCTCACAAATGCTATTATTGAAATAGATCTAGTTAACAGTGAAATTAGTAGTAGTATTAAGAATAAAACAAATGATTTGAAAGGAAGAGCAATATTTTATAGCATTTCTCTTTTAATAAGCCATGTGTAGAATTGTTTAAAATATTGGATATTCCCATTTTTAAAGTTCTCTTATACTTTCTTTCTTTTCGTTTTTTTTTTTTTTTTTTGGTACCAGGGATTGAACTCAGGGGCACTTGACCACTGAGCAACATTCCCAGCCCTATTTTGGGTTTTATGTAGAGACAGGGTCTCACTGAGTTGCTTAGCGCCTCACTGTTGCTGAGGCTGGCTTTAAACTCACAATTCTCCTGTCTTAGCCTCCCAAAGTGCTGGATTATAGGCATGAGCCACTGTGCCCAGCTCTATTATACATATTTAGGAAGGCATAATATATAAATATAAGATTTTTTAAGAAATAGAATATAAATACAGAAAGTCCAGCCATTGTCTTTACTTAATAAAAGGCAAAAATGACATGATTCTTTCCTTCTAAAGATGCAAAGGGATATTTTTACTCTTTCTGTCTCCTTTTCTAATATTAGACCTCTGAACACCTGCGGCCTTTAAGACAAGTTCTTTACTTTCGTGCTGTGGAAAAACTAAACACACACAGGACATTCTCTTTGACTTGCAGCTCAGCTTTTGTGAGACACATGTTGCACAGATTCCTGGTGTCCAACCATTGTGATGACATCAAACTAAATATCCTCTCAAGAAGAGCATTTAAGCATAGACTACTTAGAATTTTTACAAGGAGTTTCACTTAAACATTTTCACATAATATAAAATTAAACACTTTAAGATGTGTAATTCAATGACCTTAAGTACATTCACAATGTTGTACAAGTACCATCCCTAGTTGGAAAATATTTTCAACACCCGCAAGAGGAAACCTATACCCATTAATCAATTACTCATTGTCTTAGTCTGTTTGCGCCTCTGGCCATGTCCTCACATGGCAGAGGGGTTAGCTAGATCTCTGAATCTCTTTCATAAGGATGCTAGCATAATTTGTGAGGGCCCTTCCCTTATAATCTAATCAATTCCCAAAAGAACCATCCCCTAATATTGTCAACCTGGGAGTTAAGATTTCAACATACTTTTTAAAAATTTATGATTATAACTATTATTGTGGTACCTCATTGTGATTTTGATCTGCATCTTCCTGAAGACAAGCGATGCTGAGCACATGTTCATGGGCTTGTTGGTCATTTGTGGCATCTTCTTTTAAAGAATGTTTGTTCAAGTCCTTTGAATATTGACTAATTGCATTGTCTGTATTTTTGTTACTGACTTCTAAGTTGTTTATATATTTTGAGTATGAAACCCTTATCAGTACATAACTTGCAAATATTCTTATACTTCCTTTAAATTTATTTTTGATAAAAAACAAAAATTATCATATTAATGAGGTATCATAGGACATTTCATTACATATGTACTTTATGCAGTCAGGTTAAACAAATCTGTCTCCTGAAACATTTATCATATTTTTAGGTGAAAACATTCAAACTTCTTCTACCTTTTTGAAATATATAGTCTACAGTTGGTATTTATAGTCTCCCTACTGTGCAATAGTATACTAGAACTTCTTACTCTTATCTAACTGCAAATCACTGCCTATTAACTGACCTTTGCCTACCCTCCCCCCACATCCTGCCCACTACCGTCTGGTAACCACTCTTTTACTCTGAATATTTATAAGATCAACTTGCTTATATTTCACATGTAAGTAATATCATATGGAATTTATCTTTCTGTGTCTGGCTAATTTCACTTAATGATCTCAAGTTCTACCCCTGTAATTGCAAATGATATGATTTACTCTTTTTTATGGCTGAATACTATTCCTCTCTCTATAGATACCACATTTTCTTTTATTGTTCATCAATGCATGGGCACTTAGGTAGCTTCCATTTCTCAGCTACTCTGAATAGTGATGTAATGAGCATGGGGAGATGGAGAGTACAGGTATCACTTTGACATGTGAATTTCACATCCTTTGACTATACACCTAGAAAAGGAATTGCTAGCTCATATGGCAATTCCCTTTTTAACTATTTTGTAATCTTATTGTAATATCTTTTTGTGGTTTTGATCTGCATCTTTCTAATAACAAATGTATTGTATTGTATACTTATTGGCCAATTCTATGTCTTCCTTTGAGAAATGGCTATTTAGTTTACTAATTTTTTATTATATTCTTATTATTACTCTTATTTGCTGTTGAGTTTTTGGGTTTTGAGAGTTACTATTATGTTCTGGATATCAACTACTTGTCTAATACATAGTATGCATATATTTTGTCCTGGTGGGTTTTCTCATCACTTGAAAGATTGTTCCCTTCAGTGTGATGAAGCTTTTTAGTTTGATATAATCCCACTTGTCTATTTTGTTTCCTGTGATTTTTGAGGTCTTATCCAAAAAAATCATTGCCAATTCCAATATCCTAAAGCATTTGCCCTGCTTTCTTTTAGTTGTTTCATTGTTGTAGGTTGTACATCTAAGTGTCTAATCCATTTTGACTTGAATTTGTAACTGGTAAAGATAGAGATCTATTTTCATTCTTCCATATATATGGCTATTCAATCTTCCCAGTGACATTTATTGAAATTACTGTGCTTTATCTAAGGGAAAAATGTGTGTTCTTAGCATCTTTGTCAAAAAGTGGTTGGCAGTAAAGGAATAAAATCAACAAAGAGATACTTGGAAGAAATCACCAAAGAGGTATCTCTATACCCATATTTATTGTAGCACTATACACATGGATAAGACATGAAATTAGTGGAAGTGCCCATCAACAGATGAGATAAAGAAATGTGGTATATGTACATAGTGGAGTAGTATTTAGTCATAAAGAAGAATGAAATCCTGTCATTTGCAAAAACATGGATGGAACTGTAGGACATTAGGTTAAGTAAAAAAGACAGACTCACAAGGAAAATACTTAATGTTCTTTCTCTAATGTGGAAGCTAAATAATATTTACCTGAAAGTGATTACTAAAGATTGGGAAGGTTATGCGTGGTGATGATTGTGAGGAGTAGACAAAGAGAGGTTGGATTTTATTACTGCAAACTATGTATATTGATCCCCATTAATATGCACAATTCATATGTGTTAATAACAAAATAGTTAAGTAAAAACTGATAATTAGTTGACTATTAAGGTTTAGATATGAAGTGTCCCCTGAGAATTTATGAGATAATGCAAGAATTCTCAGAGGTTGAATGATTAGATCCTTAGAATGAGTGATCTACTGATATGGATTAACTGGGAGATGACTAAATGAAGGTAGGATGTAGCTGGAGTAGGTAGTCACTGGGAATGTATCGTTGGGGTTTATGTTTTATCTCTGGTGAGGAGAGCTCTCCCTCTTTTCTTTCTGGTTTCCATGCCCTGACCGGCTTTCTTCCTTCACACCCTTCTGCTATAATGTTCTGCCTCACCTTGGGCCCAGAGATATAGAGTGGGCCAACCAGACACTGAATCTCTGAAACTGTGAACTAAAAGGAACTATTCTTCCTGTATGTTTTTCTTATAAGGTCCTTAGGTTACAGTGATTAAAAAAAAGTGACTAAAACAGATATGGATACATTAGTTCATTTCTAGGGTCCATATTCTGTTGCTTAGATCTATGTGGTCACTCCCTTGATAACATCATTAGATATACAAAAGTTTGAATTTTTTGAAATCAAACATCTTTTTTTATTGTTTATTGTGTGTTGGTGTCATATATATATAATAGACCATCACCAAATCCAGGGTCATGAATATAGTACATGACCCTGGATTTCTTCTATGAGTTTTATAATTTTATCTCTTTCATTTAGGATTTTGATTCATTTTACATTAATTTTTGTATATGGTATGAGGTCGGGGCAATACCTAGGCATTACTTACATATATCAGCAGGCTTTTAGATTTATAGAAATTAGTTTTCAGTTTTCAGAAACTGTCCAACCTCTGTGTATATACAAGATGTTATACACAATCTAGTTTATCATATCCATACATGCATCATATAGTCTATTCTATACTGTTTTAGTCTGCTGTTTTGCTACTGTGACTGAAAGATCTGACCAGAACAATTGTAGAGAAAGAAATTTTTATTTGAGGGCTCACGGTTTCTGGCTGGCTCCATTCCTCAGGGACAGAAGAGTGTGGCAGAGGAAACAGCTCACATGATGATCAGCAAGCAGGGAGAGAGACTCCACTCTCCAGATACAAAATATAGCTGTGCCCCCCAATGTGCCACCTGCTCCAGACACACTCTGCCTGCCTCCAGTCACCACTCAGCTAATCCCATCAGGGATTAATTCACTGACTAGGTTAAAGCCATGACCCAATAATTTCTTCTCCAAACCTCATTGCATTGTCTCACATGTGAGCTTTTGGGAGATACCACATATCTAAGCCATAACATATACCATGATGTATATAAGTTAAATCTGTATTTCTCAAGAAAATGGCTTTAAAGCATATATAATGTTTTTAAAAAATTTGTAGTTGTAGATAGACAGAATGCCTTTATTTTATTTAAGTGGTGCCAAGGATCGAACCCAGTGCCACACATGTGCTAGGCAAGAGCTCTGCCACTAAGCCACAACCCCAAACCCACATAAAGATAATTTTAAGTTGTGAAATTTAAGGTAGGGTCCAAACAAGTTATAATTTTAGTAAGGAAATCAAGAAAGTCCTTTTTAAATTGGCTACACTGTTCTGGTGTCTGTTTTGAGTTTTGAAGCAATCTTATTTCCAAAAAGTGAATCATTTTTTGTTGTATTTTTGTCATAACCTACATATAACATTGAAAAGCTAGGATGTATTTGGTGCAGTCTTTTATAAGATCAAAATGGCCTCTTCAAATATCATCAAGCAATTTTGGAGAAAGAAAACATAAATTTTGTGTCACTACAGTCCTCTTAATGGTTCTTATTCTCAGTGCATTTCCAGGTTAGAAAAGGACATTCTTGTCCTACAATTTGAAAATAAGATGTTATAACAGGACTCTTTATTTGTTTACTTATTTATTTTATTGTTGGCAGTGACAGCCATCTTGTGGGTCCATGTCTAAGGAGTCTATCTCCCTCAATTTCTATAAAGTCAAACATCTCATTATATACTTCTGCACATATTGAGGAAATTGAAAGTGACTAAAAAATATGAAGGCTTCAGTACTACAGGTAGACAAATGACACCCTTTTTTAGCAGTTGTGTGCAAGACATATAGGAGGAAATATATCTTTTTGGCAAGAAGTTCATAGTCTAAATTAAACTGACCAAAAGTGGCATTTGTATTATTGGCATAATATGAAAATATTTGCGCAAATTCTTTTTTTGATTTGAGGAGAATATCAACAGTTCTCTGTTTTACATTTTATGTAGTTTTATCACAATTTTTATAGAATTTAAGAATATAATTTGAAATTTAACTTTTCTAATAAAGTTCCTAAAAGCTATGGGTGACTGTTGTTGCTGTATGGTGGATCCTTTGGTACTCTATAAAAAACAGAATCCTTGTAAGATATGACAGAATCAATCAATCCTTCACTGTGAAGTGATAATAGACCAGTTATCAAACTTCTCCTCTGGTTCATCCACAGCTAAATTAGTTATGTTTAGGAAATGCAAATTTACTCAGTTTCAGAGATCAGCTAAAGGCATAATACAACAAAGTCCAATGTGGAATTCCCAAGTTAATTCAGACCTTCTATTCCCAAGTGAGCATCACCATCCTTTTCAGAGATGAAAAACAAACAAACAAAAAGAAAAAACACTTTTGCTTGGGTCAGAAGAACTTTCCCATCTTACCTCAGAATTCATAGATGCCTTCACTACCCTTTCTTCAATATGCCTCATCCCAATTGTTTTCTACATATTGTGCAGCAGATTTTCTTTTGCCTACATATGTCTCTAACCCATTGTGATGTTCTTTTATCATAAATAGGAATAGTGTGTTAAAAAAGATATCTGTAATTATAGCATTGATATTGTGAGTATTGTAATTTTCCTTTTCTAAACACTTAGAATAAATAGTCTAATATTCAAAATGCTAAACATTGAACCATAGCTATCTCAATACAATGCATACCTTAATTCACAATTTTAAAGATGAATTATGAACCTCATGGTTATAATCCACATACATTGCACATTTAAGGCATATAATCTGAACTGTACTCATTTAACACTAAAATCATGTTGTTTTGATCTTTCATTATCTAGCCCATAGTGTGGGTTTATTTAAATTTTCCTATCAAACTTCTGCTATCATCAACAAAAGTAAGGGCACTATGGAACTGGATAAAGGTTTCCCATGTAACTGGGCTTTCAGTGGCAAAATCTAGATAGTCCTGTGCATGCTAGGTCAGCTGGTCATTCTACCTCTAGATCAGGAGATCAACACTGATTCAACACTATTTAATTCCCAGATCTCATTTACTTTTGCCACCTATTTTTATTTGTATCCATATGGACAGTGTTTCTTTTCCTTTCTGGTCCTAGATTCATTGTAAGATCATTTATTTGCCATGTCATTTGTGTCTGATGTGCAAAGAAGTTGTTTTTTCTTTCATGACCTTGACAAGGCTTTAAAAACTATAAACTGAGATATTTGATGTTTTCCTCCATGATCAAACTAAAGTTACACATTATCTGCAGGAATACCACAGAAACATTACTGTGCTGGTCTCAGTACATTATATAGGGAGGAACAATTTTGCTAATAGTAATGGTAACCTTGATAGCTGACCAATTTTGTGTCTACCATATTTCTTCACTACAGAGACAACTTTCAATTTCTAATTGGGATAAACATTTCATGGGAAAACATTCCAAATCTAGGCCAATAGTCTGCTCTTCCTTAAACCTATGTCAATCAATTGCCACTACATTTGTGAATTATTGAATTTTAATTCTCCTCATTCTCTCTATAGCCTTAGTTATCTTTCTTTTAGTATTTTTAATATAGTTATCTTTCTTTTAATATATTTTCATTGTTTTGATTGTATAAAATAAAGTTACATAATACCTTTATTTTACTTACTTATTTTTATGTGGTGCTGAGGATCGAATCCAGTGCCTCACACACTAAGCCACAACCTCAGCCCAGTTATTTTTTCTTATTTTAAGAAAATGCTTTCTCTTCTCTTGAAGCCATTTGGTTTTTATTTATATCAATATAGAACCATGTATTGCTGTTTTAATGAACAAGATGTTACCTGTTACTATTATTATTGTTTGATGTTAATTTTTCCTAGATTTAGTGTGTGATCCCTTGAGTCTCCTTTTGACATTATCTCCATTATTTTGGGGAGGGGCACTTACTTTTCCTTGCATAATATTTTCCATACTTATATTGTACTTTTTATTTTTTACTGTTTTGTTACTGAGGATTGATCCCAGGGGTATTTAACCACTGAGCAACATCCAAAGACCTTTTTAATATTTTATTTAGAAACTGGGTCCTGCTGAATTGCTTAGTGCCTCACTTAGTTGCTAAGGCTGGCTTTGAATTCGTGATCCTCCTGCCTCATCCTCCTGAGCCTCTGGGATTTCAGGTGTGCACCACCCATCAACTTTCCATCCTGAAATCAACCATTTCACTCACAATCTGTAACTTTTTTAGTTAAAAAATAATGGCATTTAGGGGTAAAATTTTGATTGCTGCTAGAGAAAAGGAAAGCCTGTCCCTATGGATATAAATAAAAATAGAGAAAAGTAAATGAGGTCTGGGAATTAAATAATGTCAAATTGATGTTGGTCTTCTGATTTAGAGATAGAGTGACCTCTCTAGGCATTACTGTTTCTAGATCCTCTCAGCAGAGTGAGAAATAGAGGTTAGATTTGCCTGGCCCCTCATGGGACCCCGCTTGCCACCTTTTCCTCAGACACTGCAAGGTAGCTACCTCTACATAGTCTCTGTGTTACCACGAGCACCTGAGTCTGCTCACACCTCAGCTCACTGCCCACAGGATTGTCTCCCCTTGCTCAGCCTCCAGGTAAACTACCACATTTGCACAGCCATCCTAACAGTGTGGAGATACTTTGAAAAATTGTACAACATTTTGCACATCATTATTTATCCAATTTACCTATAGCTGTTTCTTTTGTTTAGAAAGTGGGTAATTCCATGGAAACAAATTATTCAATGTTATGAAAAACATGGCAAAAATTATTCAATGTTACTCAAATAGTGTCTTAGATTTAGTGAATGATCAATTGAAGCCTTTTAATTATTCATTTTACTACCTGTGATTTTTGAATGTTTCATTAAATAGTTAAATTCCTTGCTTGTTTTCTCTTAAGGAGATATTCTTTTCGTTCACATGGGGAGATGATGGGAAATTGATAATACTGATCTTTTAAAGAGTATTAGTTTTCTCAGGTTTCTTCTATCAAAGAAAAAGTGTTTGTCTGATATACATGGAGCATATAAGGTCAAAACTAGTTAAACTATTTTCTGACTTGTAAAGAATATTCAAGCTGGAATTACTGAATGCAAAAAATAATGTAGTCCATATGTTTAAAGATATAAAGAAGACTAACATTTTACAGTATAGACTTTCAATTGCTTCTTGTTATAGTTGTGGTAAGCCATTTTTGAGAAGAAATTTCCAATGTCATTGGCTGAAGTTCATTTTCATTAATCACTGATTGTTTATAATTTGTAGAAAATGCTCTTTTGGTGTGTGATCAGCCTTATTAAATGTTTATCGATGTATTAGTTTTTTCAAAGAAAATGCTTTCATCCTTGTTGATCCTTTCCTATGTATTTATAATAACTCTGAATAAATGTAACATGGATTGTTTATGAGCTATGCTTTATTGGGATTAATTATTATACTACATTATCTGTGATATGTTTATCAATTGGTCTAAACTGAGTTTTACATCAGGCATTCGAAGATTATATACAAATATATAAAATAAATTCTTATACATGCAAATGTATCTATCATGTTTGAAGGAAGCTTATGTTAAAAATACTATAAAAGTTATGATGATGATGATAATGTATTCTTTAAACAAAAAAAGAACAATGTGAACTTTCCTGACTTACAATAACTATTTTAAGAAATACTAGTGTGCTCACTTTGGCAGCATATAAACTGAAATTAAAATGATACAGTGAGATTAGCATTGCCCCTGCTCAAGGATGACATGCAAATTTGTGAAGCATTCCATATTTTTTGATAATTTTTTCTTTTGACTTCAGTTAAAATTTTAATAACTATGGCAAACATCTTGGATTGCTGTTCTTCCCTTAGTTCTTACTGAAGTACCTTGATTTTCTTCAGAGTAGCAAAGTGCCCATTCAAATGCTTAGAATAATATCAAGCACAAGAGAAGCATTTAATAAATGCTACCCATTAGTATTATGATCTGGAAAAACAGTCATTATTGCTTCTGTATAAACAAACAAAACAAAAGCTAACTCCCAGAGACATAGTCCCATCAATTATTTCCTTTCCATAGACAATACCTCATAAAAAGTGTCCCTTTCTTCGCTGAACTCTTTTCCACACATAAGAAATGGGGTATAGGAGTGATTGTAATGAAAAAAAATCCACCAAGAATATATCTATCAGGTGACTTGGAGCTTACAGCATAAGTATAAAACCTAGCTCTTCGAGGAAGAGACTGGTGAGGCAGGGAATGGGATGAAGGAACAGTTCACTAAACAGTTCAAGCATTGTGACATGTTGTTTGGTGAGATGCCAATAATAGGTAGTGTGAGATTCAGAGAAACAATATCTCAATATTTGACTAAATCTTTCAGCACAGGTTTTTCTGAGGTCCTGAACTAAATATTAAAAATGAACAAAGAAAAGAATAAGAATGCAATGCCGTTAAATGTACCTTAGAAATCTTTTTAGAATGTGAATACTCCATGATAGAGATATCATCACATTTTTAAATCCCAATACAAATAGAGTTTCTGGCATTAATTTTCCCTAGTGGTATTTTAATCATTTTCTATTGTTTGAGATTTTGCCTTTGCAAAGGCACGATTCCTTAACACTTCTTCTTTTGGGTCTTATGAAGTAATTTTTAGCAGATCAATGCTCTAAGAACAACAACTAGAAAGGGTAGACACAATTAAAATAAAAAATTTGTGTGAAGGCATCAGAAATCTGGTAAAGTATCCAGTACTTGAGGAGGGATCAAGCCTTTTGTGAAAGGAAAGCCCAAAATGCTCTTCCTCTTGGTTAATGATTAATGTTCTCATTCTTAGTTGGATAAGAAAAGAGGCTGAAAAGACAGGAAAAAGAAATAGCTTCTAAAGATCAGAGTGATGTTTTCTGAACCTTACAATGTCAAAAAGGAAAAATAATTGCATTTCAGAAAGTGATGCTCTAGTAAACATCCCAGTTCTCTCCTGGGACTCCAAGAGAGCAATTCCCTGAGTAGGTAGACCTCAGGTAGACTCACCCTGGAAAAGATAAAGCATTCTCTCTGGAGCTGGGCCCTTGATTAGATTGGAATAAGCTCCACTCCACACTCAATATCTACATTTCCCTTTCAGTAGGTGTTTTCTTGAGGAAGGTAACATTGTCCAGGGCCTTAGGGAATTTTTATACACAATGTACCTTATTCTGTCAAAGCTTAACAGATGTACTAAGAAACAGGACCAAGAAAATAAATAGGGCAGACTCACAGGTGGTCCAGATATTGGACTTTCTTTTAAAATGGATTTATATAATCAAGAAATACTTTATAAGATGAAGAATTTCATCAGAAAACTGAACTCAATTTTAAAGTCAAGGATTGGGGATGTAGCTAAATAGTAGAGTACTTGCCTAGCATGCAAAAAGTCCTGGGTTTAATCCCCATCACCACACACACAAAAAATAATAAATGAACAAACAAAAAGAATCAATTAAAATTTGTAGAACTGGAAAATATATTAACTGAAATGAAGATTTCATAAACAAGTTTAATGGCAGATAGATCCAGCTAAAGAGTGAATTAATGAGCTCTAAGTTCATGTGAAAGTGTTCAGGCTAAGGCACAAAGAGATTAAAGGACAGAAAATGCAGAAAAGGGCAAAGAGACATTGAAACATATTAATGTGCATATTTGGATTTTCAGAAAAAAAAATTTTAAACAGAAAAAAGTCACAAATTTTTCCAAAATTGATAGAAGATACCAGTAGAAGTTAAAGCACATAGCTCAAACCCCAAACTGGGTAAAACCCACATACTCTAAGCCAGTTTTATCCAAGTCTAATTATTTGTTCATTGGTTAGAAGTAAAACCATATGAAGCCACTTGAATATATGTGATTCGGAGTGAAGAATGAGATGCTAGTGGTGAATCTGGCCCCACTTTTGCCTGTAAAATAGAGTGATCTTGGCAGATTGAACTGGGATATACCCTTGGCTTAATTTTAGAACTAGAACAAAAATTAAAGTTCCAGTTCTCTGATTTCACTTATTTTTTAAAAAAATATTCTCTGAAGAAGAGACTATGTCTCAACTTGTATTACCTTACTAATAACTTTTTCAGGTTTTTTAAAAATCAGTTTTAATAATTTCTAGGAATATCTTGCCTCCTTTAGTACTTAACCTTGTCATTTCCATTTGTTTTCTTTTATGAAATCAGCTAAACTATTCATTAAAAATTCAAGAAAAAATTTGTAAACAGATTTCAGGTTTTACAAGCTTAAACAAAAAGTGGCTGGGAACAGGTTGCAGGCATCATGGCTCAGTGGTAGAGTGCTTGACTAGCATGTGTGAGGCACTGTGTTCAGTTCTCAGCACCACATATAAATAAATAAAGGTTCATCAACAACTGGTAAAAATTTAAATAAAAAGAAAGAAATCTGAGTATGTTTTTCCAGAAGCTTATATGCTGGAGGGAAAATCTTCTCTAATGGGTTCTTCACGGAATATTTTAGGATTTCTTTTTTTCCTGGATACGATCCACCTGGAGCCTTTCAGCAGTTGTTGATAAGGCAAGCAGGAGCCCAATCTCGGAACATGGAAACACTATTTAGAAATTCCTTGTGCTTCAACTGTTTGATTCCGATTTGAGGAAAGCAGGGACGAGTGATATTTGTCAACATGTCAGATTCTTGGGTGGCTTTCAGGTTTCTGCAGTGATTTTTGTTACTTCATGCTTTTCCAGGGTCCCCTTTCACTGATAAGTGCCGGCAAGCCATGATGCTTTCCTTCCATGGTCACGAGGTGTTGGTTTCACTCAGTTTCACATTCCAACAGGGTTAGCTTAGCTGGCCTGAGGTGTCCCACAGCCAACAGTAACATGCTCCCTGGTAGAAAGTTGATTTGCTGATGTTGATCCTCCTTTAACTCCCCAAATCCACAAAAAAAAAATGAAAAAAGAAAAAGAAATACTTGTGATTTTAAATGTGTCTTGTAATTTCATAAACAAAGAATGTGTATTAATCTATATAACTTAATATCTATGTAGAAAAACATAGTGTTAACATATTGTGTGTGAACGTCATGTTTTTGTCCATTTATAATTGATTTATAAATTTGTTAATAATTATAAATGTAGTGTCTAGATTATGAAATATTTTTATAAAAATCCAGATTAATAAAATTAGGTAATCATAGTGCAACAAGAAAACAGCCATTCTGGATTGTTTTTGTCATAAAACACCTAAGAATAAGTTATTATATTAAATAGTGGAAAGAAACTTTAACTGATTTTGACTATAACTAAGTATAATGAGGATTACCTTGTCAACTTTCTAGGAAATACTGTCAAGTCCCTAAATAGAATTTACTTCCCAAATTCAGTAATGTATTCCTAGTACTCAACATTGATGTAACAATAGCTTAATAAACATATCTTTAAAAATAGTTAAGAGTTAATAGCACGTATTCCTTAGCTGAAGTATGACATATTACAATTGAAGAAAATTTAAATCATATAAACTTATTGTGTTAATCATCATTTTTAAGCCAAAGGAAATAATAACTAAATAATGCTGCATGCCATTGTGTGCTCAATCACATTAAGAAATTTAGAGGCTCCCTTTTTTCTCTCTTCATTATAGCAATTACCTGTTTTGCTTCATTAACTTCCTCCCTCACTTTCTGTGGAAATTATCTTCTTGGCCTGGAGCTTTTGAATCAGTTCATAAAGTGAGAACTCATTAAAAACATCTGGCCTCAACATTATCAGCATTGAGAACACTTGCACGACCTAAATTTCTTCAACTTTTCAGGATCAAATTGATGTCCATTCTGATCAACTTAAGATGTATATTTTACATTATCTAAACCAAATATGAGATGGGTCCAACTTGAAACTAGATAGTGAATTCATTATTCAGATAGACCAGGTGAAATTCTGGATTCATTTTTATTTTCTATCTATAGAGTAAATCCCTCTAATTTTCTATGTAAAGATATAGGAAGAAGTGGAGTACACACCATACTTTATTATATGCAACTCTATATCCTTCATACATGATATGTCACAAAACTCCTTTATAATGCAGTAGCAAATGCTTTTGGCACCTTGCCCAGGTCCTTTGGCCTTTTACCTTCTTAGGAAACTCATTTGATTTCCAACTGCCAAGACCTGCATTTCTTTACCTGAAAAATTCAGAGTCCTTTGGGACCCAGAACCTCCTTTGGTTCTGTGTGGTAGGCTGGGAATGCTAGAGAAAGGGATCCCTAGGAACAGTTGCCATTTAATGATTGGCAGAGGCAGTCTATCAATATCTTGTCTCCCTCATCCATTGGGTTGCATAATTTTAGGGCACATATTCTATATTTTCCCTTAAGATGAAACTGCTTTTGCCCACAGTGGTAACTTGCTTAATGATACATCCTTGGATTCCTGCCCTCCTTTCTCTTTGAGTTTCTGGGATTGTCTCAAGAAAACTTTACATGGTCCCTCAATTACAATGATTTGACTTAAACTTTTTCAATCTCATGATGGTGTTGAAGCAAGATGCATTAGTTAGAAACCAGACTTTCAAGTACTGTGTTGTTAAGCTCTGATGTTCAGGAGGTTAGGTATACTAAATGCATTTTCAACTCATGATATTTTCAACTTACAATGAGTTTATCTGGATGTAATATACTTATAATTCCAAGGGCATCTATCCTTGTATTTCAACCTGTCTCTGGTTCTGTGCTGAAGGTAAACAAAACTGTGACAAATTCATTTATTTAGCAAACAAATATTTAGTCTTTAAATGAAATAGATAAAAATCCCTTCCTCATGATATTTCTATCCTAGAAGAGAGAGGAAAAAATTTGTGTGAGTATATATATATATATATATATACACATATATATTTATACACACATATATATATACACACACTCATATGTATTTATGTATATATACATATATAAACACATATGTATGCATGCATACATACACACACATGCACATGTAGATACACACACATACTCCCACATTGAATACAGTTATATCAAAATGTCCTACTCTGAATAGGGCAATTCTCCTTCCCTCAAAGAGTTTAGATTTTAAAAATATAAACACAATAATATAAAAGTGTAATTATTTCTAAGAAAAAGAAAGAAATCAGAATAATAAGATTAATTTATGAGAGTACAGGGTTATTGGTATATGAATAGCAGATTGAAGATCAATCAAACAAGATAGGGTATTTTGGATTTAGAGAACTGTAGGTATAGTGCTGTGAAATCATATGGCAAATGCCTCGTGTTAGTGAAGAATTGTGAGAGCATACATTTTGAAGATTTTCGTTGTAAGGTGAAGCTAAAGAAAGAGGTGGAGTTCCAAGCACAATAGGACTTTTGTGAGTGGCTGAAGGGCCATTGAATACCTTGGAGTGGAAAGGATGACATCATTAAGCTTGTGTCATGAAAAGATTCCTCTCGCTGCAGTGGGAAACATGAATTGGAGGGAACAAAAAAGAGACTGAACAGAAAGTCAAGAATTTGAACATTCATTGGTGGTAGATATGATGGCAAGCCAAAAACAGATTTGAGGTATGTGTGAGAAACAAAAAGATTTGAGTGAGAGGAGTTAGCTGAGTTGCAAAGCAAGTAGCTAGATGATGTTCCTGTTTGGATTGGGCACCAATCTCAAAACAGAATATGACCTTACTGTGCCTTTACTTACCACTCATGTTGCTACAGTGTTTTATTCCTGGATTTTTGGAAATGAAAATATTGAAGTAAGTTACATAATAACATAATTGTTTGTAGCTTCTGATTGGTCTTCAAACTGAAACTTTTTATTTTCTTTCATTTCATTCCAAAACCAGCAGGTTACATTTGGCTATCCCAGTGGTAGTGATTGCTACAAATAAAATTTACATCCTTAAGAGGAACAAAATTAATTTCAATTGTCAACCAGGGGCACTTTCCAACATTGCATCCTTCATCAGAATCCTAGGCAACAAGACACCACTACTGTATAGGTGAGAAACCGAGATTCTTTTGCCATTGCTCCACATAAAGACTGGGAGATTCAAACTCTACTGCCTTTGAATCCCAGGTTGCTCCACAAGAGGGAAACAAAAGTTCAAAAGTAAATGACCTGTCTATCATTCATATATCTGATTCTAATTAGATAACATATTTGTATTTGTGGCTAGATATTAGATTATAAGCAGACATTGAAACTTCATTTTAGGAAAGTTATGATTTGAATCAGGAAGAGTTCTGATTCAGAATAAGCTCATGAACTCTAATACTATTATATGAAAAGTCATATTAAGATTTATATTTAAAGTTGAGAGGACATTACCAGTGAAATTTTAGGTAGAATATATTTATATATTTATTTCTACAGTACTGGGGATTGAACCTAGGAGTGCTGTACCACTGAGCTGCATCCTCAATATTTTTTACTTTTTATTTTTTTAATTAATTAATTAATTATTGGTACTGGAGATTGAACTCAGGGGTACTCAAACACTGAGCCACATCTCCAGTCCTATTTTGTATTTTATTTAGAGACAGGGTCTCATTGAGCTGCTTAGTGTCTGACTTTTGCTGAAGCTGGCTTTGAACTCTTGATCCTTCTGTCTCAGTTTCCTGAGCCACTGGTATTACAGGTTTGAGATGAGGTCTTGATAAATTGCCCAAGCTGGCCTCAAACTTGTAATTCTCTTGCCTTAGCCTTCTGAGTAGCCAAGATTACAGGTATGAGCCACCGCACCTGGCTGGAATTTATTGTTTTTTAACATGATACATTTGGTTTTATATTCTAAATCAAAAGAAAATTAGGAAGTTTTACTTAAAAGGAAAATGTAGATATAAACTTTGAAACAAGATTTAGTAAAGGAAATTTTATATAGAAATATAAGACAGAAATATATCATATGTATTTTTCATAAGATGTATGCAAAATTTACTCTATTTAGATACACATGAGTGTATGTGTCTATATTTTAGTCAACTTTCAATCATCATGACAAATACTTGAGAAAATGAACTTATAAATAGAAAAACTTTATCTTGGCTCATAGTTTTAAAATTTTAGTCCATGGTCACTTGGCTCCATGATTTTTGGGTGAAGTGGCCCATCATAGCAGGAGCACATGGCAGAACAAAGTCATTCTCTTCATGGTCCAGAAGCAAAAGAGATTGAGGAGGGGGTGGGGGTCCCACAATCCCCTCCAAAAACACACTCCCAACAACATAAAGACCCATTAGGTCCTACCTCTCAAGGGTTCCACCACTCCCTAGTCTGTCAATCTGGAAACAAGTCTACACACTCGTGCACGCACGCGCGCGCGCGCGCACACACACACACACACACACATTTATGTATGCATTTACTATATGTAATTATACCTCTGGTAGCAGAACTCCCTCAGATACCAAAATCGGCAGGTGCTCAAGTCTCTTATGGAAAATGGTGCAGTAATTGCATATAACCTATGCACATTCTCCTGTATACTTTAAATAATTACTTATAAAACCACGTCCAAGAGAAATGCTATACAAGTAGCTATTGTTTTTTTTTTTTTTTTTTTTTGGTACTGGAGATTGAACTCAGGGGCACTCGACCACTGAGCCACATCCCCAGCCCTATTTTGTGTTTTATGTAGAGACAGGGTCTCATTGAGTTGCTTAGTGCCTCGCACTTGCTGAGGCTGGCTTTGAACTCGTGATTCTCCTGTCTCAGCCTCCCAAAGTGCTGGGATTACAGGCTTGAGCCACCGCGGCTGGCTTTTACAAGTAGCTATTATACTATATTTTTTAGAGAATAATGACAAGAAAAAAGTCATCTCATGTTCAGTACATAAATAATATATTTTAAAATATTTTCAATCCACGTTTAGTTGACTCAATGGATGTGAAACTCAAGGATATGGAGGGCCAATAACATATAAATTTTGTTATTTAATTAAATTCATAGTAGCCAAGAGAATATCCCAAGGGCCCTCACTAATACTGCCAAGTGTTTACTTGTTTGCTCACAAATTTGTATTGACAGAAGCATAAACAGCTGCCAATTACATGCAAATAAAATGCCAAAAATTAAAACCAAAGTCTACTTTACTATGGCCATAAGAATAATTTAAGAAAAGAGAAAAGTTTAAAATGAATAACCTCAGATGTGCTTTAAGTACTGAGTGGCCAAAGGCAATGCTATTAACGAAGGTCAAGGTTGATATCTCAAATTCTTATAAGGTTATTAATTATTGTTTAGAAAAACAAGGACTAGATGTTTTGGAAATCAGATCTCTTTGTTGAAGAAACACAGCCTTTTTAAAACAGTCTATTTTCAAAAACACTTGCACAATCAATGAGTGATGCATAGGAGAATTTCGGTTCCCATATATTGATCACTGAAGTAAATATATGTTTATAATAGAAATGAAATTTAAAAGAGTTAAAATTGTTTTCCTTTTATTTTATATCCATATGTTAAATATGGATGTATGCCTTCCAGGGCTTCACAAAACATCTCTGTCAAAGTCATTGTTTAAAGATTAAAATCTGAGCATGTTTTCTTCCCTTCTTAAAATTCTTCCATTGTTTTTTTTTATAATCTCAAATTCCAACAGGCCCTCAAAATTTTCAGCATAATCTCAAGTTCATCTTACCCTGCTCTTCACCTCCTTCAATTTATTTAAACCCTTTGGGTTTTCTGAGGTCCTAGAAGCCCACATACATTCACCCATCTTGGGATTGTCATGTGTTGTTTTCTCTGATTGAAACACCCTGATCTCTGTTCTGTCTCTAGGTAAACTTAACTGTTTTTCCAACTTGAACACCGTTTTCTCCAGACATCCTCTCCTACACCCATAGTTTAGGCTGAAATCTCTTATGATATGTGATTTTGGAACAGATATCTCCAAAGAGCATTTTGCAAAACTGAATGAGTTGATAGTTATTTGGAAGTAATTATTTTATGGCTATTTTCTCCACTGACAACTAAATGTTTGAGGCAACTAATGTTTGTACTCTTACATGCCCAGTGCCTGACATTTGGTGGTTACACAGAACATGACTGTAGAGTAATTAACTTCTGAAAGTGCCTTCATATATGAAAAATGTTTGAAGATTTTAAACTACTATTATGTGGCTTCTGAGGCTTTTATTCTCCAGACAGGCTTACAAAAAAACAACAAAGTAATCTTCCTCTTTTGACTTGTAGCACTCTTTGTCCTTTTGGTTGGCTCCTCATCCATAAGCACTCATTCATTACCATCTGGTATCTAGGTGCACTGATGAACTTGCAGATATAGACCAGTGATTCTCTGTGCAGGCAATTTTGTCCTTCAGGGGACAACTGATAACATCTGCAGGTATTTTTCTTGTGATGGTTGGGGAGGGGGCGAAAGGGGGAAGAGTGTTATTGGCATCTAGAGGTAAGGGATATAGATAAAATCCTATAATACAGTGAAAACACCCAAATAAAATGATTTTCCAGTCCAAACATAAATAGTGCTGAGATGGAAAAATTCCAATATAAGGAATTAGACTCTGAATTATTTGGTCCTAGAAAAATGGTAGTTTCTGTAATATACCTTAAGAATGTCATTTACTTTAATTAATTTATTTTTGGCACTTGCACAGATGTGAAGAGTGTTCTTGTTTAGTAATGTACATCTTACTTATTTAGAGTCAAGTGCAAATAACTTTCCCTACTAAATACATTATCTTGCACATTACTGACATTCAATAAGTTTTTGCTGAATTGAATTTTGACACATCATTTTAGCTTGTCATGATCATTTTGTATCCAAGACTTGATGTCTAAATGATATTTAACTTCCTAGTTTCACGTCAAGCACAGATTTGATGAGTGTGGCAACTATGTCATCAATAAAAATAGTGAACAATGCAATACCATACTTGAAGATGAAATTATTTTATGAAATATAAGCTTTTATAAAAAAAACTCTTTCATCATAGTGGTATGCAAGACCCTGTGACATTTGTTTCCTATAAAATTGACATTTATAATTGAAATAAAAAATTTAATTATATTTTCAAGAAAATTTCATATGTAGGATGAGGAAAATGAAAAAGATGAGTAATATTTTAGAATTATGAAAAAGATCAATATTTTTAATATTTTGAAATATTCATACAAATTGAACATTAGGTCCTCTAAAAACATGAACAAAGATCAAGGAAAAACTATACAAGATAAAATCATTTAAAATACTGGAAACAAAAAAATAATATTCAACACTTACTGAACATTACTTTTCAAGCACTGTGGTAAAGCTATATATACATACACTCTCCATGACTCTAAAGAATGTGTTATTTTTATGTATTTCTAGTGAGCTTATCAAGGCTAAGTAATTTGTCAAGGTTCTGAGGTAGGAAATATAAGGAATGTATTTAAATTCACTACTAGTTAAACATTTGCAAATTAAACAACTACATAAAAGATTTTGCATAATAATTAGGGAAAATTAAAAATTATTAGCATTATTCAGTGCTATAAACTTCAAATAAAATATATACACACATATTGGTTGAGTTGATGTGCTTAATCAATGGAAATCAAATTGATAATACTTATCAAACATCATAAAATGTTTTATATGTTAATTTATGATCCTCATATGGTTATTTATTACAAACAAAAATAATTCTAAAAATAATTATTTATATCCAAATTTATTTATTTGTAATATTATTATTTGAAATAAGAAATTAAGCTAAATATCCAGAATCAATTTTAATAAATTAGAAAACAGCAATTGATGAAATGCTAAGAATGTTATTGTTTTTGAAGGTTACATTGCAACCTAGGAACATCTTAGTATAGTATTAAGTAAAACAGAGGCAAAGTAAACATTTTCAATTTATCAAAATATATCTGCCAGCTGGGCATAATGGTGCACACCTGTATTTTCAGCAATTCAGGAGGATGAGACAGGAGGATCACAAGTTTCAGGCCAGCCTCAGCAATTTAGCGAGACCCTCAGCAACTTAGTGAGACCCTGTCTAAAAATAAAAAAAATATAATGTACTAGAGATGTAGCTCAATGGAAAGGTACTCTTGGGTTCAATCCCCAACATCAAAACATTTTTTAAAAAATGCCTACTTATGAGAAAATTGAGAAGGGAATATGTAAGAAATAAAAATAGGTATGTTAGGTAGGGATCACATAATTGAAATAGATTGAAACAGTTAATATGTTCTATACATGTCTATGAATACTAAAAATAAATCAGTGATCCTCTAATACTGATAATACTGATATTTAGGGAAGATAGCCTTTTTGTGGGGAGCTATTATGTGCAGTAAAGGATTTTTAGCAGCATCCTGGATTCTAACCACCTGATGCTTTCAACACCCCCATGTCCTATTTGACAGCTAAAAGAATGCAAACTATGTTTTTAGATAATTTGAAAAACTTCTCAACCTATATAATTGCATTTTGTAAGGTGACTCTGAAGCTCTTCTTAAGTAGACTCTGTTTTCCTTTCTTTTTATTCTGGTCTAGCTTTGTGTCTTGATTTGGCCAATACAATGAGCTGGCAGTTAGAGTTTCTAATTCCAAGCCTAGGTCTCAAGAAGCCATGTATACCTTCACTTATTTGTTTGTTTGTTGATTTGTTTGTTGACAGGCGTCTCCCTCATCTGCATAAGCCTACTCTGGAGGGGCAGAAGGAAGAAAGTCAACATAGATCAGAGTGGAGTTAGTCAGACCTTGCAGCTGGGGCTCCAAACATATGAGAGACTCCACTCAAGTTTAGCAAATAACGACTCATAGGTAACCCACAGTCAACCACAAATGTGTGAGGGAAACCATCCTTGAGCAGAAGAACATCACTGCTGAGCCTAGCCAAAATTCCCAAATCATACAATTGTGATTCAAATAAATAGTTGTAGTATGGCACTAAATATTGGAATACCCTTTTATTCATCTCCTGACAACACTTTATTGCTCCTGGAAACTAAGTCTTAATGCCAAAACTCTGTGAAAGTAAGTTCTGTATCTTAAATATTTATCCTTCTCCCTTAGTTTGCTCACTGGCACTTCCAATTGGAATACATGAGTATTTCCACAAGATGTTTGTTTATTTTCCATTTAAGTCTAGAATTTTCCCAGTTTCCTATGTTTGGACTTAGATTTTTCAGTTTTATAATGGTGCAGAAATGATATGCATTCTGTATAGACCACACGTTAATGATTCATATCTGTATGTTAATGGTGAGTACCTATATAAGCATTCTGTTTATCACTTTCAGTATAATATTTATCATAAAATATGCTTTATGTTAATGATTTTGCTTAATGGTAGGCTAATAATATAAGCTTTCAGAGCATGGTTAAGGTAAGGTGGGCTAACCTATGATGTTCAGTAGGTTGGGTGTACTAAATGCCTTTTTGACACAGGGTATTATTAATGTGTAGTATCACATCTTACATGTTTTGAGTCCATAAATAGCTAGATTTGTTCTAAGATATAATTTGTTTTATTTAATTAGAGCTAACTCAGTTTTAATTTACTTCATATATTTTTCAAGTAATGTATGCTTTACAGAAAAAATGAAATTGCAAGGAAAAGCAACCTATTACTTTAAGATATAAATACTTGCAAGAAGTAAGTTGAAACTGCTGGGATAGTTTTTGAAAACAATTAGTTTTGCAGATTAGTGAAGTAAAAATTGTTGTAATTGTATTCTAGCAGTAGGGCACTACAAAGGCAGAGATTGTTTTACTGAAATCCATGTGTTGTATAAACTGTCCACACTATCCTAGCAAACTCAATGCAGATTTTTCTTATGGCTCATCTCATACTGAAGTGTTAACAATAATTGAATATAAGATTCTATTTTATGTTAGTTTGGCAAATGATACTAGGTTTTGTTTAAAGAGTTTTCAGGACTTTTTTGCAACCTCACAGATATGGAGGTCCAGAAACATTTCTAGATTTTAAACCATAACACTTAGGTTGTGGTTAAGAGTTTTCCAATTGGAATCCTTCAAATTTTTGAATTTGTCTAGCTTCTTTATTTGCAATTTAGATTTTGCAATCAATTGATTGTAAAAATGGTCCCATCTATTTCTTTCTTTTCCCCCATATATGTGATTTTACATCTCCTTCCATCACAAAATGGAACTTATATTTTCTCCCTCTGATTTTTAAATGACCCATGATTTACTTAGGCCTGCAGCATGTGAAAGAAGTAATGAGGTGTCAAGTCTGAGAGTAGGCCTACAAGCACATTGATTTTGCTCATTCTCTTGGATTCTGTCTTAATGTTAAGGCTAATCTGGCCAAGTTCATGGTGGTGCAGAGATCGTATGGCCCAGAGACATCGGATTACCTTGTGAGGTCAAGGTACAATAACCAACTTCATTTGACCTGCCAGCTAATTGAAGATGTGTGAGCAAACTCAGCTGAGATTGGCCTTATGTAACATCAATACACAGAACCACCTAATAAACTTGAGTTCTCACTGGCAATACTAAATTTTTGTTGTTGTTTAAGCCACTATGTTTTGCATTGGCTTGTTAGACAGCAACAATGAACTGTGGTGTATAGCAGATATCCCGGTTTTTATACTTGATACACATACACACAGACACATTTATAAGCATATGTACATTTGGCCAATAAAATTTTCACTGATATGTGGAAGCTAACCTATTATAAGCCAGGAGAGGAGAGAATAAATGTTCAGAAGATTAGACAAAGGCAAATGAAGGGAAGAGAGGAGGGAGAGGAAAAGGAAAGACAGTGTAATGAATCTGACATAATTTTCCTATGTACACATATGAATATACCACAGTGAATCCTACCATCGTGTACATTCACAAGAATGAGGTCCCACTTAGAAGAGATTTATTCCAAGCTTGTATAATTATATCAAAATGTATTCTACTGTCGTATATAACTAAAAAGAACCAATAAAAAATAAGATAAAATAAACAAGTCATTTCTTAATTTAAATTGTATTGCTTTTTAAGTAAATAGTTTAAATTATATATGTGTAATACCATTTCAGTTAATCTGAATTTCAGTTTTTACTGATTCTTTGAAATTAACCATAATAAATAGGAACACTTATTCAAAGTTATTCTGCACATCCTTAAAAGCATTGATTAGCTTCCTACCTGGGAAAAATCTTGTTGTTATGAAACTATTTTAAAGTAGAAAGTACATTGAAATATGCTATTTAAAAAATTATTTGAAATCCATTTTGATGTATTAAAAGTATACAGACATTCATCATTCAAATATAAAGCAAATACAAGTTAGAAAACAAAAAAACATATTTAAGGGTGCTTTAAGATTTTTCTTTTTTTATTAGATATTTACATATTTGATTATTTAAAATATTTATTGAAAATAAAAGTAGGTGAAAAGTATATCTTCTCAAAATGAATTAGAAAATTAAGCTTTTTACTTGAATGAAATAAGTGTGAACAGTTTAAGCCTCTGATAAATGACAGCATATTCTTTGTAATAGGATGTGTTTACCCTACTCTGATAAGGATAGCTTTACTGTAATTTTCTCCCTTGAAAGAACACATGTGGGAAAATAACATTTACTGTGAGTTTATTGACTTGGCTCAGAAATTGTATTATTTGTACTGACTGCTGCTAGGAAATAGTTTCAAAATTCCCTTGCAGTCCTGTGCTGGGCTACAGTTTACAGACTGACTTTTGCAGGTGCTCTGCTTTCTAGGGGCTCTATGAGCTATTGGTTTTCATTCATTTGTCCTTGTTTCAGCTGACATTGTCATTCATGACTACACAGGACTATAAATGATGGTCTCATGTCACTTCACTAATTACTTGGCATCTTACACTAAAGTTTAATCCTCCTGGGTCAATAACTGCTCTCGGCTTGGCAGTCACCAAACAAGCACAGATATGTGTATGAGTATATCTATGGGGGACAGGAATGTGACTGGCATTTTAAGGCCTTACTAAGTGTGAATCTTTGATAAATCCTGAATGAGCAAAATTTTTGATTTATTAAGAGCAAGCTTTAAAATAATTTTGCTTGAATTCAGCTGAATCTGAACCAATGTGCCACATGAACATGATTTATGAAAATGTGATTACCTAATGTTTTAACACATTTGATTAGTTGAACCATACCCAATTTCTTCAAGAGAAGTGTTTTTATTGTTTCCTTTTAGTAGATGAGAAAACTGAGATGTTAGGCAGTTTGCCCAGTTAAATGCCATAAATCACCAGCAGGGCTGGGATTAGCATTCCATGAACTCAGACTATACATAAATCCATGTCCCTGAATCCATAGGTCCGTGATGAAGAGCTTTTAGAAGCTGAGTTATCATTACATTCAAAAGAACACAGCTCCCTTAAAATTACATTGGCTTTGAGTGGTCTAAGGAAATAAAATAAACACCAGACAAAACAGATTTTAATACCAACTCTTATTTTGTTGAGAAAAAAATTAATAATATTTTCATTTAGTCCATTAAGAACATAGAAGATAGATGACAGACAGACTCAGGTCACTAGGGATTCATAACAATAGGTGGCCTTTACTTTAAATGTCATATTGGGGGCTGTGATTGTGGCTCAGTGGTAGAACAGTTGCCTCGCATGTGTGAAGCACTGGGTTCGATCCTCAGCACCGCATATAAATAAATGAATAAAATAAAAGGCCATCAACAACTAAAAAAAAATTAAAAAAAAATGTCATATTGGTTCTAAGTATAGTTTAACTAATTTTCAGAAGTTGTTTAATGCTTCAGAGAAAGGACTACATTCAATGATTTCTTTTTAATACAGTTGAAGCAATTCAGAGAAAATAATTTGTCCTTTTATAACCTCTATACTTCATTTTAGACTGTGATCAAGTCTGTAATGTTAAGATTAGCATAAAGTATAGTTTACTACATGGGATATAAGGAAGGATATAGAAGTCTCCATAAAAAATTTCTCTAAGGATGGATTTTTTGCTATTATATTGCTTTTCTGCATATAAGTCAACATATATCTTACAAGTTTTTATTAGAATTTTTTAGGTGAAGAAGAAATCTTCTGAATTCTGTACCAAAATACATTCCCTTATTTTCACTTTTGCAAATTTAGCATTGGTTTTGAAATTCACCCTTGCTAGACATGTTCTCTTTTTTAATATGCAAAACCCAGAAAGAGTTTTCAACAAAACTCTTCTTATACATCCTTGACCACCTCACATGAGCCACTTACTTCTACTTTGGATGTCTCTTCAAGACTTAAGACAATTGAGTCAGTTCAAATTTTGTAAAGGTTGTTAATATGGTTTATATTCTGTTTGGGGCTGGATGCTGGAGAGCAGGTGGAGAGATGCTGAAAGCATTTCTCCATAAGTCAGGAAAACTCACTCTCCTGGCACAGGGGGAGTCAGCATTGTGTTGCTCAACATTCACAAATCCTTTCCGTGGAATTATTGTGCCTCAGAACTTGGCTCTATATCATTGTTCTTACCTGCTGCTGAAAATTCCTTTATAGATTACAGCTCCCATCCAAATTTCATTGGCTTCATTAACAACACGGGCAAAGCGGCAACAAGGTTATTAAAGTATACCTCTTCTTTTTATTCTGCAGTGACACTATAATATGATACACTCAATGTGTGAAATGCTGAAAGTCCCCTTCCTCTTTACATTAAGTTCATGAAAAATTGGTAGAAAAGATTAAAATTAAAATAAATTGAAGCTCATTACTTTTTTGTTCCTGGTAGTAGAAATATATCAGTCATAAGAAGCAATGCAGAAGCATTCCTCACCAAGATGCTGACTTGCATAAATTGGCCCATGCCTTCCTAGGCTAAGAGGTCCTAGGTTTCTTAGGGGGAAAAGTGATGATGTATTTGGGTCCCCTCCACCTCGCTCATAATTGGGTCTCAGCACGCCTGTGCAAACTGGGTTTTCTTTGTGGAAATTTTAGCTAAATAAATTTAATATTTTCACATGTATATCACCAAGAAAACAAGTAAACTGGAGATCTCCATCTTCTGTTCTGAGAAAGGTGAAGAATAAAATCAAGATAGCAAAGTCTGAAACACTACTCTTTCAGACTGGTTGAATTAGGGAAGGTTATATTGACTAGACAGACTGATTATGACTTAAATGACTCAGGACACAGCACCATATTAGAACTGAAGAAGTTGAGATGGAAATGGATCACAGTGTGTGTGTGTGTGTTTGTGTGTGTGTGAGAGAGAGAGAGAGAGAGGGAGAAATATATATGTCAAATATTATGAAGTATCTATTACAGAGCAGGTCATAGTTGTAGGAACTGGTAATATGATCAGGAATATAGGTTGTATTTTTTGAATTGTTGAAGGAAGACTAGAATTGAGCTAAGAGTGAGAATAGTAACTGTAGAATTCAAGACTCAATAAAAAATGTTTCATTAGAGATGGAGATTTGAATTAAATTTGGAATTTTAATTTGTTTTAGAAAAATTACTTTAATAATGGTATGATGATAAAACAATAATACTGTTCTCAAGTACAGAAAGGCTAGGAAATGAAGAGATGAAATACACTTCATTCTAGTATGCATAGGTTTTCTTAGCTGTGGTAGGAGGTGTAGCCTGCAGACTTTAATAATGCTACTGTCTATGGGAACTGGTTTATGGGGTGATCTGAAGTCTGTTGAAAGTGACCAGAAAACAAAAATATTTGTTTATTTTTATCTACTGCTTCCTTCAGATTTGCCTTGCTGAGTCACTTTTTCCTGCCCCTAGATGAGATAAAATCATGCACAGATGCTGTGAATTATGTGATGACTTTCTGAGCTATTAAAATAGTCCTGGTAAAGCAGCTGTAAAACTCCAGTTCCACCAAATTAATGTTTTCCTTTCTCACCTCTTCTCTCCTTTCCTTCACCCAACTTTCACTACATTTAAGTTAAAAAATCAACAGTGAATTTAATTATTAGAGTTTTAGATTATTTTTATAAACTCTTGATGTTCAAATCTTAGTTCTAATATTTTTAGATACAATGACTGATATTTGACATGTATAGAAATTCTAAATATTTGCTCCCCCCAATGAAAACTCTATAACAATATAAGAAAAAATGAATTCATAAGTTTGTAACTAAATTGGACACCATATCCAGCTAGTTTGACAGATGTCTAGTATCTAAAGACTGGGAAAAGCTCATTTCCAGGCTGCAAAAAATATTGCAAATCACAGAACAGGGTAAAAAGCAATTTCATTTGTTTTATGAGACTAATATTTTTTATATTAAAATGTAATAAGTCAAGATTAAAAAATACAAATGTACAGGAAAACTAAACAAAAACAAAAATCTAACACTCATATGTCAATATCTTGTATCCATGTAAATGTACACATCCTAATTAACACATTATTAAAATAAGTCTATTGGTATACTATAAAAACATATTTGTAGCCAAGTAGGTCTCCATTATTTCCTTGTAATAACAAAATTCTTCAATATTAAAAACAATGTTGTGGGGGCTGGGATTGTAGCTCAGCTCTAGAGCACTTGCCTCGCATGCGTGAGGCCCTGGGTTCGATCCTCAGCACCACATACAAAGCAATAAAATAAAGACATGTGTCCATTAACAACTAAAAAATAAATAAATAAAAAATAAATAAATAAAAAATAAAAACAATGTTGTGGTAAAAATGCTCATCAATAAATTAAAGGGAAGATATTCTAAATGACACCCTAAATATACTCAGGAAAATCTAACATTCTTTTCTTCTTTTAATAATATGTATATATTATTATGTATTTTCTTCTTTTATAATATGTATATATATGCATATATATGTACATATATATTTAGTAGTTAGTGCACTTTTGTTTTTATTCATTTATTTATGTGCAGTGTTGAGAATTGAACCCAGTGCCTCGCACATTCTAGGCAAGTGCTCTCTCACTGAGCCACAATCTTAGCCCTAACATCCATTTCTAATGTGTGTGTTTGCTAGAGAGAATAAGAGACTGTCAGCAAAACTCACACACAGTGAAAAAATGATTAAATTAACAATGCAATAAACAATTAAATTAAAAATAATTTGTTAATAAAAATAAGTTAAGAAGTCTGCCGTCTTTAGTACAATTCTGAGACCATGAGATCTGTACTGAAAGATAATATGAAAAAGAAATAAAAGTATAAATACTAGACAAATATAAATATTTTATTTTTGCAGAAAATATGATTATCAATTTAGAAATTGCAATATAACCAGTTGAGAAACCTTAATACAATTTAATAATAGTTTTAGATATACTATTAACATCAAATTATTAGGTGTATTATGCATTAGCAGCAACAAATTAAAAATGAAATAAGAAGTTTTTATATAAAATAATTTTTATCTAAAATGATAAAGTAAATTGGAATAGAACTAATCAAAATGTGTAGATTTTGACCATACCTGTATCTATATAAAGAGAAATGTAAAAATGTACTAATGAACAGAATTAATGAATAAGTGGAGAGAAATTCCATGATTCTATGTAGAAAATTTTCAGTTTTATATTTTGTCATTTCTCCTTTTACTTATCTATAATGTGTAGTACTTACAAAGAAATTAGTTTGATGTTTTCATGCGACCTGTAAACTAATTCTAAACTTTATATCAAGGCAAAAGCAGTTACAAATTGCCAAGTTAATTTTGTGCAAATCAGAAGAGAAAGGTAGGTCACATTGATGTATTATAAACTTCTGATCAAAAAATTATCTAAAAGTTAAAATTAGTTGAGATTGATAGGGAAATATTTCAAATATTCATAGAAAGTCAGAAATAAAAAGATAAACATCTGAATAGAAATGAAGTAAAGTACTAAAGAATTTTCTGAATGATATTGAAATTTGATGAGTCCAGAAAACAAACTTCTGGGTGTCAAATGCCACATGTGAGACAGTCATGTACTTGGATACCTCATAACTTAAGTAACTGTTTTGTCTACTAAAAGTGCTGGAAACCACAGACACACCTGTCTATGCATTTGCTTTACCCTTTTTGGACCACAAAACAGATCTATTTACTCTTACTAAACATTCTAAGATAACAAAGAATAGAAAGACTAAAATTATTTTGGAAGTAATCTGTTATTATTAAGTAGTATGTAAATGTATAAATAGAAAATGAAGTATATTATGGATATTTACACAGAAAGAAAAGTCAATCTTTCTGTGAAACTATGAAGTTCTAGAAAAGTGAAATGTTCTGTTTAAATTGCTTATGGGAATTTTCTCAATTGCCTACTGTTAATTTAAAAATGAAAATAAAATTAGGATAATATCATTATGAAATTAGCAAGAATTCCACTCCTCTCTGTAAAGCCAGAGGACCAAAAGGAGACTAATTAAAGCCGCTGGGCAAGGCTTTATTGGAAATACATGCTCTGGGGCTGAACTCTACCGTCCATCAGTGTGTGTACGGGAAAATGGTGCCCGCGTTCTGGTGTACAGACAATTTTAAAAGGCCCGGTCAGAAAGGGGAGGGCTTGGGGCGCAGGAAGAGAAGGCCAGAATCCTTCCTGGATAAGTCAGGAAAATCCGCTGATTGACAGGAGCCTCTACTGGTGCCGCCAGCGTCTGGAGGGCTGCTCCCTTCCGCAGCTGCCTTGACCGGCCCCACTAATTAGACACCCTGGACCCTGAACCGACCTAACACTCTCCTCTGTAATCTAGTCTTCATCTTTTTTTGTAATCTGCTGATCTTTGCAATATGGAAGTATGTATCTATTTGTAAGTGCATTTACAACACATATGAAGACAAAAAGATACTGATTATTTTTAAATTTTATTTTTTTCTTCCTTATAAAATGACAAGATGACATTTAGAAGACAAAAAAGGCCAACTGAGTTACTTCTTTCTCTTTCTCAGCCATTTATGTGCTGATATGGAGCACTTATGTATCTTTTTTAGATGTTATGAAGCTTTTGAATAAATGCTGAGCTCCCTGTCCATAGTATCTATACCTCATGAAAACAGCCTGAGGCGGAATTCTAATTGCGAGAATGTGCATCTTGGGGTCTGAGGGCTTAATCTGAAACCCTCTCTACTTCCAAGGTCACATCTCCATGTCAGGGAATTATACTGTTGGGGCACAACTTGAATCTCATGAGGATCAGAATTTTTTATACAAATACCCCAGGTTCTTCTCTTCTTGCCCCTAGTATAGAAAAATCCCAAAACGTGTTTAGATCATTTCTCATAGTTTCTCCTTGTGATTAAATTCTAGATAATCACTATGGTTACTAGCTTCCAAATCTTTCTTCATCTCATTTCTCCAATCTCCTGAAATTGTTCTCTACACTTTTCAAGTAAAACCCTGATGCTTGAATTCTTATCTTGAGATTTGCTTTCAGGGGAGCAGACAGTAAGAGAAGTGGCCTGGTTGATTATAGAGAATAAAATAGAACAGAAAGAGAAAATGGCTTGTTTCCAAATACATGAAGCTTTGAGATCTACTGACTTGTATGATGTTGTAACACTAATTGAGCAAATTTTCCAGTGTCTTAATCTAATGTTTTGAATAGTACTTTTCTGACAGGTGAGCACCTTTGTTTTTAGAATGAAATCAAAAGCAATACATGCTTTGATGAATAAACAATAGACTACAATAATCTCATTAACTGTGTGTCACCAAAGACTTAGAATTGCTATAAGGAAAAAGAAAAACAGAATATAGTAAGTAGGCATGAAACAGGCCCTGTGTCTTAGAACTTTCAAAGAAAGAGTGCTTTGTGAGTAATTAGTACATTGGTCTCAAACCCATCTGTTTCAGAGAGTGGGAGACTTCCTGGTCCAATGCAGCATGAAGGGAGGTTATGAAGCCATATTTCTCAGGCTATTTATTTCATTTATCAGACATTTGGTAGATGTGATTGGTGTCTTGCTATTTTATGACTGCATTCTAATTTTTAATTTGAATATTCTAAAATTGAGTGATTTTCCAGCTACCATGTAAGCATTGAATATTACTAATTTCAGAAACTTAAAAGACCACATATTTTACTCCTGCAAAAGTGTGGAGTAGAGGCTCCATCTCTTCAAGATTATTTTTTTTGCAAGTTATAAACCCAGCACACTTTTACAGAGTTTAGAAAAGAACCATAGGAAATAAAGACAATTTTGGTAAGGAATAAAGGGGATGTTGGGACAGATGTAATGATGATAATAATAATGTTAGTAATGTCATAATAATGATAATGTTAATGATAATTATGTTAATAACTTTTTATTGTGCAATATATGATGAGACATTCTGCAAAGCCATTTACATACGTTATCTACTTTAATTGTCAGAATAACACCATTTTTTTCATATGAGAAAACTGAAAGTCAATGTAGTAAACAAAATTTCCTAATATAATACAGTAAGTCAAGGAAGTAACTCAAACTCAGATGCATCTAACCCTAGTCTACACTCCTTATAACACTCCTGATACCTAGTGATTACTTAGAAGTTAAAAAAATTTATTAGAAATAAAGCAGCACATTAGTATATTATGAGTAAGTGATTTTTTTAAGGGTGACCTTTGAGTAATATAAGCTACATGATAGAGAAATTTTTTTCATGACTGGGGATAACCCAAGGCCTCTAACGTGCCAGGCAAACATTCTACCATTGAGCTACACTGCCAGCCTCAGCTTGGAGGTATTTTTCTCCCTACTGGCAATAGATAAGACAAAATAATCTTTAAAATTACTCTCTTTAACTTAGTGAACTTAACATTATCATATTTAGTGTACTGATGATTATCTTCCTTGAAAATTTAGTAGTTTTTTGGTCCAGTACATGTTAACAGTGGGAACATAGAGGTAATATGTGAATTTTAAAGAAATCAAAATGTCTACTGCAGTGCCACCCGCTACCACTGCCCCCTCTCAGTAAGAGGCCACGTCCACTGCTTAATAGGAGCTATTTAGTTTAAGGCTGTATATTGTTTGCATTGAGTGCTGTTAATATTGATCTCCCCCTTAAATGTGAGGTACTAGAAATCTTCAGGGGCACTATAAGTCTGTAGGGTAGAAACTGTGCTGCCATGGATCCACACTACTAGATGGGAAGACACATGAACAACATGAAAAAACAAGGGAACAAAGTGCCAGAATCAAACCAAGATACTCCAATGATAAAGTCCATTGATAACACAGTAGAAGAGATGTCAGAGAAGGAATTCATAATGTACATAGTTAAACTAATCCACAACATAAAGGATGATGTAAGGAGTGAAACCAGAGATAAATTTCAGGAAGGAAACATCACTTCAATAAAGAGATAGAAGGCGGGTATGGTGGCGCAAGCCTGTAATCCCAGCACTTAGGGAGGCTGAGACAGGAGAATTGCAAGTTCAAAGCCAGCCTCAGCAATGGCAAGGCACTAAGCAACTCAGTGAGACCCTGTCTCTACATAAAACACAAAATAGGGCTGGAGATGTGGCTCAGTGATCGAGTGCCCCTGAGTTCAATCTCCAGTACCAAAAAATAAAAATAAAAAAAAAAAAGAGATAGAGATTATGAAAAGAAATCAAGCAGAAATCCTTGAAATGAAGGAATCAACAAACCAAATTAAAAATTCAATGGAAAGTATCATTAAAACACTAGACCACTTGGAAGAAAGAACCTCAGGCAACAAAGACAAAATATATAATCTTGAAAATAAAGGTGATCACACAGAGAAGATGGAAAGAAATCATGAATAGAACTTCAAAGAATTATGGGATAACATGAAAAGACTAAATTTAAAATTTATCAGCATAAAGGAAAGCATGGAGATATAAATCAAAGGAATTCACAATTTTTTCAGTGAAATATTATCATAAAATTTCCCAAACCTGAAGAATGAAATGGAAAATCAAACACAAGAGGCTTATAGGACTTCAAATGTACAAATACGTTAGACCCACACCAAGGCACATTTTAATGAAAATACCCAGAACACAGAATACGGGTAGAATTGTAAAGGCTGCAAGTAAAGGTATGAGATTACATATAGGGGGAAACCAATATGAATCACAGCTGATTTCTCAACCCAGAGCCTCAAAGCTAGCAGGTCCTGAAACATCATAGACCAAGATCTGAATGAAAATAGATGCCAACCAAGAATTTTATATCCAGAAAAATTAAGCCTCAGATCTGAAAATAAAATAAAAACCTCCCATGATAAGCAACAGTTAAAAGAATTCACAACTAGAAAGCCTGTGCTACAGAACATTCTCAGCAAAATATTCCATGAGGAGGAAATAAAACAAAAAGTGAAAACCCACAGAGGGAGGAACTACACTAAAGGAAAAGATAATCAAAGGATAAACTAAATCAAATTAAAAACCAGAAAGAAACCTATATGAATAGGAATATAAATCATATCTCAATAATAATTTTGAAGGTTGATGGTTTAACTCATCAGTCAAAAGACATAGATTGGCATATTGGATTAAAAAACAAGATTCATCAATGTGCCATCTCCAAGAGATTCACCTCAGAAGCAAAGACATTCACAGACAGGGTGAAAGCATGGGAAAAAAATGATATCACTCATATGGACCACGTAAACAAGCAGAGGTTTTCATCCTCATGTCAGATAAAGTGGACTTCAAGCTAAAGTTAGAAGGACAAAGAAAGACATTTATACTACTTACAGGAATTATACATCAGCAAGACATAACAATCATAAATACCTATGCCCCAAACAATGGAGCATCTACATACATTAAAAAAAAAAAAAAACCACAAAAAAAAACCCTTTTCAGTTTCAAGAATCAAATAAACCCCAACACAATAATACTGGGTGACTTTAACACATGTCTCTTACAACTGGATAGATCTTTGAAACAAAAACTAAACCAATAAACTATAGAACTCAATAATACAATCAATAATTTGGACTTAGTGGATATATATAGAATATTTTATCCATCAACCAGAGAATACACTTTCTTTTCGGCAGCACATGGGTCCTTCTCTAAAATAAATCATATCTTATGCCACAAAGCAACTTTTAGCAAATACAAAAACTAGAGATACTACCTGCATTCTTTTTTTTGGCAGGTGTGTAACCAGGGACTGAACTCAGGGGCACATGACCATTATGAAACATCCCAGTCCTATGCTGTATTTTATTTAGAGATGAGGTCTCACTGAGTTGCGTAGCACCTCACCACTGCTGAGGCTGGCTTTGAACTCATGATCCTCCTGCCTCAGGCTCCAAAGCCACTAGGATAACAGGCATGAATCATCATGCCTGGTACTACTCTGCATTCTGTCATATCATAATGGAATGAAATTATAAATCAACAATAAAATTTTTAAAAAAATCTACTCCAATATCTAGAATCTAATGGATGGCAAATAGATAGCAGAAGAAATCAGGGATGAAGTAAAAAAAAAAAAAAAAAAAAAAAAAAAAAAAAAAAAAAAAAAAAAAAAAAAAAAAAAAAAAAAAAAAAAAAAAAAAAAAAAAAAAAAAAAAAAAAAAAAAAAGAAAAAAAAAAAAAAAAAAAAAAAAAAAAAACCAACTTAGAGGTAAACAAGAACACCAATGCAACATATCAGAATCTCTGGGACACTATGAAGGCAATGCTAAGAAGAAAGTTCATTGAATTGAGCTCTTTCATTAAAATTCTAGAAAGTCAACAAATAAATGATCTAACATTATATCTCAAAGCCCTAGAAAAAGAAAAATATATCAGCACAAAAATCTGTAGCAGACAGGAAATAATTAAATCAAAGCTGAAATCAATGAAATTGAAATTAAAAAAATTCAAAAAATTGATAAAAGTTGATTCTTTGAAAAAATGAATACAATTGGTAAAGTCTTAGCCACATTAATAAACAGAAAGAGAGAGAAATCTCAAATTACTGAAATTCATGATGAAATAGGAAATATCACAATGAACACTACTGAAATACAGAAGATAATTGGAAACTAGTTTGAAATCTTAATAGAAAATCTCAAACACATTGACAAATTGTTAGACACAAGATTTACCCAAACTGAATCAGGAAAGTATACACAATTTAAACAGATGAGTTTTAAGGAACAAAATAGAAGGCACCATCAAAAGCCTACTAACCAAGAAAAGCCCAAGACCAGATAGATTCTGTGCTAAGTTATACAAGACCTTCAAAGAAGAATTAACACCAATACTCCTTAATTATTCCATGGAACAGAAAAGGAGAGGACCCTTCCAAATTCATTCTATGAGGCTAGTATCATCCTGATACCAAAATCAGACAAAGACACATCAAGGAAAGAAAATTTCAGATCAATATCCCTGGTGAACATAAATACAAAAATTCTCAATAAAATTCTGGCAAGTTGCATACAAAAACGTATTTAAAAAACAGTGTACCATGATCAAATGGAGTTTATCCCAGGGATGCAAGATTGGTTCAACATACGGAAATCAATAAACATAATTCATTACATCAGTAGACTTAAAGACAAGAATTATATTATCATCTCAATTGATGCATAAAAAGCATTTGACAAAATTGAGTACCCATTCGTGGTCAAAACACTAGCAAAACTAGGGCTGGTAGAAACATACCTCAACATCATAAAAGCTAGCAATGCTAAAACCAGGGCCAGTACCATTCTAAATGGAGAAAAATTAAGATATTCCCTCTAAAAACTTGAACAAGACAAGGATGCCCTCTTTCACCACTTCTATTCAACATACTGGAAACTCTAGCCAGAGCAATTATACATGTGAAAGAAATGCAGTGATATGAATAGTAAAAGAAAAACTCAACCTATCACTATTTGCTGATGACATGCTGCTATATTTAAAAGATCCAAAAAAATCCACAAGAAAACTTCCAGAACTAATAAATGAATTCAGCAAAGTCACAGGATATTAAATCAATACCAATAAATTAACAACATTCCTATATATCAGTGATGAATCCACTAAAAGAAAAATTAGGAAAACTACCCCATTCACAATAGCTTCAACAAAAATAATTGAGAATCAATCTAACAAAAGAGGTGAAAGACCTCTACAATGAAAACTACAGAACATTAAGGAAAAAAAAATTAGAAAATGGAAAGATCTCCCATGCTCCTGGATAGGCAGAATAAATATTGTCAAAATGACCGTACTACTAAAAGCATTATACAGATTTAATGCAATTCCTATTAAAATCCCAATGACATTCCTCATAGAAATACAAAAAGGAATTCATGAAATTTATTTGTAAAAACAACACACCCAGAATAGACAAAGTAATCCTTACTTCAGATGAGTTTGTAAAAGTCTTTAGGATTGTATCATTTAATAGAAAAATTTGTATGCTCATTTATATTATTTTATCTTGGTTGATTCAATAACTCATTAGGGAGAACTGTATTTGGAGTTGCTAACACAGAGAAAAGAAATAAGAGAGGAGAATTACCCCTGAGTAAAAACCTTATTAACAACTATTCAATGAATTTAATTCTTTCTGGAAGACTGCCAGCATTTGTTTTTTGGCATGTTGACTTATATTAGATTTTATACCAGTCATTTTCTTGCACACTTCAGAAACATTCTTCTAATTATCAAAGCACTTGGGAAAATTCAACCTGATCTGACCCAAGCTTCTGCTATAAAAAGGAATGGGATATAACATTAAAAGTTATCAGTCTATCATTAGGAGATAAAAGATGCACGAGAGAAACTTGTAAGTGAACTAAATTACACTCATCAATGATTAAGCAGTCTTAATTGCTATCAATGATTATTGTAAATAAAGAGACACTGGGAGAAAGATACATCAGTTGCTTCCATCCAAAATATTAAGGCTTTTCAAAATGACTAAATGATAAATGCTGATGTGGAACTGACATTTTAACTTGAGGATATGCCCAATTGTATGTTGTTGAATTCCTGAGTTCATACAAATGTGTAAATAAATACAAGTGTATATTGTAAAACACTACTTATGAACAAATATGTTGAAGAAAATGAAGCTTGGATGAATAAAATATATAAGAAACTTTTTAGACAACTTTGATTTATTAAAAATAAATACCATCTATTAGCTAAGTGCTAGTGGAATGTTTAACTCTAGCTTCTGGGTTAAACTGGGCTTTAATAAAAGTTGAAAAGTAAAATACAAAACATACTATAAAATAAAAACTATCAATAAAGATGTACAAATACATTCATATTCCTACTCAAACCATTTAATTAAAACAATTTAAATCAACTCATTTGCATTATCTATAACTATTTGAGAAAACAAGCTTATATTTATTTTTGGAGAACAAAGAGTAGTAATCAACAAAATAATTAATTTTTGGAAGGAACCGAAAGGCAGGCTGGGAGTAAAATACGAATAAATGGAACAAAAATATTCTAAAAAGAGAAACATTGAGAAGCCTCAGTTTCTGAAGTTTTGCTGAGCCATAATATGTTTCTAGGGGAGTTTGAAACTTTGTAGCTACATTTCATCACCCATAAATTTTGATACATTTTAGTTCCACTTTATTTTCCAGAATGTCTGCAGATTTACTTTGTATTTCTCTTGATTCAAAATGTCATTTTTATTCACCAGTTGAAGGGCCTTTTCATTTCCAATGTTATTAATATATGGTTTTATTTCATTGTAGTCAGAGAATGATACTTGTGTTATTTGAATCTTTGAGAACTACTGGGTGTTATTTTTTGAGGAGTGTCTTTATTTTTTGTGGTCTAACATGGGAAATGCTTAAACACTAAAGAATTTTTAAAAATCATATTTTGTCATGGTTAAAATATATATACAAATACATGTAATATATACATACATTTTGTTATGCTTCTTAGATCATTTACATTTACTAATATTTTGGCCACTTAAATATGAGATGTATCTTAATATCCCCTATAACCAAAGAGTTTGTTTGTCTCTCTCTCTCCTTGTATTACCTGTGTTTTTTTTTTTTCCATGAAAGTAGTTGTCATGTTTTGAGGGTATAACTATCAATCACTTATTATTTGTTTTCTTCTAACATGTAATGTGCACACAGGTATATGAATATATCTTAAAAGATAGTGTTGAATTAAATTTAACAAAGAGAGAGCACCCAGGCATTATGCAGTTAGTCAACAAATAGAAAATCAGCATGATCCAAAAGGTCACAGCCTCTAAGTCACCAACCACTCCCCTATGTAACTATACACTGGCTTTGAAAATCAGGCTCAGCTTTCCCTGCTTTTGAACTTTACATAAATAGAATTATGTCATCTAATATTTTAACCTCACATGATAGTTTTAAGATCCATCTGTATTTCATATAATAATAATTTGTTTATTGTCACTGGAAACATGATATTTCATGAGTTTTTGATATGGAGATGGGTTGCTCAGATCTTCCCTTGAGGAGGACCTGCTGCCCAGCTGCAGAAAGTACTGGCAACACAGCCTCCAAGTATCATCTCCTTCAGGTTCTGTTTCAGCTGCAGAGAACCCCTTACTTATGCACTCCTGGAAGAGTCTACATCTAGTTTCTAAACATGACAGGTGCTACAGAGACCCATCTTTTTCAATCAAATTTAGACAACTGTCAGAAATTCTTCATGTCTCAGATCCTGGTCTAAGGTTTTGTTATTCTTGCATCAAAGGGTCTGTTCAGGACTTCTCCGTTCCTTTCACAGATATTGATCCCTAAATATCTTGCCTTCCAAATTCCATCTCGGTATCTTACTGCAGAGAACTCAGCCTGTGATCCCATTATAGAACATATTTATCTATTCTCCTCCAAAAATCTTTCTGGGTTCTCTTCATTGTATGTTATTCCCAATACAGAGAGCTGTTAGAAACATTCTAAGACGTTTCCCACTTGGGGGTATTTATTTAGTGATGAAATTGTTGCATAGCAGAGTACTTGTTTACATTGCCCACATAATTTTATAAAATACTTAAACAACTTACCATTTTTGCATAAGAATTTCAGTTACTCAGCATATTCATCAAAGCCTGGCAGTTTTGTTTTTTGTTTTTTTTTTAAGTTCTTTTGGTTACTGTGTGGTGGTTTCTCACTGCAGTTTTAATTAACATATCTCTGATATCTAAAGCAATTCAGTAAAATTTCAGATGTTTATTGGATATTGGCACATGCACATACCTTTTTCTCTGTATGTGAGTGGTTGCTCAGTCTTTTGCCAATTTTAATTGAATTGTCTGTCTTTTTCGTATTGATTTTAGAGTCCTTCATTTTTCTGGATGAAAATCTCTTTTCAAATATGTGTACTATGAAAGCTTTCTTCTAATCTGTGGTTTACGTTTACATTCCCATAATAATGATTTTGATTAACAGAAGTTCTTAATTTTAATGTAGTCTAATCACCTTCTTTTTCATTTAAGCTAATGGTTTCTATGTTCAGTTCAACAAATGTTTCCCATCCACAGCAATGATGATTTCTGTTTCCTACTGAAAGTGTTATTGTTTAGCCTTACACATATGTGAGGTAATTATTGAGATCCATTTTTTTTTCTTTATGAAAATCCAGTCGATCCAGCATCATTTTTTGAAAGCCCCTTCTATACCCACCTCATGGCTGTGCAAGCTTTGTCATAAGAACTTGACCATGGCTGTGGCTGTCTAGCTTGTCTGACTAGCTTGGTTATCTTCCCACTCTAATTCTGTATGTTCATATCTAATTGTGCAAGCATTCTATTTTTTTAAAAGATCTTGCTTACTTTTAGATATTTACATTTATATATGACATAATCAATTTTTCAATTTCAGTAAAAGAACAAGTGGTATTTTAATCAGTAATAGATCTAATCTATAAATTTTGATGCTGTATTAATTCCTTAAATCTTTGAAAATTGTATACTTCTTCATTTATTCAAGTTTTTAAAATGGTCTCCTAATAATATTTTATATTTTTCATGCAGAAATTAAAAATTAAAATAAATTTCCTAGATATTTGATTTATTTCACTGCTCTTACAATGATAGAAAAATCTCATTGCCTATTTTAATACATTAATCTTATATCTAGCAGCATTACTAAATTTAAGTACAAACTCTGATACTTACCTTTAGAATTTTGTGTTTTTCATACATAATCATTTTATTTGTGAATAATAACAGTTTGATTTCTAATGCATACATTGTTCAGTTTTCCTTATTGTTATTGCTGTAAGTAGGAAATAAAGTAGCTGAATATAAGTAGTGACATCATACATTCTTTTCTCTTTTCTAATCTCAGAATGTTTCCAATCTCAAAATGCAGGAGTTCAATCATCTACAGTTAAATGTAATGTTTTCTATTGTTTACATATACATTCTCATCAGCAGATTTGAGAAGTTCCATTATGTTATTGATTGTTTTTAGTGTGATTATGGTTGGGTCTTAAATTTAAGCAAATACTTTTTACTGCATCTTTTGAGATTATTGTCTTTCTCCTTAGAACATGTTAATATGTTGTGATCTATTGATGCAACATATTAGCTATTTTGTGGAGTCCTTATTACATATTGTTTGATTTAGTTCCACTTGAAATGTAGAAAGTTAGAAAAAACAGTTTGCATCTTGAAAATGAGAGAAATCTAAATAATTGCAAAATAAAAATTTTCTTGAGCCCACATGAGAGATAAGCAAACCAATAGCCAGAACTCCAGGAAGGGACACATCAATGGAAGTTAGTGTATTAGGAATGGCTTGCTTGGCCAGGCACATGGGAAGGGTCACTGGTCACCATACAAGTAAGTTAAAAAACAAACAAACAAACAAAAAACCAAACCAGATATAGTTTTAACACATGACTCACAGTTTAGTTTAAAGTTCAAAAGAAGGATTGAGGGAAGAGTAGGAGACCAGAGGGAGCCATCTTGAGTGGTACACACATGGAGGTTTTGCATGAATGACATGGAACTGGGTACCTCCTCCTAGACAATCTCATTTTCATTTCACTTTTAATGGAATCAAATGCTTTAAAACACAGGGAGAGTGGCTACAATTCTGCCAAGAACACAGATTCTGACCAACTATTGCAGAGTAATAAAATTAAAAAAGTATTTCTTGTAGGAGAGTAAGCAAATCATCTTAGGTCTATGATCTTACACCATCACCATTAAAGGAAACTCTTAGGAGAGTTTCCCATGCCAGACTTGACACAATACAGGTTTGGATTGACAGAGAAGAGAGAGGAATTCTGTGAAAGCACTTTCCCTGTTGCCCAGACTCATGTGTTCTACTTAAGACAGAGGTGGAGGAATGGGAGAGTGGCCAAGCCTCCTCTGACCACCAGCCTAGCCAGCATCTATACACTGAGAGAGGGGAACAAAAGAAAAAAATGGACTCTGCATGTGGTACAAATATGCAGAGACTGCTGAAGTCTCAACATAGAAGAGAAATAGTGAGAGAAGTTTTTCATTAATGTAGCCCCCATCCTGGGAATAGAAAGGGATCTTATAGTAATATAAATTGTATGTTAAAGAACATAGTGGAAAAAGCGGACCACATTAATAAGCAGATGGAAACATCAACAGGAAGGTGCAAAATAAAAGAATGAGTCAAATAGAATGGTTATGAATGAAATAGAGATGCAAACATGGCTTCAGATATGGAGATTCCTTTAATGGGCTTTTAACAGACAAAACAGCAGAGGAAAGATTTACTTACTCTGAGGATGGATCACTAGAAATTATTCAAAGTGAATTTGTTTTAAAAAAATATAAAAGTAAACAAGCAAACACAGTTGTGTCTGGACTTTCAGAAGGACTAGAAAGAAAACATGAAAAAGAAGAAATATTTGGAGAGAGAATGGTTGAAAACCAACCATCAGGAATCATAACTGTATGAACTTTGGATTTTCCCAATCAGAATGAGAACAAGACAACAACAAAAATCTGAAGCATTTAAAAGTGAAATAACAATAAAAGATATATCACAGATAAAATAACAGAGATAGAAATGTCACCAAACTTCTCAACATAAATGATTTAAGCCCAAAGACAATGCATTCTTCAAAGTCCTTTCTGGTTCTCTGCTTGCTTTGGATGACATACATGCCGAATTTGATACTGTCAAAAAGATCCCAAGACTCTGTTTCATTTTGTCCATCTTTTTGCACTCTCTGCTCTTCCTTGGATAATTTCCCTGCTCACTTTCATGGACTCTTTCTTCTCCTTCTTCATTCTGCTGTTCCCTTTAGTGACTTTGATTTATTTTTTATTTCAGAGTTTATTTCACTTTTAGGATTTCTCTTTGATTCTTTTTCATTGCTTTCATTTCTCTGCTCCTGTTTTCCTCAGTTTGCCTGTAATTTTATTTATTATTAGACTAATTTGCTTCCGTTCCTTTGGAATAGATGTGCTAGACATTTAGAAACTAAACACAAGAGTCCACCTCTGTGTCAGATTTGCTGGATTTTTTTTTTTTCACTTTGAAATACATGTACTTGTTCTTATTCTTCTTCAAACACAGAGATACTCTGAATCCTATACTGCACTTTCTTGGTTGAATTTGAACTACACACTCTGGTCCTCAGTGTCATCTCTGGCATTAGTTGAAATTTTCTCTTTTTAATTGCTATTTTTTTGAATACTTTGGGTGTCAGTCACGCCTACAGGTAGACAGAATTTAGATATTCCTTCTTGGTTCTTTCCCTTTCAGACTTTTCCATCATTTTAAGTAGCCATGATTTCTTGAGCTTTGGTTTTCTGATTGTCCTACCCAGAAAATCCATTCTTATCCTTTTAAATGCCTGCTGCATTGTCTGTGCCACACCGGCTTCATTTAGCTGTAAACTCAATGCCACAAAGACTTATATTATGTAACATTGTCCCCTCCAACTGTCCTCCAATATGTATTTCTCACTAAAATCTGTCTGCTTCTGTCCACTCTCCAGCACTGTTACTACAAGAGTAATTGCTTTTGTAGTTTGTCCATGTATGAGAGAAATTTTTTTGCTGAAGAGTTATCAAAGAGTGTAGTCCATCACTCTCAGACAAGGAAATTATTATCATCTTTTTAATGTCTGAAGTTCTGTAGTAGTGTTGTCTTCTCATTCCTAATATATTTAATCTATTATTTTTCCCTCCTAATTATACTCTTAAAATTATCTGACTTTATTTTTAGTTTCTTCACTCATAACTTAAAGTGCATCTTGGGGTATTTTATTAAAGATGGAAATGAAAAAGAATAAGTGATTTTCTTTAAAAAATTACAGTTACTACTTAAATGGTTGTTTTCATTCAAATTTTTTCATGACCCATTTTCTCTATTTTTAAGAGTATCTCACTTAAATTGGATTCTTTGGAAGCCAATCCTTCTGGGATTAACTTGACAGTAATTAATTTGAGAAACACATCTAGGCAAACCTAGTAAGGAAGTGGAGGAAAATGTAGAAGAGGGATATGCCAGCAAAATTGCAGATCCTGGTGATGCCCTAGCCTCAGCTGTAAGTGGTACCAGACAATTTTCTCTGGCTCTGGCAATGGGATCTGGGCATTCATCATTTATTGACTAAGGACGGCCTCTGTTCTCTCTGTTTGCTCAAGAACAATTGTAGATGAGTGCTTGCTTACAAATACTCGGTCAAACTAAGCAAGGGTCAACAAGATGAGGTCCAAGGGATGTGAGGACACCTGCACTGGACATTCTTTCCAATTCACTAATATTATCCTTGTAAATTCTATATCCACACTCAAATAGTTTCACATATCTTAATAGAAATTTGGAAAAGCAAATGTTTTGAGAAGTTTATGTTATTAACATTTTTCCCACTCTCTTCAAATATATGTATACTACTGAATTCAAAAAGGCTTAAAATGTTCAATTATATGATAATAACATATATAATTAATTCAGTATTTAAAGTTAGTATTTTAACATTGTTGAGTTAGCATTACTGTTTAATAATGCAACTGGACTATCTTAATATTTTCATTTCAAGAAAATCTGTTTTATTTTAATAAAATGAAATGTAGAGATCTTGAAGATTAATAAAATCTTAATATTTCTAAAGTCAACCAACTAGTAAGTATCAGGATCAACTAGTTTGTGACAGGATTACATAAATTTAGTGGATAATTATTTTCACAGTTCTATGCTTCAATATTTAATACCAAATATCTGTTGCTGAAACGACAACACCTGATATTTAGCAATTGAATACTTTGTGTGGTAGTGGTGGAGCCCGTGTACATAACACAGGATGACAGAATGTACTAACTTCTATGACAGGAATAGGTTCCTTAGTGCTGAGTGTAATTATGTTAGAATAAGTTCTTTTGTTAATATACCTGTAAGTTACTTTACATTATCTATGGTGTTTCAGCCCATTTTAATTTTATTTAAGTAAAACCCGCAGTATTTTATGGTTGTATTAAAATTCTTTAACCTACATGAACCTGGATATGATGACTCAATATTAAATAAGGACATTTTCCTATAAAGATAGCAATCACTGGAAATTTAGCTGATTTCACTAAACTATGAAAACTTTTCATTTTAAAAGTAGGCCAAGAATGTGTCAATATTAGATTTGAGTAAAGGATTGCAAATACTATATTTCTCTAAAGTTTGATGCAGTTAACAAAGCTGTAATAATCTAAAAATGAACAATATTTCCAAATAAAGCTATCTGATTATTTGCAAATAAGTAAGTTAAAAGAATTCTTGCCCTGAATATATTTAAACATTTCAGAAGATAGTTTATTTTACCTGAATCCATTCACATATTTCTGGTTATCATTGTATATTCCTCCTTGTGGTTCAAAGGAAGAAGTATATTCATCATTTATTCAAATACATTTGAAAGAAATTTTTAAATTATAAATTGACTTTTAACCATGTAAAGAGACCAAGAAGTGCCCAAGCTTCCCAAATGGTGGGATCCCAATCTAGTTCATTCCTACTATTATGAAAATTACACATGTTGTCTCCTGTTACTGGTCTTTTTTGGTCTGCAGCTATGACCTCCAGGTATAAGAGAAGGCTATTTGAATGTGCAGATAACAACCATAGTTGTTTACATTGACTATGACCCAGGCAATAGGAAATGTAATAATTCTACCATAAGCCCTCAAATATTGAACTTACTGAATCAGTATAATCATTGCTATTGAAAAATCAAGACTATCCCCTTATATTTTCAACATCTTTCCTTTGAATAATCATCTCCAAGTTCCTCCCTGGTTCCTTAGATGACTCACTGTTCATAGCAATTAACTATTAATTTTATGTGATTTTGAGTTTTGGACAATATAAGTAAAAAGAATGAAAAAAATTAATGGAAAGATGGTGATTGAAGAACTTAAAAGTAAGTGATCTATTCCAAAATGAAAATTCAGTATGTTTAACTTTAACCAAATTTATAAGAAACGAAGCATTCTTTCATTTCTGATTGGGGAAAACAGAAAATGACAGGTTTTATAAGGCTTCACATAGAAGACCATGTTGGAAAGATTTGGTCTGTCTTTGAATTAGCAGGGAAGGAAAAAATCTTTTGGTTATGCATCATACCTCCTTTTAATTTCCATAGTAATCTGTAACTGTATGGCTCAAGGAAGTTCAACTCATTTAATAATTGAGTTTTAGAAAGGAAGAAAACAACTGAGCTGGTACCCTAAGGGAAAATGTAGATAAATTCCACAAAATTTACCAAAATCAATTAATACTGATTAAAGGATTATATCATTTTGCACATGCATTATAGAGAAAATTAAAATTGGGGCCAAATGTTCTTCATTCAAAGAAGTTATATGAAGAAGAAAAGAGGAGAAATTATGCTTTTGAAGAAGATCTTCGATGGAAAATTTCCATAATAAGTAGGTTTTTAGTCAGTTTTTTTCACTGCTGTGACTAAAGGACCTGATCAGAACAACTATAGGGGAGGAAAATTTATTTGAGGGCTCATGGTTTCAGAGGCCTTAGTCCATGGAAGGCCAGCTCCATTCCTTGGGGCTTGAGATAAGGCAGAACATCATGGCAGAAGAGTGTGGCAGAGGGAAGCAGCTCATGTGGTGATCAGAAAGCAGAGAGAGAGAGGTCTCCACTTGCCAGATACAAATATATGCTCCAAAGCCACACCCCCAAATTTCCACCTCCTCCAGCCATACCCTATCACTTCAGTTACCATTCAGTTAATTCCTATCAGGGGATTAATTTACTGATTGGGTTAAGACTCTCACAACCCATTCATTTCTCCTCTGGACCTTCTTGCATTATATCACACTGGCTTTTGGGGGACACCTCACATCCAAACCATAACAGTAGGCCATCATGAGACAAAGGTGAAATATGGTTATGTAACTCAAAGAAAGAAGTTGAAGAAAATCCCCCCCCCCAAAACTGAAAGACTAAGAACGCATGTATGCACATGGCAAAAGATAATAAGATTATGGAGAATAGAAATAAGAAGATTCAGTAACCTGCAGAGAGCACGGTGGAAAGAGTCAAGAGAACCTTATAGATGTAGAAGATAGCAAGATAGTGCCAATACACACAGTCCAAAGGAATATGATTGAAATTTGGGAAATGATAATTATTGTAAGATAATTTTAAGCCACTTTTGAAAATTAACTTAAAGGAAGCAGTCCATTATTTGGGCACTTAGATTTTTATTTTGTTCTTAAAAAGTCCTTAACACCCAATATGACCAAAAGTGACTATTCTTTCTGCCACCAACAGCATCCAAATATTTGGTTAAATATCAGTCCATGGTATTGAATAAAGCAGGCAGAAAATACTCTTTCTTTTAAGGACTCATCATTTGCACATGCATCAGTTACCTTAGCTCTAACAATGTGGATGTCCATTTATCTTTTATTTTTTTGGCAAGGTGGTCACAGTTCCAACTAAATACATCTTCCTGAAAAAAGGAATAGCTACTGAGAGGACATTAGTGATCTCTATCATGATGCATTAAAAATATACATGGAAGTATGTACAAAAACAAGACACTAGGGAGGTGGGGAGCAGAGAGGAAACCTAGGGAAATGAGGAAGAAATATGAACAGAAATTCCAGTAGATACTTTTATTTAGTTTTGAATCCTGTGAACACATTATGTATACCAAAATAAATTTCATTAATGTGTGGCGATTAAACTTACAGCAAATCACAAACTGTGTCTTTAAATGCATATAAAATAAGAATGGTTGTGTGTGAGTGGGCTGAGAAATCTAATGAAAGTAACTGATGTCTGTATTAAGAATGATTAGTAGCCGGGCATGGTGGCTCACACCTGTAATCCGAGCACTTTGGGAGGCTGAGACAGGAGAATCCTGTGTTCAAAGCCAGCCTCAGCAATGGTGAGGTGATAAGCAACTCAGTGAGACTCTGTCTCTACATAAAGACACAAAATAGGGCTGGGGATGTGCCTCAGTGGTCGAGTACCCCTGAGTTCAATCCCTGGTACCCTCCCCAGCAAAAAAGAATGATTAGTAAAACTAAATGTCTTTTAAATTTTTCTCTTAGATTTTGTATTTGAGTAATTTCTCTGTTCTGTATTTTCGTTTTTGTCTTTGAACTATAAATATCTCTGGAATATATTCAATCAGTAAAACAGAAGAACAAAAGTAAAATAAAAATATTGTTTCTTGGATTTTCCTTGATCTTTAAGATTTAGTTATATAAAATCTATAACTAATCTTTAAGATTAGTTATATAAAAAATGTATGTGAGGTACTAAATTCTAAGTTATTTTGTTTTGCACTTCATGCTTATAGTCAATGACTTTGAAAATGCTGAGCTGGATTAGCTACTATTCTCAGTAAATATGGCCATTTGTGCTATGGGAACAAATTGCTAAATTATTTCAATTCTTTAATCAGTATAATCAAATTAACCACTTTGTTTTAAGTTTCCAGTATTTTGTTCTAAATTTTTAGCAATGGAAATAAATCAGCAGTATATAAATTTCTACACATGTGTGAAATGAACTGGATCCTGATATTGTATTAGCAGGTGCATCTATTTCTTGTGTGCAATGGTTAATTTTATCTTGCCAACTTGGCTATGCAACAGCATCCAGATATTTGGTCAAATATCAGTCAGGCTGTTATTTTAAAGGTATTTGTGTGTGTGTGTGTGTGTGAGAGAGAGAGAGAGAGAGAGAGAGAGAGAGAGAGAGAGAGAGATTAACATTCAAATCAGTAGGTTTTATGTAAAGCAGATAAGCAGAAATGTGGGTGGATATTGTTGTTAGTTGACAGCCTTGAGAATAAACAAACCAAGATTCCCCATGGAATGGAAAATACCTTTTCCAGAAGGCTTTTGGACTTGAGCTGCAAAATCACTTCTTTTCTGGATCTTCAGCCTGCTGGCCTACTCTGCAGACGCTGGATTTAGCTTCTGCAATCTTGTGAGCCAGTTCTTATCATAAGTCTCCCTTTCTTTCACACACACCCAGACATCCTGTTGGTTCTGTCTTTGTAGAGACCTGATTAATACAATGTCCAAATTTAGATGAGAGAGAGAGACAAAGAACATGAAGCTGTTTTTGTTTGTTTATGAAATACTATCTTTAAAGTTGTTCTGTATTTGATTTGGACTTTTATTCTTCTTTTCCATTTCAATAAATTGAAATAGGTTCTATCCACACTAACAGAATAAAGTCAATTTAATACAGTTTAATTGCTGATAACAGAATATTTCAGTTTTTAGAATAGTGTGTCATAAAATGTGATTAATTGGTGCTTTGAGTAAAAACATTACTAGATGATCTGAACCTTTAACTTTGTCTAATTTCTAATACAAAAAAATCATAACTGAAAAGATGGGATTGCTCTAACAACACAGAGCTTTTTGAGAGTAGATACTAAACTCATGAAGAAAACATGAAAAATGAGATAATACCTTAGGGCTCTTGTCTGCAAACATGTTTTTGTATGAAATGTACATGTTTGGTTAGCATAAATTTTATCTTTGGTTAGAAAAACCTTGATTTTATTGCAGTGATTTTTAATAAAAAATAAATGACTTCAAACTCCATTTAAGGAAAGGGAGAGTATTTATGGAGAAAAGAGCTTTAGGAAGGCTCAAGGGGAAATGTCAGTACCTGCTCAAGAAGAATGGAAATGTCATTTTGCATTTTAAAAAGCATGATTATGGCTTTGCTGTGAAATTCACAAAACCTTTTATGGCAGGGGAAAACTTTACTTGATTAAGTGGCACTAGGCATAGATGTATATCAAATTATAACTAGAGTGCCTACCAGAGAAATGTTCTTTGACATCCAGGGAAGGCAAGTCTCTTAATATTGCCCTGTGATTTGCAATTGCATTGGAGTGGGAATGCATCACAAGGACCACAACATTAAACTCTGCCAATTCTTGAATTGCAATTGTCTGCATGAGTAAGCATCCTCTCCTAATAATAGCAGAAAACCTGTTTTCATTTGTAAATGCTTTTCCTTTTGATGGAAAAGTACTATTTATGTCCTTAAGAAGCGTGAACATCCCTTGTAAATTCCACTTTCCCCAGTATTTAGTTACCTCAAGACTACATTTACAGTCAAGAAGCTAAACAGTTTGGTGAAACAGTGTGTCCAAAAGAGGGTTTTGGATACTAAGTATTCATTTGTTGAATAAATTAATGATAATGAGTATGTGGAATTTTTTTATTTTATTTTTATTTGTTGTATTTTTGGTACCAGGGATTGAACCAAAGGGCACTTTACCACTAAGCCACATCCCCAACCCTTTGTTTCACTATGAGATAGTCTCTCTAGGACCTTGCTAAATTGCTGAGGCTAGATTTGAACTTGTTATCCTCCTGCCTCAGCCACCTGAGCCACTAGAATTAAGGCATGTGCATAGGTTGGAATGTTTTCTAAACAAAATTTTTAATTGTTATTTATTTTATATATTTTTGCATTAATCTGCTGTCATCATTCAATTAAATGCAGCATATATCTTCCTATTATTATGCTCTGAAGAACCCTGCTTAAGATTTTCCTTTGAGAGTTATTGCAGGGTTCCCTAAGAAAAATGCACTTGTTGTAATATTTGTCTTCAGAACTTACTTAAGAAGAGATAGTTTGAAGCAAAAACAGCAAAGAAGCAATGCTATTCTGAATGACTTGTGTAACACACTCTATAATTTTGTGGCAACTGATTTAGTATAAAAAGTTCCATTAACGGGATACGCATGAAATTGCACATTACTGTAATTCTAAAATAAAAAGAAATGGGCCTTTGTTATTACCTAAACAATAATCGAATGCCCTTTCTCACATTTGAAAATACTTTCATGCTTATGGAGCAGATGATTCTATAGTTAAGGATGTGTTGTATTCCTGTCATTTATGCCAATTAGGATTCAATTCAAACATCAGAAACCAGAGCAGGGTTAGTTTGGTGCTTTCTTAGTGGCAAGTATGTAGACTCCTTTTCTATAGCAGTGCTATGTGTGGCTTCTTTCCAAGTTCACCCAGTGGTCCAAGACAGTCATACTGGCAGGAAGGAGAAATCATATCCCGAAATGAGGCAATCAACAAATACCAGTCATCTCAAGAAGAACATTGATGGATGTTTCATCCTCAGAATCATTCTCAACATTTCTGTGTGCCTATCATTGTGGGAAACTTAGTCATAGAAAGCCTGGGAGAAGGTAGAAAATGCACCTCTTGATTGCCCAAATGCTTATTTAAATCTATGTAAGTTCAAAAGAAGAAAGCATACATTTCTTTGGTACAACTTATTTTTTTGTAAATATTTTCTCTAAGGATATTGATAATAGATTTGGTAATATAATTGTGAAAATCATTTATTTATGATGTATTACCCCCACTTCAACCATGAGCTTCTTCTCTGGGGTTAAAATTTTTTAAAAATATCATTTGTTCCTTCACTGCATAACAATGTGCATTAATGTTAACACATGTTCAAAAGTCTACTGAATTCAATTAAGTTTATTGTTAATTGTTAAATAGAAACTTAATTTTCAAATGACAAATATTCCCAAAAGTTCTAACATAATAAATGGAAAGTAAAACATTACTCCATTCCATAACAAGTAACTCTTCCTATTTTTATTTGCTCTGACTATTATCACTACTTCTAGATAATATGTGCATATGAGATGAGGCATTTATTTACTTAAAGCTAAGGCTAATTTCAGTATTACAACCAAGTCCTTTAAATTATAGTTTAGTTGTGTGTGTGTTTGTGTGTGTGTGTGTGTGTGTGTGTGTTTGATACAGGGAATTGAACTCAGGGCTTTGTATATAGTAAGCAAGCACTGTACCACTGAGCTATATTGCCCAGTCCTAAACTTTAAATTATTATTAGTCTGTCTACTAACACTGAAAATTGGGTTTCCCAGAGAGCAGTTTCTGCAATGGATATTACAGTGTAGGAGGTTTATTGATGGATATTCAGACAGCCAAGGTCTATGGAATAAGAGAAGGTAAAAAAAGAGGAATGGGCAGGGGGAAAGTTAGGGTCCTAGAAAGTCTTGAAAGAAGCCTACTTAGGCTCTTTGGAAAGCTCTGGTACCTGACTGGCCCTTCATAGTTGTTCCTAGATGGCACTTTGAAGCCCAAGATTCATACCCTCACAAGAACCAGCCATTGGATATTGGTTGCTTCCAAGAAAGATGTGTGACCTTAAGTAAAGTGGTGCTTTTCAATCAAGGGAAATTTTCAAAGTTAGAAGCAGCCTAAGGCTGCCAAGTTCTTATTATCCCAGAAGTGAAGAGATGGCTTCTCCAGCACTGAGGCAGAATCTGAGCAGTGCCCCAGAGAGCCTACTGCACTTAGCTTTATAATGTTAACTGAGGAACAGGACTGCATTTTGGTTCTTTGGCCTAGTGGTTGCATCTCTTGGCTCTTCATAAATGACTTCAACTTAAGCAAATGTTTTCCATCATATAAATAAAGACTGAATTAGTAAGTCTCAGGGCAGTATGTTAACTATGGTATTTGAAACACAAGTACCTCCTGTCTTTCAACTCCTTTCCTTCACTGGAAGGAAAGTGCAGGCTTCCATATTCTAAGTTACTCATGTCCAAGGCACATGGTGGAACTTCATTTAATCTCATTCAGTAAAAGTAAGGTCCATGTGGTACATCCCACTTGGCTCTTTCCTAACAAATTTTTCTAAATGTTACCGAAACATAGCATAGAATTAAGGAAGACCAGAAAATGCCAACTGTAAACTGAGAATATCATGACTTTGAAATAACATTGGGCCATTTTATTGCAAAAGAAAAGAACATTGAATATGGGGAAACAGTGTTCTCTAAACTCTTTTTATATAATTTGTCTATTCAACATTTCTTTTTTTATATAATGTATTTGCAAGTTTATATATATTTTTAGTTTTAACTGATAATAATGAAGTATTTGCTCAAATTAATTTTAAATATTTTTCTATATTATATGATAATTGAATGACTTTAAATATTATATTCAAAGCAAATTTAATAATAATGATGAAAAATGGTTTGATGCATTATATTCTGTTTACTTCACTTACAAATACGTATTTACAACTCTGTGTGTAGAGAAAAAATATTTTTAAGCCCTTGCATCTACAAACATAACAGTTTATCTTTTATTCTAATTGTAAAAAAATGATCAAAAATGCAGTGCTCTCATGTAAGATATATTTTCAAATCTGAACATACAAAAAACAAGAAACTAATAAAATACTGAGGAATGACTATAACTATAACTATAAGTTAAGGAGGAAACAACCAAAACATTCTTGTTTAAAAATTTCTTTTTGATAAAATATAAATGGTATTATAGATAAAAAGCAGAAAATGAAGGGGAATTACTAAGGAAAAGAAAAGAATAATGTTCCAAAATAGTTTTCTGAGCATTTGTTCATTCATTTACTTAACAATATTTCATTGCTATTGAATATATGAAAGGTTGGCCATAAGTGTGATCATACCACAGGAAACACTGAAATACTGAATTGTAATCAAAAAATATGACAAGGCAAATAAAGACATAACTGCCTAAAGAAAAGGGACATAAGTGGATATTCTCTTAATTAAAATAAAATGAAAATTATGCACAATTTGTCAATTATTAGAAGAATTGTTAGTGCTACAACAAAAATTTTCTCATGGTCATAGAACTGTGAATTTTGTCAGCTAAGAAGTGACACTCCAAAGTAAGAGATATGAAGTAGCAAAGCATTACTAGGAAAAGGAGGAGTTGAATAAGACAGAACAATAAAAATGTAGGAATCTAACTATTGAGGCAAAGATAATTTAATAAATCTTCAAATACATGAAGGGCTTTGTGGGAGTGTGCTAATCAATATTTTTCCTATATTGAAAATAAAGCAAGTGAAACTTGGCTTAAGTATGACAGATTTTAGTTAGCAAGTAGTAAAATACTTTCTGACAGTGCGGAAGTTGATGTGGATTTGAAGGTAATGTAAACACAATTGGATTCTTTCTTTTCTGTGATTCTCTCTGCATTACCTGACTATTGATTGAATAACTGGGCAAAATGATCCTTTTTCATAATATGATCTCCTTATATAAAATATGAATGTGTATTAAATATCATCTTGAAAAACCCTCCTCCAAACTTGGATTGTAACTGCCATTTGACCCAATTACCCCACTACTCAGTATATAGCCAAACATCTTAAAATCAGGATACTACACTGATGTAGCCAAATAAGTGTTTATAGCAGCTCAATTCACAAATAGGTAAGCTATAGAACCAACATAGGTGCCCTTCAACAGATGAATGGATCAAGGAAATGTAGTATTCATACATAATGGAATATTACTTGGCCACAAAAATGAATGACTTTATGAATTTTGCCAGCAAAACTGGAACTGGAGACTATCATGCTGAGTGAAATAAGCCATTGCCCCCAAAACAACGAAGGCCCAAAGTTCTCTCTGATATGAAGAGGCTAACTGACAATAAGCAGGGAGGAGGAAAGAATAGAAATTCTCTGGATTAGACAAAGAGAAATGAAGGGAATTTAGAGGTGGGTAGGAATAGGAAAGACAGTAGAATGAATTGGACATCACTTTCCTATGTTCATATATGAATACATGACAGTGTAACTCCACAATGTGTACAACCACAAGAATGGGATCCTACTTAGAGTAAGTTATACTCCATGCATGGATAATATATCAAAATATACTCTATTGTCATGTATATCTAAAAAGAACAAATAAAAATTTTAAAAAAAGAAAAGAAAAAGAAAAACCCTCCCCTGGAGTTAAAATTTTCTTGTCATAGAAAATTCATGTTAAAATGAGTTGGAATGATAAGTCTATTTAGTAGGATATGATTCCAAGTATACCATTTTTTAAAAAATTGGAAACATCAACAGACTATAAAGAGACAAAAACAAATGTGTAAAACAAAGGACAATGTCCCTCAATATGTATTGCAATAGTTACATACACTAATAATACTTATAAAATCAGTATAATTTATACTAGTGACTTTCTGTCTTATTTTAAAAGTTAACTTTCTTCTACCAGTTGGTAGAAAAAATTTTAAAAATTAACTCTTTTAAGAGGGTGAATTTTATTTCTTAAAAAACATATAGCTAATTTACAAAGGTAAACTGTGGCATAAAATAACAACCTGCATCTTTCATGTTAGTTCAAAGTTCATCGTTTCTTCTAAATAACTCCAAGATATGCTCACTTAGAAAGAAAACAAAATACTTTCCTAAAGCTCTTTCATGTGCAATCAACTCATCTGGAAGGAGATTCTTTACACTACTCTATGGTGTCTACCCATACAGTGGCTGCCAACTTTGATTAAACTTTCTAAAATCAGGATATCCCTGAGTAGCCTTCCATAGCTATAAGTTTAAACAGTAAAAATGACAGGAGGAAGATTACCATTATTCATCTAACTTAGGTAATAAAATGGCTCCTATTTATTAAATTTTACTTCACAGAAAGAAAATATATCTTTTGGTCTAAGGTCACTGAGAGTAGATTAGGCTGGATATGTGTAAAGTACAAGAAAAGAATTCTTTTGAAGGCTGATAGTTTAATTTACTTTAAACTCAATTACCAGAATTGAATTATAAGAACTTTTGAAAGTTAAGTTTGAAGTCTATAAATTGAACCACTGAAATATCTTTACATATCATGATTGCATGGAACATATTTTTCAGACTGTCTGCAAAAAAAAAAAAAATCATTTTGTTTACCATCCTCAGGCTGTTTTTTTTTTTTTCCTTTTTGGTTAGGAAAATTCTCATAAACTTCCCATTCTGACTCAAAGAGCTTTCATGAGATTTAGGCTTTAGGCATGATCGATGATGTTTCAAGAGACTAGATTATAGCCTTCCTTGATAATTACTTCCAAAAAGCAATGACTAATCCTATCAGCTTTTTGAATAGGTGTAAACCTTGATACTATCAGGTTATTTTGTCTGCTGAAACAACTAGTTCTTTGCTTAGAGAAAGAAAAGCAAAGAAGGACCAAAGTTCTCAGTCTATTTTGAGTAGTTACTGGAATTTATACATCTTCCTCTCTTTTCCTATCTCTAAACACAAGCATGCATAACAAAGTTCAATTTTAAGTTTAAACCCTCCCCAACAGTGCTATCATCTTTGGCATTCAAAGACCTGAAAGGCATATGAAAAAAATACTCTTTAGCACTAAAAAAGCAAACAAGGGCAAAATAATAATGTTGAGAGTGTGAGAGTAAATAGGTTTACTTTGGTATAAGAAAACGCCTGTGTTCATAGACCATAGGATTGGATTCAAAGTTTCAAACCAGCCTGCATAAAGCATGCTGCTGAAAGTCAGGGTGTTTGCAACTCATGACTATGACAGAGAGGGTAGCCATGCAACAGCACCAGGAGACAAACTTCAGAGTGCCTAGCTCAGGCTAGGTGGCATTTAAACAGATGGATATGTATGCGAACGTTTGTCAAGATGTACACTTCTAATTTGTTGACTGGGAGATAATTTTTCAATATATAACTTCTCCTTTGATATAAAGCTTATTAAACACTCATTTACAACATTAGAAAATTTCATAATTTATGTGCTAGAGAAGAATTATTAAGACTTGTACAGTAACATCTGTGTAGATTTGAGGTACATATCATTTTCAATTATTTGGAATGCAAAATTCAATTGGATTCATACTTCATTCATATTATCAGTGAATTTCAACTAAGAAAGCTTGATAATACATTTTTGAACAAACAGAAATTCAAAGTGTTTAAAGAATGGCTACAATCTCAGTGGGTACTTGATTATAGGTGTTTTTTTCTGAGCACATTTTCATGTGATAAGAAATTTGGGAAATACATATTCATTTTATGTGGTAATTCTTTGATCATTTTCTGTTTCAGAGTATTGCACTGTTTTAATGTATTGATTTATCCATTTTGCAATTAACATATATTTGAAGCATTTCTAATTTTTTTTCTGATATGAAAAATGCTTCTGTGAATGTTTTGGTACACTTCAGTCTTGTTTCACAAATGAATGAAATTGTGTATACCTATGTGAAATCTTTGGTTTTAAGGGTATGCATTTTTTTGAGCATCTGATCATAATGCCAGTTTTCAAAAAATAAAAAGTTGTACAAAATATTTCAATCCTACCAGTACTGTTTATAAACTCTTATTGCTCTAAGTCTGCTGACATTGGTATTGTCCAAATTAACCTCTGCAGTGTCTACATAATGTTATATTTATATCGCTTAATAAAATTAAATTTGTGGTTTAGTTTTATGTGTAGATAGTCTCTCAGTGAATAAAACAAGATACAATCAGATTGTTTTTTCTGTACTACTCTAGAGCAGTGCCTATAATAACAGTGCTTCATAGTATTCATTTACCATGCCAACTATTTTAGGAATTTATTTCAGATTGGTTTATTTTGATATGCCATTGTGGAAGAAATCATCTTTTTTTCTATCTTTTTTTAGGAACTTTCTCTGTTGCTATTAACTATGACCAGTTACTAACCTTAATAAATTATTTTAATACGGTAAAAATGTCCATGCCAAATAAAGAGTTTTACTCATGACAAATGCTTTATTACTTCAGGAATAGCCTCATTTAGCTGAAATATTCAAATAGGAGGGTCAGGGAGAGGCCCTACATGGCATGGCTGCTGCAGAGCTGTTTTCTGTTGGTGAGTGTTACCCATAAAATCTTACAAGCATAATAAAAATGTGAAAAATAAGAGTACATGAAACCAAAAGCTAAATATTTAAAATGTTCACATAAAAAGAACTTCACTGACGATTACAAAATAAAATTGAGTGAAGTTAAGACTACCTGGGATGATTAAGTGTGTTACTCAGAGGGCATGTTCATTGTTAAAAAGCTACAGAGATTTCTTTGATGGCAATTGCTAAAAATAAAAACGTAAAGAGCAAAATAATTTTTTAAAACAAGTTCACAGGGAAAGCAATACATACAATATTCAACTACAGTACAAATTTACATTTTTAAATATGTGCAACCAACAATCTAAATCTCTGTACAAATTTGATATGAACAAGAACATCATGGTACCATGCTTGAATAGCTAGTCTTCTTTTATCCAGTTCTGAAAGAAAGAAAGGAAGGCAGGAAGGAAGGAAGGAAGGAAGTTAGGAAGGAAGGAAGGAAGGAAGGAAGGAAGAAAATGTAGGTAACAAAAGGAAGAGGAAAAATAGGTCCATTACTATATTGTGATGTCATACAAACTATTTTTAAATTTTTTTTAGTTGTCAATGAACGTTTATTTTATTTATTTATATACAGTGCTGAGAATGAAACCTAGTGCCTCATATATGCTAGGCAAGAGCTCTACCACTGAGCTACAACCACAGCCCTGACATAGAAACTTAATGCTAAAAGTACCCTGTAATAAACTTGGTGCACACAAAATAAAATTCTAGAACTTTTTCCTCTTTCTCTTTTCCTCCAGAGAGTATGATAATTGTCTTCAAACAAATATCTTTGATGTCCAAGCACATACACATAAACTTACTAGCAGTTTCTTTATTTCTGTGGTTCTTAAACTTTAGTGCATATAAAATTAACATACAAAATTGTTACATGAATCATTTTTATTGCACTTTGTAGTTTAATTTCTGATTATTTTTGTGAAGTTTTTCAGGGATAATTTTAACAATATGCAGATTTTATAGTTGTTTTTTCTCTTTGTTGTAGATTTGAGACATTACTATGCACCTAATGTATGGATCAATGAGCCTCTCCTCAAGAAGTGGTGATATTACTTAGCTGTATGAGAGTACGGATAAGACTATAAAATCATGCCCAGAATCAGTAATTTTAAAATTGAGGGACCTTTAAAACTCTGTTCTGGGATAAACTTTTAATTCTTTTAGTTAATAAAAACTGCTACATTTTATAGCAGCAGAAACATATAGCCCAGAAAGTAAGCTTTCTGAAATAAGTTTACAACATTTTTTTAAATAAGTTCAATTTCACTTACAAGCTAAGAACTTTGGGTGCAACTTTTTATGTTAAAAGATGCATTTTATAATTAGCAACTTTTACTTTTCTATTTTTTGTACCTATATAAAGCTTATTCTAAATAGAGTTATGACTTTTATATACTATTTATACATTATTAGGGATTCTTAGGGCAGATCAAAGATAAACTGAGCTGCAGTTTGGTTCCAGTATTAAAATATATGGGACTATGACATAAATCTTTCACAGATCTCAATATGCACAAATCAATCAATCAGAAATATGTATCCATTTATCCTAAAGTTTTAAACTTGTCTCAATCTAACCCTGATACATTAAAAACATACCTTTTCACCAATCCAACACTTTTACATCCTAAGCCAGACTGGCCACTTCTTTTTTGGGGAAGCTGTTTCATATGTATCCATACATTTAATATTACTTCTGTCTCTGTGGTCCCTTCCAGCTTCCATTTAACCAGACCTATTCAGAAAGTCCAGTCACTTGGCATTCAGTGTCACAGTGATCTGTTTACTCTGCTACACCTACTGGCTGTGCCACATCCTTGACCTGAAACATAAATTACATACTTGGATAACTATTTGTGACTAAGCTTATTCTGACCAACTCCATTGTAAGAATGAGGCTTATCTACCACACACTACCTACTTGACAGAGACTAGAGAGAAAATATGTTTTAAATTAATTTAAAGACAAAAATTCCCTGAATTTATTTTTTCATTGATGTCCTAAATAGGAATCTTTGAAAATGTGGTTATTAACTGGCAGAATGCCTCATCCTAAGCAGTGAATGTTTAGATCATTCCAGATTTATCAATAGTGTCCCCTTTTTTCTTGGTATCTCATCTTGATACTTTAAAACAATGTAAAAATGGGATCACACCAATGTTACCCTATAAGGTATTCAGGGATGGTAATAACTCAGAGTGAACAAGAAAATCTACTTCTGTCTGTTCAGTATTTGGGAAATTGGACACCCTCCCTCAGTAAATGTAACAACAGAACAAAACTGATTATAATTAGGTATCTACTTTACAACTGCCCATATGTCTTCAAAATTAATTTGCCAAAATTTATTGAGTGCTTGCTAGGGGATGAGAATTTTGTTGTGAACAAAACAGATAAAGTCTGCCTGTCATGGCCAAGACAGTGTTGTGATGGAAGAAGGGAGTAAAAAGTAACAAAAGTGAGATCAGTAAAATCTCCACTGGTCAAATCACAGGGCTTTGTTGGAGATGACAAGCTGGTTTCTATTCAGTGTGTGATGGAGGGCCACAGGGAGGTTTTGAGTAGAGGATTTATATGACCTGCATAGGTCTGAAAAGTTTTCCTGGGGTGTTGCATGTCTCTGCAAGTTTTCTTCTATTCTTGATTTACTTTCAGAAAGTTGTATAGAAGTAGATGTATGCTAGTGAGGGGACAGAGCTAATCTCTACATCTTCTTCATTTGGATGTTGGTGAACTGCCCACAAGTCTAACACATAGCAGTGTCTTAATTTGTCACTATGCCTTCAGGTTATCTGTAATCTATACCCACTGAAATCACCTTTTAATATTCTTCAGTGATTCTCTCCTGTTCTCATGTGAATATTCAGAAATTTTAGGGAAATATAAAAGCCATCAATCTCATTTCTTCTTACTGTCCTCTTGATACCATACTCCAAACACACAAGCTCTTGATCATCCTCAGTGCCTGAGTTCTTCCTAACCCAGGTACTCATTTCTCCAGGTAGCCATTTCTCTGCTGGGATTTCTTTCCTATGTTCCTGTTTTATCTTCCTAAACATTAACTCTTCTGTGTCAAATCCTGGAGAAGATCTCCCTATTCTTCCTAGGATGTCATTTTGAGGTGAGACTGTGGCACTGTCTCCTAACCCCTGAAAAGGAATCTATTACACTGTGTCATAATTATCTTTTTCTGTCTTTCTTCTTACTAAGTCATTTCCTTTGTGGAGTCAGAAATTATATCTTTCTATCTTCAGCAATTTGTTAAGTCCTGGACCAATATTTATTAACTGAAGGTCCCATTTTCAATTCATAACATGATTTCATGGAATTCTTGTGTAAGAATTTTTTTCAATAGGGCCACAAAGGGCAGTAACTCTAGAAGAGATAAAAGCTAACAAGGGTTTTGGGGGAAGGAAATTAAAAAAAAATACATATATATATACATATATATATAATTTATGATAATGCACTGTATATTTCAAAAAAGCCTGAAGAAAGGATTTTCAACTTCTTCACCTTAAACAAATGATAAATGTTTAAGATGATGGATATGTGAACCCCACTACATGGAACATCACATGGTACTCCTGTAAATATATACAAATTTTATGTCTCAATTTTAAAAATAAATTATTTTGATATTGTAAACAATTATGAACGCATGTGTCTTTTTTTCTGGATTTATCTACTTTTTGCCCCTCCTATTAAAATTCACCTTCCATATAGTGCGAGCTCATTTGCCTTCTAAAGCAGAAAGATCTTTCCTTTGATGAAAACTTTTGGTGACTCCATATAAACTACTGCTTAATGCGCAAATTTCTCATCTTGTAGTCTTCCACATTAGGGTTCTTATCTGTGATAGTACAGAAAAATAAATTACTCTGTAAAACTCACCATCTGAATTCCTCCTTCCTAGGGGAGAGACAACATAACTCACTTGGGCTTATGCTCTTTGTTAAATAAAATGCTAAGGTGAGCTTTTTTGATATGAGGTAGTAAACCTTCAAGACATTGTCCAGAAGGGAAAAGTGAGATAAAATGAAGTAATTGTGTTGCATAACACAGTAAGAAGATATTTTAGCTTATTCAGGCAAGTAGGAAGAATGAAAAGATCTTGGAGTTAGTGAGGGTAGGAGAATCTGAGAAAAATACCAAGAAGCTATTTTTTCATGCCTATAGTGTAGGAGAGACTGATGCATTCCTTATGTAGGGAGCAGAAGCTCTTGGGTTTGGGTTAGGCACATGGTGCCATGGTTACAGCTCCATTCCCAGCCAGATGTCTTCAGAATGCTGAGTGCTTCTGGATTTCAGAGAGGTATTCAGTTTGATTTAATCCATGTAAGAAAGACACCCCTTTTCCTGGTCTTTCTCGTTTCCTCTTCTCATTTTGCTGGGACATGGTGGGAACTAGGAGCCAGCCTCTGGGTAGGTTAAAATACAACGCCAGCCAGCCCTATCCCACTAATCTCTGTATATTACACTAAATTGAAATAAAGTTCTATTTTGCTTGAGCCACTGAATACTTAGCTCATTTTGTTTCAGCTGCTTAGTCTATAACTAGAAAAGATTGCTAACATCTAATTTTAAGTCCTTTCTTATCCTTTACTGCAGTTCTTCTTGTTAATCCAACACTTTAGTAAAATCCTCCTACAGTTTCATTTTTACCTAGGTGATTGGCATGTACCCCCAAAAGGGACAATTTGGAAAAGAACTGAAGTTGCAGAAGTTAAGGAATAAGTAGAAGCAGAAAATCTGACTCAGAAGTGAGGAGGAGAAACACAAGTTCTCTTAAAATCCCCAGAGAAATAAGGAGGAATAAATGAGTTTTCTTTGACATTTGCACAAGTAGCTTCATTTAAAGCTATCCTAGCAGACACAAGGACTTGAGCTCCTCACATAAGTGACTCTTGGGTTCCATTACTTTTCCATCCTCATCTCTTTTGATCCTTCATTAATGAACTCTTTGCTCTATTGAAAATAAGCATAGTACCTGGCTTCAAAACAGGCCACACTCTAAGTAGATTATTTTTTAAAGCTTCTCTCATCCATCATCACATGTCTTCTTGTTTACCCATGATTTTCACTACAATTCCCATCAGCAGTTTGTTGTCTACAGAGTCTTAAGAAAAATCTTGCTTATAAATATCAAAAACACTGAGAATATTTTAGAGAAATATATTAATAATACCCATTGTCTTTTTTTATGTGACACCAAGTAATTTTTATAAAATTTTATCTTTAGCCATGTAAAGAGTGGCATGGTGTTGGAAGTTCACAAATAATATGGAGGTATAATAGGTTTAAAATATTTCTTGCACATAAACTTAGTTATCTGGAGCTGGGGTTGTAGCCCGTGGTAGAACATTTGCCTAGCATATGCAAGGCCCTGGGTTGGATACCAGCACTGGAAAAGATAAAAATATTAGTAATCTAAGCTTTAAATGGTACTGGGAAATTATTAACTCAGATAACAGGCCATGAATCTTGACTAGAAAAGCTAATTAGCTTTTATCAACTACATATTTGTATGTGTGCATAAAAATAGCTAACACTAAGTTTCTGCTGACCTTGTATAATTCATGGAATGTACTTGAAAAGAATAAAGACTTGGATCTCTGGCTTATTTCATTATATTTTGATTTTTTCTTTATTTAGTAATATATATACAGATAATTTTAGTATTATTATTGTTATCTTTTAAATTTTATACATCTCAAAAAGAACATCACAATGATTCATTTTTAATTAATGATTTCTTCTTGAATGAAAATCTCATATATTTTCTAATAGATTACAAAAACTGAGATCATTTAAGACATTAAATATGTATCCAAATCTCACTAAATCTATGTCCTATTTTCAAAAATTGAGAGGAAGGTAGACATATGAATAGCATATTATAATTACATAATGTTTAAGTGGTATAAATTTTAACAGTACAAATTTTAGCATAATATCGTTTTATCTTCTGTTTCCTTGCTCAGACCCATAGTGGCTTAATGGGTATGTGGTACTATATTTCGGTAATCCCACATGTATTTCCTCTATTTTCGTTTGAAATTTTCTTACAGTGTCTAAACACAGGCCAAACAGGCATTATAATCAAGCATAGAATCAATTAGAGTTTGAATTACTTATGTCTGCTATTGATTCTTATGGGAACAGCCACAGAAGTTCTCCACAGAGAGGCTGAAGATATTTGGCTAGTGTAACACTGAGTACTCACTGGTCATCATTCTAGCCAATGTTGCAGTGGTTTTAAAGTGAGAAGATAGTTTATTCTATTGAAATCTTCTGCCATGATCTTGGTTGATCTTCCATGACCACTGTCCACATATAATAATTTCCATTCAAGGGTATAAGTTAGAATGCCTGTTTGTCACAAGAATGTTGTTCCTGAATTTAGTAAAGCTCCATCTGTATGCCACAGTAGTTATATCCTCATTCTCTCCCTGACATTTTCCTTTCCTTAGCCTTGGTTCTTTGATCCTACATTACTCTTTTGGTGGAAATTGATGCTAGAATCTGTTGATTCTAGAGTCATTTTATCAATGTATTAAAGGGTTTATCTTCAAAGATCATTCAGGATCTGCCTTCCTAAAGTAAGAAAAAATAAACCACCCAATTTCAGTCTCTGTTGGGGCATCCCACAACTACTAGATAGTTATTACTTCAATTGTAGATACCAGAAATAACATAATGCAGTGTGTTCCATTTTACTCTGCAAGATTGTTTTAAAAAGACTTCACAGAAACTGATACATTAATGAAGTAATGAAATATTAATATGTGTCAGGCAGGTTGAACATGGTGGTGAAGAAAATTCCAAAGTGCAGCCTACGAAAATAGGCTCATGGCTTGAAAAATACAACGGTACTTTTTGGAAACTGTAAATGGTAGGATGTTGACTGGCACCTTAAATATGAGAGGAAATTGGGGGAAAACTGGCCATGGTGGCAGGTAAGTGTTAAATCCTGGAATAGTGAAATGCCTTAGAAGTATTTTTGTTATAATCCTACAATCAACATAATGACAAGTGAATTTAAATGACTTAATCAAATCTTTGACATAATTATATTTACATGCTAAATTTTAAATCACTTCACCTCCTAATAGTATGGATGATATTATTGGAGGGATTTTAGATAATTAAATTCTTCTATGTAAGAGAGGGTTATTGTCTAAATTAAGAAGAGTTTCAATAATATATGAAAGTTATATTGACAGGTCTTGGTCATGTTCAAGGTCCTTCACCTACTTAAATAAGGAGGTTAATAAAATTTTATTGATTTTTGTTTCTTAACTAGATTAGATGGTAATTTCTGTTTGCGTTCAAGTCAATTATTTGAGCCTGTTTCTCAGCTGTGCTGATAACCTATCCTAAAGTCCATTCCTCACCTTTCCCTATTCCACCTGTTTTATAGTGAGCTGAGTCCTGCAATCTACTTTTCCAGATCTTCCTTGTCAATGACTGTCCTTGTAAATATCTCCAAGAGAAGACATTAGTAGGAAGAATAAAGTAGGGGTTTTTCTCCCCAGCTTCTCTGCTTTTGTTAATATCCCAGCAGTGACTGTATCTCTTCAGGGTTCTGACTCCCAAACCCATTTTTTCTCTTTAGTTCATTTTCCCTCTAGCCAAATGACAACCCTCCAAGGTCCCAATGTGCAGGCTTTGTCACAAAAATCCTTTCCTTGAGTCTCTATCCCTACAGAGTTGTGTATATCAGGTTGTGACTTCCTGATAATCTTGGGTTTGCCTCAGTCTCCAATTTGACCTTCAGCTCATCCAAGACTCTAGCAAGGAGTTTTTCACAATGAATATCCTCTTTTGAACTATTGCGTGAGACTGAGCTCTCTTTTCCTGACAAACTGATTAAATTTTATTAAAAGTATTGCAAGTATTCAGTGACTGAAAGAACTATCAATATTCTTTGGGCAGAGAGGACCAAGATTGTTTACAGCTTCTCATTCTTCAAAGCAGTTCACATACTTTTTTTTTCATTTATTTGAGTCCTTTGAAGAAAGGTAAAGATTCATGATATGTGATGCTTTCTTAAATTTATAACAAAATATATTAGTGCCAGAAGAACAACTGAAAGACAAAAACAGTTCCTAATTCAGCATCTAAAACTACTCCAGCATGCCTTTTTTTAGTGGATTAATGTCCTTTGCTCCATCGGACTATTTTGTACATGTTGCTTTACAATTTTTTAGAGATGTTCGTCCTCTGAAGCCATCCAGGAAAGTAAAATTTGAGTACGTTTTATGTTTTCTGATTCACATAATGAATGTCAAATTGAAAGTTTTTATGTTAAACTCAGCATTTGACTACAGATCATTTTCATTTGATCAAAATATTTCCACCCAGAATTATACCTTTGGAAAACCTTCTGGTAAAGACAGGGAAAATTGGAATTTTCAACTCAGTTAGGTTGCAAATAAATGATAAGGTGAGATAACCACCCCTCTCTATTACCCACACCACCACCACCACAACTGCCACCAACAGCAAGGCCACAGCCACCAATTCTGTCCTGCCCCTCATGGATCCCTGGGAAGCATAGGACACTCCATATATTTATAAAACGATATAAGCTTAACATAATTCTAAGGAATATTTCCTTAAACTGGGCCTGAAATTTCTCTGAGATTATCCTAACACATCAGTTTGGGGCTACTGAATGCAGGAAGATTTACATTTCCCTGGTTCTTACAGTTGAGTTGTTCACTCATTTTGCGATTATTCCTGTATAAGGAGTAAGATAAGGATCCAATTTTATTCTTCATGTGATTATTCAGTTTTCCCAACACTATTATTGAAGGTACTATTCTTTTCAAATATTTAGTTCTTAGAAGTTTTGTCAAAACTCATCTAACCATAGGTATGTGGGTTTATTTCTGGGATTCATAAACTATTCAATTGGTGTCAGTTTGGTTTTTTTTAATGCCAATATCATGCTGAAAACATTATGTTAGGTGAAATAAGCCAAACATACGGAAACAAATACTGCATAAACTTACTTTTGTGTGGAATCTAAACAGTTGAACTCTTAAAAGTAGAATGTAGAATTTTGGTTATTTTAGGAATGAGGTGGGCTCAGATAGGGTAGAAAATTATCAGTAAGTATAAAGTGATTAAGTCCTGGTGTTATATTGCCCAAAATAATGACTACAGTTAATAATAGTGAAGTATATATTTTAAAAGAGCTCAAAGAGAGGATTTTAAATGTTCTAACCATAAAAGCATTACTGGTTTGCAGTGATGGATATGCTTATGTACCTGATTTGATCATTCCAGATGCATACAAGTATCAAAACAGCACATTGTACTACACAAATATATACAAATATTATTTAAATATGTTTTATTAAAATAAAATAAAACAAAAAACTTTTAATAAAATTTAAAATACTAACAACAATAACAAAAATTTCCCTGGAGTCACCATAGAGTCTGAATATTTTGAAAGAGTACGGGAATAGAAGCTTCCCCTTCACAGTAGCTCTGAGGAAAAACCTGCTGAAATTGATCTTAGACTGAGGACATAAGCTGAACAGCTGTCCATCTTGGTTTTCCCATTATTTTAATCACCGTACCTTGAGATCATGGAATCATCCTTAACTCCTCTTTAATTCTCTATCGCACATTGTTCTTCTATTCTAAACAAAGATAGCCGGCATTATTTTTTTCTAAATATTTCTGACTGCTCCCATTTTTTAATCATTATTGCCATTAATTCTTTTTAAAATTTATTTATTCTAATTAAGTATACATGAGAGGAGAATGCATTTTGATTAATTGTACACAAATGAAGCACAACTTTTCATTTCTCTGGTTGTATACGATATAGGGTCACACCATATGTGTAGTTGTACATGTATCTAGGGCAATGATGTGCATCTCATTCCACCATGTTTCCTGCCCCCATGGCACGTCCACTCCCATCTCCCCACCCCTTTGAACAAAGTTCCTTCATTATTCCTGCATCTCCCTCATTATGGATCAGCATCCACTTATCAGAGAGAACATTTGGCCTTTGGATTTTTGTGACTGGCCTACTTCACTTAGCATGATATTCTCCAACTCCATCCATTCACCTGCAAATGCCATAATTTTATTCTCTTTTATTGCTGAGTAATATTCCATTGTGTATATATACCACAGTTTCTTTATCCAGTCATCTATCGAAGGGCATCTAGGTTGGTTCTACAGTTTAGCTATTGTGAGCTGCTATAAACATTGAAGTGGCTGCATCACTGTAGTATGCTACATTTGTAAGTCCATTGGGTATAGACAGAGGAGTGGGATAGCTGGGTGAAATGGTGGTTCCATTCCAAGTTTTTTAAGGAATCTCCATACTGCTGTCCAGATTGGTTGTACCAGTTTGCAGTCCCACCATGAGTGTGCCTTTTCTCCCACATCCTTGCCAACACTTATTGTTGTTTTTCTTCTTGAAAACTGCCATTCTGACTCACATGAGATGAAATCTTAAAGTAGTTTTGATTTGCATATCTCTAATTGTGAGAGATGTTGAACATTTTTTTCATATATTTTGTTGATTGATTGTATACCTTCTATGAGAAGTGTCTGTTCAGCTCCTTGACCTATTTATTGATTGGGTTGTTTGTTTTTTGTTGTTACATTTTTTGAGTTCTTTATGTATCCTTGATATTAGTGCTCTATCAGACATATGTGTGGAAAAATTTGCTCCTCAAATGTAGGCTCTCTCTGCATTTCAATAATTGTTTCTTTTGCTAAGAAGAAGCTTTTTTAGTTTGAAGCTATCCCATTTATTGATTCTTGATTTCTTTCTTGTGCTTTAGGAGTCTTGTTAAGGTAGTTGGGACCTAATTCAACGTGATGAAGATTTGAACCTACTTTTTCCTCTATTAGGTGCAGGGTCTCTGGTCAAATTCCTAGGCCCTTGATCCACATTGAGTTGAGTTTTGTACATGGTGAGAGATAGGGATTTAGCTTCATTTTGCTGCATCATTTTTTGAAGAGCCTATCTTTTCGCCATTGTATGTTTTTGGTGCCTTTGTCTAATATGAGATAACTGTATTTATGTGGGTTTGTCTCTGTGTCTCTATTCTGAGCCATTGCTCTACATGTCTATTTTGGTGCCAATACCATGCCATTATTGTTACTATAGCTTTGTAGTATAGTTTCAGGTCAGATATTATAATGCCTCCTGCTTCACTCTTCTTGCAATGGTTTGCTTTGGCTATTCTAGGTCTCTTATTTTTCAAAATGAATTTCATGAATGCTTTTTCTATTTCTATAAGAAATGACATTGGGATTTTAATTGGAATCACACTGAATCTGTATAGTCCTTTGGGTAATATGGCCATTTTGACAATATTGATTCTGCTTATGCAAGAGCATGGAAGATCTTTCCATCTTCTAAGGTCTTCTTCAATTTCTTCCTTTAGCATTCTGTAGTTTTCATTGTAAAAGTCTTTCACCTCTTTCATTAAGTTGATTCCCAAGTATTTTTTTTTTGAGGCTGTTGTACATGGGGTAGTTTTCCTAGTTTCTCTTTCAGAGGATTCATCACTGATGTACAGAAATGTATTTGATTTATGGGTGTTGATTTTATATCCTGATACTTTGCTGAATTCATTTATTAATTCTGGAAGTTTTCTGGTGGAATTTTTTGGATCCTGTAAGTATAGAATCATGTCATCAGCAAATAATGATAGTTTGAGTTATTTTTTTTTTCCTATTTGTATCCCTTTAATTTCTTTTGTCTAATTGCTCTGATTGACTAGAGTATCAAGAACGATTTTGAATAGAAATTGTGAAAGAGATCATCTCTCTCTTGTTCTCGTTTGTAGAGGGAATGCTTCTAATTTTTCTCCATTTAGGATGATGTTGGCCTTTGGTTTAGCATAGATTGCTTTTACAAAGTTGTGGTATATTCCTACTATGCCTAATTTTTTGAACATGAAAAGGTGCTGTATTTTGCCAAATGCTTTCTCTGCATTAATTGAAATAATCATATGATTGTTATCTTTAAGTCTATTGATGTGATGGATTACGTTTATTGATTTCCATATGTTGAACCAACCTTGCATCTCTGAGATGAACTCCACTTGTTCATGGTGCACTATTTTTTTAATATGCTTTTGTATGTGATTTACCAAAATTTTTTTGAGAATTTTTGCATCTATTTTCATCAAGAATATTGGTCTAAAATTTTCTTTATTTGATGTTTTCCTGTCTGGTTTTGGTATCAGGGTGATACTGGCCTCATAGAATAAGTTTAGAAGTGTTTCCTCCTTTTCTATTTCATGGAATAATTTCAGGAGTATTGATATTAATTCTTCTTTGCAGGTCTTGTGAAACTCGGCTGAGGCTCTCTCTGGCCCCAGGCTTTTGTTCGTTGGTAGGATTTTGATGGCATCTTCTATTTCCTTGGTTGAAATTGATCTGTTTAAGTCATGTATATCCTCCTGTTTCTATTTGAGTAGGTCATGTGCCTCTAGAAATTTGTTGATGTCTTTGAAGTTTTCTATTGTATTGGAGTATAAATTTTCAAAATAGTTTCTTATTATCCTCTGTATTTCAATAATGTCTTTTGTGATCTTTCCTTTTTCATCACAAATTTTAGCAATTTGAGTTTTCTCTCTTCTCATTAGGGTGGAAAAGGGTTTATCAATTTTATTTATTTTTTCACAGAACCAGCTTTTTGTTTTGTCAATTGTTTGAATTGTTTCTTTTGTTTCAATTTTATTGATTTCAGCTCTGATTTTAATTATTTCCTGTCTTCTAGCTCTTTTGGTGTTACTTTGTTCCTCTTTTTCTAGGTCCTTGAGATGTAGTATCTGGTCATTTATTTGTTAATTTTTCTTCTTTTAATGAATAAGCTTAATGCAAGACCTTTCCGCTTAGCACTGCCTTCATAGTGTCCCAGAGATTTTGATATGTTGTATCCAAGTTCTAATTTATCTTTAAGAATTTTTTAATCTCCTCCCTGATGTCTTCTGTTATTCATGCATTATTCAATAGTATATTATTTAGTCTTCAGGTGTTGGAGTAGTTTCTATTTATTTTGTCATTGATTTGTAATTTTATTCCATTATGGTCAGATAGTATGCAAGGTAGTATCTCTATTTCTTTGTGTTTGCTAAGACTTGATTGGTGGAATAACATATGGTCTGTTTTGGAGAAGGATCCTTGTGCTGTTGAGAAAGAAGTGTATTTGCTCGTTGGATGGAATATTCTATATGTGTGTGTTAAGTCTAAATTATTGATTTTTTTCGTTTAGTTCTATAGTTTCTTTGTTTAGTTTTTGTTTGAAAGATCTATCCAATGGTGAGAGACATTTATTAAATTTACCCAATATTGTGTTGTGGTTTATTTGGTTCTTGTAGTTGAGAAGGGTTTATTTGATATACATGGATGCCCCATTGTTTGGGGCATAGCTATTTACAATTCTTATGGCTTATTGATGTATGATTCCCTTAAGCAGTATGAAATGTCCTTATTTATCTCTTTTCACTAACTTAGGTTTGAAGTCCACTATATCCGACATGAAGATAGAAAACACTGCTTGTTTATGCGGTCCATGTGAGTGATACATTTTTTCCCACCCTTTCACCTTCAGTTTATTTATGTCTTTTCCTGTGAGATGAGTCTCTTGAAGGCAGCATATTGTGGAATCTTTTTTATCCAATATATCAGTCTATGTCTTTTAATTGATGAGGTAAGGCGATTTACATTCAGGGTTATTATTGAAACATGATTTGTAATTTATTTCTGGGTTTTAACTTGACTTGGTTTCTCCTTTGATTGGCCTTTTCTTTAGTTTAGTTCTTCCCTTTTCAGATTTTCATTGTTGGTTATCATTTCTCCCTCATGGAATATTTTGCCAAGAATGCTTAGTAGTGCAGGCTTTCTCGCTATAAATTGTTTCAACTTTTGTTTATCATGGAAGGTTTTTATTTTATCATCAAATCTGAAGCTTAATTTTGCTGGGTATAAGATAGTTGGTTGGCCTCCATTTTCTTTCAGAGCTTGATATATGTTGGTCCGGTACCTTCTGGCTTTGAGGGTCTGGGTTGAAAAATCTGTTGAGATCTGAGTTGGTTTCCCCCTATACATAATCTGACTCCTCTCTCTTGTGGACTTTAAAATTCTATTATTATTTCATGTGCTAGACATTTTTATTATAATGTGCTTCTGTGTAGATCTGTTGTAATTTTGTACATTTGGTGTCCTGTAAGCCTCTTGTATTTGATTTTCCAATTCATTCCTCATGTTTGGGAAATTTTCTAATATTATTTCATTGAAGAGATTGTGCATTCCTTTGTTTTGAAACTGTGCCTTCTTCTATCCCAAAAATCTTTGATTTGGCCTTTTGATGCTATCCCATAATTCTTGTATGTTCGGTTCATGGTTTCTTACCATCTTCACTGTGTGGTCAATTTTATTTTCAAGATTATATATTTTGTTTTCATTATCTGATGTTCTATCTTCCAAGTGATCTTGTCTGTTGGTGATGCTTTCTATTGAGTTTTTTTATTTGGTTTATTTTTATTTTGTTTCCTTCATTTCAAGGATTTCAGATTAGTTTTTTTTGCACAATCTCTATCTCTTTCTTGAAGTAATCTTTTGCTACCTGTATTTGCTCCCTTATCTCTTTGATGATGTGGTCACAGGTTGCCTTTATTTGCCCTCTTATCTCTTTGTTGGAATGATCAATTTTTGACCGTATTTGCTCACTTATGTCATTCTTTAATTCACAGATCATTTTAAATATGTACATTCTGAAATCTTTCTTTGACATTTCATCGACTCTATTGTCAATGGATACTATCATTGTAGTATCTTGGTTTGTTTGGGGCACTTTCTTCTCTTGTTTTTTCATGTTGATTATATATCTTCCTTTCTTGCAGTGTTGATCTGAAGTATTGTAGTTTCTACCCTATAATCTTGTAGTGATCCTGCAAATTACCTGTACCTCACCTTGGTGTTCACTTCCAGTCCTCAGCCAGTGTTTCCAGATGGATGCTACCGCAAAATGGCACTGAGCTGACTGTTCAGAGATGCAGCACTGTGGCGTGCTTTGTTGTGGCAGGCAGTTGCCTCCAGGTCCTGTCTGTTGTCCCAAGATGGAGGTTACTATGTGGGGAGGGCTAGGGCAATGGCTGCAGTGTCTTAAGATGGATTTGGGAAGGAAGAAACAGCGTGGACTTCCTCTCTGTGCAGGGCAGTCCTGGGTCTGGGCTCTCACACAGGTCTGCGGTTGTGGTCCTGGGATTGGGCTTGGGCTCCTGTGGGTAGGCAGAGGCAATCCTGGTCCTGACCTAGGCTTGGGCTCCTCTGGTAATTCTCAGAGGCAGTTCTGGGGGCCTGAGTCTTGGTTCCTACATGAGTTAGCAGATCGGCAGGAGTAGTCCTGGGCTTGACTAGGGCCTGGGGTCTTGCAGGAGTCCCCAGAGGCCGTTCTGGGCCTGGGTCTGGGCTCCTGCTAGTCAACCCGGCCTCTGGTGTGGAACAGTAGGGTGGTCCTGGATCTGATTTAAGCATGAGCTCCCGCAGGGGTCTCTGGTGGTGGTCCTGAGCCTGGGTCTAGGCCTTGGCTCCTGTGGGGGTCCTGGGCTTGGTTCTGGGTTCTAGCATGTGTTTGCAGATCCCCAGGAACAGTCCTGAGCCTGGGCTCCTGCAGGTCAGCAGGGGCTCTCTATTACCATTAAGTCTTAAAACTTCAGTGTCTCATATATCTCTGGAAATGTCTTACTTTTTTCCCTTTCTGTAATTTGTCTGTTATGGTTTAGATATGAGGAGTGTTTCAAAAGTTTATGTGTGTTACAATGCTAGAACATGCAGAGGCAAAATCATTGGGGGTAATGAGAGCCTTTACTTAATTGTTACATTAGTCCACTAAGAGGAATTAACTGGGTGGTAATTGTAAGCATATAGGGCATGGCTGGAGGAGGTGGGCTATTGTGGGTGTGCTTTAGGAGTTTTTATTTTGTTCCTGGTGTGGACTGTTCTCTCAGCTTGATGTCATGTCCTGAGCTGTTTCCCTCCATCACGCCCTTCTACCTTGATATTCTTCCTCACTTCAGGCCCAGAACAATGGAGTTGGCCATCTGTGGACTGAACTCTCTGAAATCATGAGCACCAATAAACTTTTCCTCCACTAAAATTGTTCTTGTCAGGTCTTTTGGTCACCATGGCAAAAAAGCTCACTAAAACAGGGTCAATGCATCTTAACACACTCCAGTAGATCATTTCTCTGCAGAAATAGCTTCAGTGGTTCCCTATTGCCCGTGGATAGACTCTAGATTGTATCATTGGGAAAATACCCACTGCAAGTCATACACAATTAGACTTACCTTCTTTTGTAAAATTATCAATGCATATTGCACAGTGTTTCCCTTAAAAATTCTTATTCTAGAGAGATAACATTTATTCACTGACTTTTAAATGATATATATTTGTATTCATATGTATAGTTTCCTCAAGTATTTTTTGCCCTATTTTAAGTGTAGTGAATATCCTCCCCCTATTTGTAGCTCATTATTACACTAAAAGTGCTAAAAAGATGAACATTTTAAATTTTTTTCCTTTTATTCATTATTTAATTTATGGTTTCTTTCAAACTCATATCACTATGGGCATGTGTGCATGTGTATGAGTGCTGTTTCACTTCCTCATTTAAATTATACACATTAGAGATGGGAACCAATAACAAGATTTTTGTGTTATTAACATCATGAAGCTTTCTACTTTGAATTCTTTAATACACAAGGACTCAAGAAGATATTTATTTTTTCTTTAGTAGGTTACCCTGTTTCTGACTTCCCTTATCATTCTAATGTATTGCAACCTAGATGATAAGTGGTTATATAGCATTCATTGTTTTGGCTGGAAAGGGAAGCAGATGTTTTATTCAATATTACATTTTCAAATTCAGTTACTTGTTTTGATATAGAAGACATCTTTGAACATTTTGAGAGCTTTTCAGTTCTTTTCATTTTTCCCTTTAAACACTGTAGGAGTTTCAGTGTACATATCCTTTTACTGAAATGGACAAATGTGTATTTTTAACTTTCTCTTTGCCATTTCAAATCTCAGGTTTTTATATACAATTTAAGTGCAGTAGTCTGATATATGACATTATAAGTGTATTTATTGAGTAAGCTACATAGCAAATTCAAATATTTCCATGTCTCTAATAACAGATTGGTACTTTAAAAAGCCAGAATTCCAGTAAGCGCAAACAAAACACCACCAAAGATTTGTTTTGTGCCATTTATTTTCAATCTACTTTAATTGCACTGGAACTTTAATTGAGCTGTAATTGCACTTTATTGCATGCATTTGTATGAATTAAAAAATACTTAAAAGTGAAATGTGGTGGATGAAACAATTTCATGCCTATAGTGAACAGTTACCATAAAGAAAAGTTATCATCTCTTTTATATTATCACTATCAGGCACTTTTTAAGTGAAGCTTGCAATCCAATCACATTTTATTCAACTGTGCTTTTTATTTTCTTTCCCCCCCTCTCCTACTCTACACCCTTTTATTCATTCTCAGCTCGTCTCTGCTCTTTTCAGTGCCCTGGGAGATTATAACCATGATGGCATCCTTGTCTTCTACCTTTCATTTGGATTCAGCCAATGAGAGGCACTTGAAGGAGGTGGTAGCTATGAGAAAGACTGCTCTGTTTGGTTATGCTTGCTGCATTCTTGCTGCTCTGGGACTGGCTGCCTTTCTGTACCCCCACAACTCCTGCTGGTTGTCTCTCTTCTACAGATACAGCTCTCCTTGGAATCTATTTAAGTACATCCTCTTCTTTCCTCTTCAGGGTGTAGCTAGCTTCCTGTTGTTACTACTTCTTCCTCTTTGATTTTCTTGGCATCCTTAATTCCACTGTCACCTCTATGTATGCATCCTCTCTGAAATTCAATTAAACACTTTCAGGACCATCTATGTCCTTCTGGAACTTTAGCTAATACATTATCCATATAAATTTATCAATCAATTTTTATTGATTCTTTTTAGTTATACATGACAGTAGAATCCATTTTGACATAAGTATAAAAGCATGGAATATATCTTGTTCTAATTATTTTCTTCTTATGTCTTTAATATGCAATTGAGATATACATAGTATTAAATGGAACAAATGAACTTTTGACTGAATATAGTATGTAAGATTCGTTTCCAGGTAAAACATTTTGACTCACATCTTGACTCATCAAGCACCAATTATAATGGAACTATACCTCAGTTCACAAAAGTATGGAGTTCAAATTTTCATTATTGCTTAAGGAAGATTAATAACTCTTCTGTAATTTATTTATGTCAATGTTTACTTGTTGAATTGGGTTGACATTCAACTTCTGTTTCAACAGGAGGCAGATTACCACTGAAGTTAGTTACTGCCCATATGCCTCGGTGAGCAAAGGTGTTACCACTGAGACATGGCTAATTGAATACCAGTTTTCAAGTTAAATATTTTTTTTATTTCCATGGCATTCTATTAATTTTTACTACAGTAGATCTAAACTTTGTCTAATAATGTCATTTGCTCACCAGTTTTTTTTCTTTCATTTTAGAATCTCACTACAATTTTTTAGCTTGTCATGAGGGTATTCAATGGCCCAATTTCCTATGGTCTCACAATTCTTGTTTGTTCCTTCAATATTTATATGTTTAATGGGCCACCAGCTACTTCCTTTAAACTTTTAGCAGATGTAACATTATTTTCCCAGGTTCAATATTTGCAAAGCAATAAGCAGTTTATTGGCCATTTCTAACAAGAAACAATTCTTGAATCCTTTAAATATTGCATTTACAGCATTAGCTGAGATCTGTTCAGTATGCAGAGAGAGCCATGGCATTTTCACAGCCAGGCACAGATAACAACTGTTGAGAAGGACCTGCCAAGACAGGTTATGCTACAGTTTAAAAAACAAGATGTAAAATTGAGATGACAAATGGCCTTAATTTAGTATCAAAGTACTTAATTAATATTTTGTCTATATTTATTATAACCTATGAACTATAGTAATAATGACCAGTGCTTTTTTGAGGGTTTAATATGTGACAGGTACCAGTTTAAGTGTTGTGTAGATTACTCTCTTTTCAATTATTTCATGCTGCATACTAACAAGATTCCTAATGTTGGAAAAAGGAATCGGATGAATGCAGTTCCACAACATGCCCAAAGTCACATAGTTGATGTATCGTAGAGAAATAGGTCAAATTAAGTCTGTTTTAATTTAGAGTATCTTTAGTTCTCATAAACACTGAGACCATTTCATATGCTGGTAAGTGAAATTGCAGCGTAATTATATATACATTAATGTAATAATCAGGAGCATATTTGGCCAGAGTCAAAGTATTTAGACAGGTATTAAATATATTAAGCATAAAATTAAATTTTTGTCTCATGTCTAACAAATAGGAATAGAAGAGTAAGAATCTAATTGAAGTATAATCAGTATTCTTTCTAGTTGTGTCAATTTCTCATTAATATTCAAATATTCTTTTTCAAATTGGAATATAGGTCATAGCATTTTCTATTTCTATATAAATGCAAGTCGCTGCTTTATTTTTTTTCCTCTAACTGTTTCATGTTTAGAATAAAGGTCTTTTGCAATATCAAGATCATCTTATATTCATTAGATAAAACATATGTGATATTGTAAATGTCATTTATGTCAGCAGCAAGTTATTTTTTTCTGTTCACACATATGTGGGGCTTTAATTTATCATGTCATCTACCATCTGGCTTTCAGTAGAGATTGTTATTACATTTTAATAAAGAACATATTAAAGATAGTTATTTTTACTACTAAGTAAATTATACAGACATTTGTATTTTTCCTTGGTAACTTTTCATTGATAATTATTTGTCACTTAAAATTTTGGACAGATTATTTTAAAACTGTATGGAAAACCCCATATGAATACATTCTAAGGATGTTTAGGGTTAGATTACATACGCTATATCAGAAAGACTAAGGGTACATCTCAGTGATGATTAGCATGCAGGTGTCTGGGGTTCAATCTGCAAAACCACTAAACAACAACAACAACAAAATGTCAGCACATAATATCTATTAAACAAAAGATATTTTTTAATTTCAAAATTACTTTATTTTTTGTCTTTATAAATCTTAGTATAATTACTGTGTCAATTTTGGGGGAAATAGAGGTAGTGATTGTACCCTGGCATATCTTCCTAAAGCTTCAACTATTTTTTCAAGTTCCATTTTAACCAAAACATAATGTTCCTAACAGAGAAGATCTTTTCCAAATCTATTACTTATTGTTCCCTTAATGAGGATAATCAATATTGACTCACAGGAAAGGAATTAGGATTAGATCATCCTTTGACACTGGAATTTCCTGTAAACACTAACTCTATTGTGAATAATCTATGAATGGATTCATGAGTCTAGAGTAGAGGTTTAGTCACCCAAAGCCAGCCGTATTTTATCTTAATGCCTCTTCTTCTGTAATATATTATTGACTTATGAAAATGCATTGTTCCAGGGTCTTTTTCTGTGTATAAGGATATTCATCAGAGCATTTTTGGTCCCTGGGGCAATGTCATCTTTTCTGAACAAATGACATATCTGGAATATTCTGTACTTCAGTTTCTTCCAATTCCAATATTGGAACAATGATCCGATTAAGGGTAAACACATGCAAAGGAAATGTGAGCAAGACTCTCAGGCTGCCCTGTTTTAACACTTCTTGGTAACGGTAAAGAAACTGAAAGGAAAGCCCAATCTCTGGAATTTACAGCACGTTTTTCCTATGCTTCTTATTTGCTTTCCATTCTGGGATACCTTGAGACAGTCAGAGAGACACTGGTGAACCTTTGATCTCACGGTATTTAATTAGGGAAACCAACAGGATCTTTTATGTTTGGAGGCCAGCGACGTGTAAAAAGCCATGTGTAATGTGAAGTCTGACAAATTGTGGTGAGTATTTTTGGACAGCAGACTTAGCAGGCCCTTTGTTGTCTGTGCACTGTCAGCTTTTGACTCAAACAGAGTAGATTAACATAAAAAGAGAATCCTCCATTCCTGGGGCATGCCTGGAAAGCATGAATCTGCCTCTTTTGATTCTTTTTTTTTTCCTGAGCTAGGTCAGGTACAATATAAAACCGCTACAATTTATGGCCTTGAGCCTTTTTTTCTTTCCTTTTTTCTTTTTTAAAAACTGGCTTTAAATAGATAGCTATCTTTTCTGTTTTCCCTAGGGCAAAATGATATCTAATTTTCTGTACATATAGCATTCCCAACATTAATAAACTAGTGAATTTCTAACACTTTGTGTTTCTCAATAATATTTAACTCATATAAAACTTCCAAAGAAAACATAAGAAATATGTTTTTAAGGAAATTTTCAGTACAGATTATGACTTCAAAATAAATTTATTTGAGATTTTTTACAGGTGGAATAGGAAAATGTTTTTAGTATTTACTTATACGGTACCTGAGAAATGGAGATGGTACATCTAAGTTTCATTTTCTTCTAACCCCTGTAGAAAGATTCAGGATCCTAATTTATGTAATCCCTGAGTTCAGAGAGCTCTATGGTTTCAGCCAAATTCAGATTATGACTTTTGTCCTCACAAGATGTCTTGTTCCCTTGAGTCTGTTTTCCTGGGTACACTTTTCATAACAGTCTCGGATTTTTTTCTCCCCATCTCTGGAGTAGTATCAAAGACTAATTCTTGGGGCATTCAGAAGCCTCTCTCATCCCTCGGCTTCATCATTCTTCTTCTTCTCTCTTCCTAGCACAATCCTTCAATGGTTAGAATCTTAAAGTTCCCCAAATCTATAATGTCTTTAAAAAAAATCCATGTCCAACAAAGCTACACACCTGATAGCTATCATCATTCTGGGCCACTTCACATTAAACTCTGCCCCAACTACAATTTTCATCTACAATTGACTTCAGCATGCTGTGCTTCAAAGGTACATCTTACTTGCAAAGGGAGAGCGATTCGCCACTGATCACATATCCACCATGGGGCATCTCTATTGCATTCTCCTTTCTCTAGGTTTAGAAGACTGAGAGGACAGGAGTTGTGCAGAGAACCTTTGTTGCATTTCATGATAATTTCATGCTCTCCAGTCTTGGTCCAGCTTTTGTTGATGAGTGCAAATGCCAAAACTTTCTCAGGGACTTCTAAACTTTTCCTTTCTGGTCACCACTGTGCTTAGGCTTACCACTAGATTTTGTTGATTACATCGAAAATAAGCTAAGTTATCCAAGAAGATAGTTCTTAAATTCACCCTACCTATACATCTGCACCATCTTTGTACACTTAATAATTATTAGTATAGTTACTCGGGTTTTTTGCTCCTTTTCAGTGTTATAATTTTCCAACTTAGATTCTCTAATTGTATTTGTGATTCTCTATTTTTTCATTCATCATCCTTGACTTATATTTTTCAATATTTTAACAAATGATTGTTTCTTTCCACATTTTTGCCATCAGACACTGGTTTAATCCAGTGTGTATTTTAAAATACTCAGTGCATGAGAACCAACTCTTTGTGCAACATAGGCTATATAAGTAGCTGTCAGTAGTTTAAAAAGTCTTTCTTTGATCTGGCATATCCACTAACAAGACCTTACGGTTTTTATTCTTTCTCACATCTCCAAATATGTTGAAAAACTCTGCTGGGTTCCACATTTCTCCTAAAACTCTTACTCATTACTCTTTGGCTTTAGGCTCCACCACCAAGTAAAACTGTACTAAAAGTCAGTAATGATCTCCCTCTTAAAACACCTTGCACTTTCTTCTTGGATATCATTTTAAATCATCTTCATACTGAATATGATAAAGGTTACTTGTAGCACTATTTTTTTCCGGATTTCTGTGAAGTCGAATCTGGTATTGCTATACTGGTCATTCCTTCTTATCTTTACACCTTCCTTACTTTCACTTTCCCTTCCACTGACTCATTTTCTCTCAGATCTCTGTGGCCCAAGTTCCTTCATCCTATCCCAAGTGTTTCTTCTGGATTTGGTTAACTTCTTCATGAGATCAAATACAAACTTTATACATGTATCCTTAAATCATCTTCCCAATTCAGATTACTTGCTTGTGTTTCTTACATACAATGTGATTGCCCAGAGATTATTTTAAAATGAATCCGCCTTGTATCTCTCAGTATGCTCCAACCTGAGCTCATTATTTTCTCAGAAATAGTCTTCACTCATATTTAGCATCCACATTAGCAGCATTATTCCATTCTCTCTGGTAGAAATTATTTTTCCTTTGGAATAAACACATTTCATATACAACAAAGATCTGGTATGCTTGTTTTCTTTAAAGAGAAAAATGTGCCCTTTATTTGATTATTTTCAAAGTCATGTAATTTAGAGCTAAAAGACTATAGAGATCATTAATTTCTCTCCTGTTTAGTTGAGAACCCTTGGGCTTTGTGAGGGGGGAAAAAAAGTGTCCACAAGTTAGTAGTTAATCAGGCTTAAGCCAAGTTTATTTTAGTCTCAATCTAATGAATCCAATAGTCTTTTGTATTGTCATAGTTCATGAACTTGCTCCCTGAGTCTTCCATGGATCATTTAATAGAGCTGCTAGCCAACTCCCATTGTTTGATTTATTAAACATATTTTTGATGTCTTTTAAATGTAACACATTGAAATACTCTTACTATATTGCACATCACATTATGTTGTTATTTGCACATCACATTATGTTGTTATTTGATCAAGAAAAATAATGATGCCACAATTTTTAAAATTAAAGCACAAATTCCTGGAAAGATGATCTATGAGCTGGTTCCAACTTTTCTTTTCAGCTTAGTTTTCTACTACTCAGATGTTGTACATAATAGCTTCATACATTAATGTTCTCTTTAATGACATCATGAAATCATACAACTCTGTGTCTTATACTTTATGATCTCTCAGGGTCAAATTCCCATCTTCCAATCTTGCAAAACAATTTTCATGCTTTGTTTAAAGGGAGGTATGGACACCATTATAGGAAGGTGGATAAAAGATTAGTTTTGAGGTCAGAGTTCTGAGTTTGAATCCTGATCTTGACACCAGCAGTGTGGCCTTACACACGTGTTGCAACAATGCAGACTTAACCATCATTGGTAATTGGCCTTCCTATTATTAATCTTAGTAGTATAAACATTAAGCAAGGTAAATCCTATAAATACCTACTTTGTTATTGTTAGACTAGAATTGGTAAAATAAGGAAGAATAAAAGAAAAGGAATTTAGAAGAGAAAGAGGAAGTATTCTTAGGACATATAATCCCTTACTCTATTTCTAGTACATTTTTCTAGCCCATTAATAAACTTTATAAATTTTATTTGATAGAGTGTAGGATTCAAAGCTGCTTTAGTCATCAGTGGCTTAAAATCAGGGAGAGAGTATTTTGTTCAGATTTGAATCTTCTTCTGTACCTAAAATATCTAGTGCATAGCTAGCATTTGGTATGTATTGAAATGATTAATGCTGGTGCCTCAGATGAAGGGCTGTAGCAGTTCCTTGACTGTCCTGGAAAGAGTACCAAACCACAGGATCTGTCTCTCAGCTCACATGGTCAGAGCACTTTCCCATCTACATAGTGGCCTCTGGTGCTAGATATCAGAGGAAGCAAAATCAATCTGACCACAGAACAAGGAGTAGTTGGCACTGTCTGTTCCCTGCTATTGATTTGTTTGTTAGATGATGCTTTTCTTAGATTTCTTAAGTAAATGAAGATAAAATATTGACTTATATCACTTAATTCTACACAGACTAAAGGTTTAAGTAAAATATGGAAAATTAAAGCCCCAATTACATTGATTTGAATAAATCAGATTTTCTTTGCCAGAATTAACAATTATTGACAACTCTCAAGGCAGGTTGTACTTACTTCATACATATAAAACCTGAATATGATGAATATATAATATACATTTTAACATTTGAAAGTTGCATTTTTTCTCTGAATTTAATATTGTTGTACTTTTAATTGAATTTCATTTTTAGAAAATATCTTTGAGAAAAAATCTCACTTTTTTATATTTTTGAAATTTATTATGCTTAAAATGTGATTGATAGTTTTAAAAATTATATTGCATAGATTTTTTTCATTTATAATCTCTTTGATTTGAATATATGTATTTTAATTTTCCAAAATAATAGATCACATTTTCAAGAAAAATTCTCCTAAGAAAAAATGAACTGAGCTGCATATAGGAGATGTTTGGGGAAGGAAAGTACTTGAGAATGATTTATCGAGGCTCTGTGTAGCTTAGCATTGCATTTGGCAAAATAAACTTCTTCAAAAATCCTGGTTCTGAGCCAGGTGCGGTGGCGCAAGCCTGTAATCCCTGCACTTTGGGAGGCTGAGACAGGAGAATCGCGAGTTCAAAGCCAGCCTCAGCAATGGCGAGGTGCTAAACAACTCAGTGAGACCCTGTCTCTACATAAAAAACAAAATAGGGCTGGGGATGTGGTTCAGTGGTCTAGTGCCCCTGAGTTCAATCTCCAGTACCAAAAAAAAAAAATCCTGGTTCTGAAAGAGTGGAAGAATGCCAGAATTGGTGATATCATTTTGTCCAGATGTTAATTTCAATACTAAGCTTAATAATCGTAATTAATATTTATTTTGTTAGTGGCGATGTTCAGTTTCATTTTGAAGCAATTTTAAATGGTAGAGTACTTTTTTTTTTTTTTTTTGGTACCAGAGATTGAATTTAGTGGCACTCGACCACTGAGCCACATCCCCAGCCCTATTTTGTGTTTTATGTAGAGACAAGGTCTCACTGAGTTGCTTAGCGCCTTGCCATTGCTGAGGCTGGCTTTGAACTCATGATTCTCCTGTCTTAGCCTCCCAAAGTGCTGGGATTACAAGCATGCACCATCGTGCCCAGCTGATTTTAAATGGTAGAGTACATTTAAACTAATATGTGTTACATACTTTATTCATATGATTATAGTACCTATTTTTTAATTTATTCAAATTATTTCAAAAAAATTTTAATATTAAATAATTTCACCAAAAACTGTAATTTCTTAGATTTCAATTAGTTTTTTCTAGTTTTCAAAGTTTTTTCACATTTATTTTCTTATTTTATGATTAAAAAAATTCTATGAAAGCATCTCTTCTTTTAAATAAAGTAGAAGTTCAAAAACCCAGGGTGGCTAAATGATTTGACCAAAGCAATATAATTAGTAAACGGCAAAACTCAGGTGTGAAGTGAGATTTTAATAACTCGATGAAGCTGTTTATTCAGTCAGCTTTTCATTTGTTCAACAATTTCTTCTCATGAGCCAAGAACTACTTTAAGCATTGAGGTAATATAAAGCAAGCAAAACAGATGAGGTCAAAGCACTCATGAAATTTACATGTTGCAAGGGGAGAACAATAATAAACAAGCATCTTCCAGTAGAAAATAGTCCCATAAACCAATAGAGCTGAGTAATATGATAGGAGATGACATACGGAGAGTAGGGTTATTCTTGGACAAGAGACCTCTCTGAGCTAAGCTGCCATTAATTAAAAAAAAAAAGATATCTGCAAGAAGATCTAGGAGAGGAAAGAGTTTAGTTCTTAAGTTTAAAGGCTCTGTATAGTTGCTTACTGTATAGTCCTTTACTCCTTTACTGTTTTTCTTTGCATTTAATCTAACATGAAGGTAGGTGATATAATCTGCACATGCATAGTCTGGAAATTGCACAAACGTGGTGTGATTCCTTACATAAGGTGCAATATACTACTTTATATATTAGGACATATAGCCTTCCTTTCAAAATCTCTGACAAAACCTTGCTGTGTTTTACACATAGTAAAATTTAAGAAAATCAATGTCACAATTAAAAGTATGTTTGCCTGCAAATGTAAGATTATATCAAGGTTATAAATATATATATGCAAATATGTGTTATTAATTTCCCCTAGTTGAATATTAAAACAATATTGACTGAATATTTAAAGTGTTAAGTCATGGAATCATAGAGCGGAGTTTTGGGAAAAATTTCAGAGGTCATCTAGTCCAACTGTACATAAGATGCAGATCTATTTATTTTTGCAGACTCAATCAAATTGCTTTCCAAAAAAAAATCTTGATGACTTCTCATAATTCTTAGTGTGAAGCTGAAAGTCATTAACATGCCTTATAAAACTATACAGAGAGATTTGAAATGAATATATGATTACCATTGCAAGTACCCTTTACAATATTTAGATTTTTTTAAGTTTTATCTTCTAAAGTTAAAGAGAATCTCTGCTTTCTTTGCAATAACGACTCTATTGTTAAAAAAACACATTTTTAAATGACTTAATTTTATTCTTCTTTTCAGTGCTGAATAAAACTTCCATTGTGTATATATACCACATTTTCATTATCCATTCTTCTGTTGACAGGCTAGTCTGGTTCCATAACTTGGCTATTATGAATTGCACTGCTATGAACACTATTCTTTTGGATAGATACTGAGGAGTGGTGTAGTGGGATCAAATGGTTATTTCCCTTTATTTATTTATTTGCTTTTTTTTTTTTTTTTGAGGACCCACTGTACTCATTTTCATAGTGGCTGTATTAATTTACATTTCACCAATAGTTTATACGTGTTCATTTATCTCCACATCCTCACCAGCAGTATTGTTATTTGTATACTTGAAGATTGACATTCTTATTGGAGTAAGATTGAATCTCAGTGTAGTTTTAATTTTTATTTCCTTAACAGTTAAAGATGTTGAACATTTTTTCATATAATTTTTGGCCATTTGTACTTCTTTTGAGAATGGTTTGTTTGGTTAATTTCTTCATTGATTGAACATATTGGTTTTTGGTGCTTTATATATTCTGGATATTATTCCTCTGTGACAGCCTATTTTGAGAGAACTACAAAGATTTTCCATGAGAACTACATTCCAAGGACATGCCCTGAATTACCGAGGACCTCTTAACTAGTCCTCCTCACACACAGATTCCCCAGCCTAATAGTGCCACTCTAGGGACCAAGCTTTTAAATCACAATGAACTCTTGTGAGACCAGCCACACCCAAACCATAGCAGAGGGTTTTAAACAAAAGGATCCCATTTCATTTATATTTGCGATATGATTACTCAGTTGGAGTAATGGATTTAGGAAGCTAGGTAGAGTGGGAAATACCAGTTCAAAGTCTGCATTTCTGGGGATAGAAGATAGCACCGAGGAGGGTGATGCCAGTTGAATGAGGTCTGGGTGGATTTGGGAAATATCTTAGAGGTAGAATCCAAATAAGTTGGTATAAAATGTAGATGTTCAACCCGCAGAGAATTGAAGGCCTTTTGTGGCAAAAGAAAATAGAGAGACTACGACTAAAGAAATTTAAATGTGAGTCTTCAGGGAATACAAAGTCAAAGGAGGATTTAGAGCTATGGAGCAACATGATGGAACATGTGCTTGAAGATATGAAGATGTTTTTTCTGTTTCCAGGGGATGAAATGAACCAGAATGGGGAGAGGTGAAGCTTAAAGGCTAGGCAGGTGTAGCTGTCACAGCTCTGGTGGGAGGTGAACAATTAGATGAGGGCAATAGAAACAGAAAATAAGAGCTGAGCTTGGGAACTATAATGAAAGCAGCACCACTGAGCTCAGAAAGTGATTCTACGACCTGGCAACTAGGACAAGAGCAGTACCATCAGTCATGATAGGGGCTGAGGAGGAGAGAATAGTTTTCCAGAAAGGATTGGTTAGAGTTTGGGTGTAATGAGGTTGACCTGTTTGTGGAACTTGTACTTGAAATCTTTAACATCTAAAGTAGCGGGAATATATTCTAAGATAGAAGTGAACTTAGAAGTCTCTAGTTATTAAAAAGAAAAAAAAATATTTTTTGTCACAATGGTATATGTCAAAAAAAAAAAAAAGAAAAGAAAAGAAATTTATCAAATAGAATCACTTACTTCTTCTGACTTTAGTAAAATAGTTTAATGGTGATGTTAACCAGAAGAAAATCTATTTGTAGATTTTTTAAGATAAATCTGTGTTTATACGTCTGTAGATATATAGAAAGATATTTTGAGCCTGATGAAGACAAAAATCTACAGAGAAGAAAGATAAATGTAATTATATAACACTGTTTAAAACACATACTTAAAATATCTTTTACATTTGAATAGTGAATACTTCTTATAATAAAAGAAAATCTAAAAACACTTTTTAGGAAGATAAACATAAATGAAAATATAGGTGAGTGTACACCTTGGAACGAAATTTAAATGTTAAATAAGGAAATGGAATCAAACATATTTGTAAAATAATGAGCAATGTCATTACTGGCAATTTAAAAAGAAGAAATTTATATTACATATATTCTGGCTTATCAGAGATCAAAACAATGAAAAATTTTACACTAATAAAACCATCAGAATAAAATAAAAATACTTGAGGCAAGAGTACAAGGACAAAAGTCATTCCAATTTACTTCAGGAAGAAGAATACATTTGTTGTAACCTTTTATAGGAAAAATGTCAATATGTAGCAAAGTTATTTAAAATAATCTCTTTTGACATAGTAAATCCTGTTCTAGGACATTAGCAATAAATAATGATGTATACCAAAAATCACCCATACAATTACGATTTTGTCTACAATACTAAAGTCTTGGAAATGGTCAATTAGAGACTGACCAAAGAAATTATACATATGTACTGTAAATGCATTTTGAGTGCATATCTGTCCATTTGTGAAGATACAATATGTTAACAGAATATACATGCTTACAAAATATTGTCCACATTTTATATACTCTTCTATGAAATATGAACTAATATGTACATAAAGGAATGACAGATGGAATGAGTCAAGAGATGATAAATGGATTGAAAAATAATCAGACAAAATACAGTGAGGAACATAAATGATTGTAGACATTTCAAAGAAAGAACTTAGTACAGGGAATTGACACAGCAGTAGAAGAAGAAAAGAGAAAGGACAGGGGTGCAAAGGACCAGAGCAGGGCCTTTAATGACAAACAGGAATAAATGGTGAGGCCCTGGAATGAGAAGCTGCTGTGGAGGGGTGTTTAAAGCTGTGCCCAGAGCTGTTCTGCTGGAGACATTATCAGGGTATGTTCTAGATTCACTGAAGAAGTTCTGCTTCAGGCTGGAAGCCAGCTCCTGCCTTCCCTGTGCCCTCTCCTCCTATGTTGTGCTATTGGAACTCCTGGTATTGGCGGTACTGTTACGTGGCAGAACCAGAAGAAGGTGTCTCCTCTCTGCCATTCACCCTTTGTTCTTCTGCTAGTATTTGTTTTGTTACTGAATGTTAGTAGGAAGTCATCAATGAGGCAGCAAAGAAACACACTGTGCAGGTTCCCAGTTCCAAAAGGAGCAGAGAATAGAAGAGCGAGTATGGAACCGAGAACGACAGGCAAATAACCAGGAGGAAAAGACAGATGAGGAGGCCGTTGGTGAAGTAGGTCAGTAGGCAGCAAGAAAACATGCAAGGAGGGAGGCGGAGGAGAACATGGCCACAGAACACACAACAATCTCATAGTGCTTATTTTTTGAAGACTCATTGAAGGGTTCTTTTGATTGTTATTTTTTTGCAATTTTTAATAGAAATAGTATGTTTGTTTTACTAAGGGAAAAAAAGAAATGCTTTGAATTTTGAATAGTCCACTAAACTTTCCATAAGGTTACATAGCTTTCAATTTTGGCTTTGTCTCAAAGTCTTTAATTCTAATTGTCTAATGCCATTAGCTACTTAATTTTTTGCTATAACCCATATAGACATGAGAGTCTTTGTAATTTTTGAGTGTCAATATAATGCCTTTCATTTACCATCTGGTTCTTTAAAGAGACACAATTTTGTCAAAATGTGTAGAGTTGAGGAAAAAAATGTCTTTGGTGAAGGATGTTTCAGTGTTCGAAGTACGTAGTGGAGCATTAACAATACATTGCTTTGTAGTAAATAAAATAGAACTGAGACTACAAACATTCCTATATCCATGTTCAGTACTGACTCTGGATAAGACTATTCTAAGAGTATTTGTTATTTTAAGTTAATATGCAATATATTAAATGTCTCTCCATTTATATGTAGATGAAGCCTCACAATTGCAATATATATTTTTACCTAGTAATTATTTATTCCAATCCAAATCATATATATGTTAAGTACATTGGATAAAAATCTATTATCTAATTTTTAAGACAATTTTATATATCTATTATTTAATTTCAAGAAAGCTTTGAATGATTATACATTTGTTTATGGCTTGAAATGCCCCAAAGTCTATCATCATATAACTATTTGAATCACTTTAAAAAAAAATTTTAGTTGTAGATGGATATAATACCTTTATTTTATTTGTTTGTTTATTTGTTTGTTTATTTATTTATTTATTTATTTATTTATTTATTTATGTGTGTGGTGCTGGTAATCGAACCCAGGGCCTCACACATGCTAGGCAAGAGCTCTACCACTGGACCCAGCCCCTTGAATGACTTTTTATTCTATTCCTCGTAATCATCTTATTTGTATTTATGTTGATTTTTTCAAGGAAGCAATAAAATTGAAAAAACATGTATTTTGCTGCTTGATATTAATATTTTAACATCTCTCCGAAATGTTGCTCTATAAAACAAATTTAAAAATAGTCTATTGATGTGATGGCTTATGTTTATTGATTTTTGTATGTTGAATTGATCTTGCATCCCTGGGATGAACCCCACTTGATCATAATGCACTATGTTTTAATATGTTTTTGTATGTAATTTGCCAAAATTTTATTGAGAATTTTTGCATCTATGTTCATCAAGAATATTGGTTTGAAATTTTCTTTTTTTGATGTTTTCCTGTCTGGTTTTGGTATCAGGGTGATACTAGCCTCATAGATTGAGTTTGTAAGTGTTCCCTTCTTTTCTATTTCATGGAATAATTTGAGAAGTATTGGTGTTAGTTCTTCTTTGTACATCTTGTGGAACTCGGCTGAGAATCCGTCTGGTCCCAGGCTGTTCTTGGTTGGTAGGCTTTTGATGGTGTCTTTTATTTCCTTGCTTGAAATCGATCTGTTTAAGTCATATATATTCTCCTGGTTCTGTTTGGATGGGTCATATGCCTGTAGAAATTTGTCGGTGGGATTTTCTATTGTATTGGAGTATAAATTTTCAAAATAGTTTCTTATTATCGTCTTTTTTCAATAGTGTCTGTCATGATATTTCCTTCTTCATCATGAATTTTAGTAATTTGGGTTTGTTTTTAAGTTTTAAACAGTTTATTTGTAATTAACATACAGAGTTTTGGGGAAAAAGATTTTATTTAGTTGAGATAATGTAGTCCTCAAAATGATATTTCAATAAATCCATGAGATGAACTTGGAAATATAAAACATCTCTGGAAGTTTTTAATTTTTCAAATTTATTCAAATATGAATCAAAGAGTATCAAAAAATTTTTTAAATCTTATCTTCATAGAGATAAAATTAATGATTTAATTTGGTATATTTGCTTATTTTACATCTATTGATTTTTAAAATTTTATACCATACTTTCTAAAAGCTCTCTGAATTGCACAACTTAAAGTAAAGCTTGTGAAATTTTCTGTGTCATGTAAAGCAATGCCAAGAACTAATTTTTTGAAAGTTTAAACTTTTCATGGGTCTTAAGGAAATAGAGATAGTGGGCTAAAAGACATCCACATTAGGGTGAGAAAGAGAGAAAAATCAATGACTATATTTCTTTGGCATGTCAATAATTAAAAAGAAGTCCATAGGGAGAAATAGAGAAAAACTGGAAATAATTGAAAAGATATATTTATCTTTATCATTAAATTCTGAAGTCACCAAAACTTAAAATAACTTTTCTTGTATAGTTATTATTTTTTAAAAAAACAGAGCACTCTATTCAAAGTAACTTCACTCCACTGAGCCTCTCCCTGTATGTTTCAGCAGTGCTGTTTTTATCACAAACAAGAGGAGACATCATCTAATGACATCAGCTAATGTGCTATTATGATTACAGAATGACCCTAATGCCAGTGTCATTCTGTAATCATAATAGCACATTAGCTCTTGTAAATTCTGTTTACTTAATTGTTGTACAGATATTTCCTCAGGATTTTCCTTGAAGTAAATAATAATTAAGTGGCGGATTATGTTTATGTTGCTTATATTAAGTGGCAAAAAATTTTATCTCCATTTGCAAATAAAGAAATTGAGACTTAGATTACATTAGTTGCCCAATTGAATCCATTGGAAAGTGGCTGGGCAGGAGTTTGAATCTAATTACTCCTTCTCCAGGGTTGAAACTTCTTCAATTTCGTGATGGCCATAAGGGGACATACATTTATATTATATATTTAAGATATAATTTACTCTTCAGAATTTATCAATTATTAGCATACTCTTGTAGCTTTAAAATTATATTAACAATATATAGAACCTGGCACATATATAGCTGCTTATTACTTATCATGCCTGGCAGGTAAAAACAAATATTGGCTTTTTAGTTGTCACTGTAATGGTTACATCAAAATACATTTGTTCACATACAGGGTCAACATTTAATGAAATTTGGGTAAGACGAGGATATTGATGATGTTATTAATTATTTGTTAAATTTTTAAAGTTAAATAAAAAAAAACAACAGATATAGCAAGCATGTTGACTTTAATATCTAGTATAAAATTTTTTAAAAACGATCATATATTCAGCAATCAGCCTAGGAAGAAGGATAGAGAATTAAGTAATTTATTTTTGTTCAAGCTAAAATACTTCTACAGTGTTCTAAGATATTAGTTTATTCCATTACAATTATGTGCGCGTACGCACGCACGCGCGTGTACACACACACACACACACACTGTACATTCTGGTCTGGTAAGCAATGTTCCATTTTATTGTGACATATGGCGCTCTGAAAGAAAATTTATTCTGTTTTCGTATTGTCTGGTCATATTCAGCTGAACTCAAAACAAATCTCCTTTGAGCAGTTTTGTTGCTTTCTGGCTGCTGTCTGCTTGAAGTTTCCACAGCCCACTGCTTGATGGTGAAAGGCAATAACCTGAGCTGCAGCTGCACTGCCTCATTGCTCATGTGGACCTCTGAACAGAAAGGTTCATCTTTCTCTATGTGGGTTCTTGGAACCCCACTCCCAACGACTGCAACCTGCTGACGACCGAGTGAATTTACACCAAATGCTGACATACTGGGAAATATAACTAGATCTCAGAGGCAATATCTGTGGATCTATAAAAGAAACACATGAGGTTGAAACTCAAAGTGCTTGAACTTACCCACAGTGCTGGGCATTTACAAGACTTGTAGATCATCATGCTTAACAGGATAATCTTGAGAGCTTACTGTCAGTGCACACAGGCAAAACGTCCACGTCTACAACTGCAGTGTGGAAATACAGAACAAAACCTGCTTATTTCCATTTGCTTTTTTTTTTAGATCATTACAAAGATGTTTTTGGAGGCAGGCAATTTCATAATCATACTTTCCCCAATGCTATTTAAACTAAATCTTGTCTTCTCTCTGTAATTAGCACATAGAAGAATAGTTGAAAATTAGGGTGTTATTTTCTTAAAGAAAGATGCATATGGAATTATTGATCTTCCCACGAATGTAAAAAAATGTCAAATTACCTTAAGAAATGCAATTTTGAAATATACACAGTGTAGTACACACTCTTTCTTTAAGTATGAGTAATTTCTTTTCTCAAGGAAAAATGTGATTGGCTTGTTTAATTTCATATTGACTGAGAACAGTATTAATAAACTGGGATATGTGATTTACTGTAGGCCATTATAATACTATGTAAGTATAGGAATTCTCCTTTAAGGAATCTGCACCTTGGCAGAAACTAAATATTATTAAAGGAGTCAGAATGCCTCTTTATTATTATTGACAAAATTAGAGTTTATACCTTTCTGAGGGCTTGTGCTTATTTTTATGGATGTCAATGAAGCAAAACTTTCAGAACATTTATGATATGCCTGGAGATCACTATAGGGTTATTTGAAAATATATTTATATTAATCACATTGCTTTATTCCTCTGCTTGTGATCTTTTATCTCTATGTTTTATATGTCTGAGATCTCAGCTCTGCTCTTTTTCACAATGTATGTAGAAGATACTTGCCACAAAGTGCTATTCATTCTGACTCCTTTTATTTCTCATAGGTCAGATATAAGAGTCCACAGTGAAATTCATTCATAGTTTCATTACGGTATTTGAGACTGTTAAGATGGACAGGTCGTGCTGTGCTTTTTAATAGCAACTTTCACAGAAAAGCAACACATTTTTGGACAAATTTGTTTCTGAAATTTTGAGTATTACAAATTCCGAGAAATTTCTGTACAGATCATGCTGTGGCTTGAAATAAATAAATGCCACGCACAGCTTTTTCTTTTGCTACTTTTTTTTCTTTAAAAAAAGGGGGAAAGAAAAACATATTACATGTACAGAGAGGATTAAGGGGTTTGCAGGACCATAAAAAGGAAGTAATAAAGTTTACTGTTACACTGGGTAGCATGAAGTAAAGGAGCATATCAATTCAGTCGAGTTCAGTTAGTGTGTTTTGACAGATTTAATATTTCAGGTCAATATATTGGACCATGAGATCTAAGTATCCATCTAAAAGTTGTAAGGCAGCCAAAAGTTATATCAACTTTGGTGGTGATATTTCATTCTTATTTGAGCTGAACAATTATAGGATAACATAGATAAATTACTAAGAATTCTTATATTAAACTGTTCTGTTTGGCCATATGGCATGGACTTTTGATTTGTGTGGTATGGTTTCTTTTCTCAGGAATCCTACAAAGGGGTGTCAATGAGCTTGGTAGAAGGTGAAGGTAATCTAATGCAAAAAATCTCACCTGGCAGTGATTAGGAAGGTCTAGAGTCTTTTGAGCATAAAATGGTGAAGTAAATGTCCATAGGAGCAGATATTCAAAACTTTTGTCACTTTTCTAGTAAGATGAACTACAATAGGAACCAGCACTGTATCATGTATATTGGATCAAATTTCTGCTATTAAGCGTCCATACATTTTTTACTTCATTTAGGTAAAACTATAATTAAGTTTAAATTAATTGTGTCAGCATCTCTCAAGTGCTGAATATGATATCTGACATGTGAAGAAGCAAATATTTGTATACAGTTTTCTCTTGGTTGTAGCAAATGTCATTAGAATATTCCACAAAAGAAGAGACTGTTACTTAAACTCACAGTTCAAGTTCATTCCCCTTGGTTGTATTGCTAATAACTATTAATGTAAACACATACTGCTGCAGCTATTTATAATTTTAAGTAATTATATTGGACAGACCTTTCTAATTACATAGGCATTTTTTATGTGGTATCCTTGTAAAGTAGTGGCAAGAAATATTATACATGTTTGAGAATGTTAAAAACTCGGCTTTGTAATTTATTTTTTCTTTGTGGATAACATGATGTCAGGATTAGTTTTTGAATGATCCCATGGTCGTAGATTTATAATGAAGATATATGCACGTTAATGTGGTCATCTATCAAGTAGTAGTTTCTGCTGATGCTTATCAGATTGTGTGCAGGCATGACTAACACATGATTTGTTTTCTATCATGCAGCACATTGACGGAATCATCTGGAAAATATAAATTCAGGGTCTAAAAATTTGGTTAGAAGAGAGAGGGTACGTTACAGTACATGACAGATTGGCAGTTTGCTTCAAGCAGGAGATTGATTGACCTATAGATTTTATTCAAAACGTTAATGTGCAATGCTGCAGGCCTGGAGAAGCATTAAGTTATCAAGATGGATAGGCTGGGACTACTTATTTTCCTTGGTTCTACTTTCTCTAAGATTAATGTAGTAGTGGAGAGGCAAAGAACAATGGGCATTGAACAGCTGAAGAAAGTTGAATTTGTCAGATCTTAGCTAACAGAACATACACGCCGACTTCTAAAAGTTTTTTCTGCACTAGAAAATGCAGTCTGTGCTAAATATATTATTTCTTTTTCTTATATCATCCATATTTTCTCAACTGTTTGGACCATGATCATTTCTCTGTTACTCCTCAGTTACTATTTGGTTGATTCTCCCTTGTAGTTTATACAAGCAAGTTCATAAAAGTTATTTTCTGCTATTTGGGTACCAATTCAACAGTTGGTAAACTCCGTCCTAGCTTAAACTCCACTCTAGGGTTATTCTGAGAATACCTCAGTAGATACAATTTTAATGCATTTATAACTATACTAACTAAACTGTTGAATTAAACATACACATAGCAATTGCTTTTATAATAGTGAGTGAATACACTTCACTACTTGTCAATGAATAGATCTATGTCATATTTTCTTTACAAACGGCTTAGTCTTCTCTATGAGTTATCTATCATCACAGTAATACCGAATATCCCCAAACACCAAACTGAGTGGCTTAAAACAACCGATTCAAATTGTTGCATACGTGTGTATGAATACCCCGGAATTTTCTTCCCATCTTATTTGAGCTCACACATATATTAGTAGTAATCTGGGGAAAGATAAGTGGCTATGCTAAACTTGGACTCTTCCTGGAGGTTCGGGGTCAGCTGCATGTCATTTAGTCAGGTATTTTCTCAGTGTTGCTAGTCAGGCTTTCATTATCCAAGAGATCAGTGAAGGCTTTTTTATATGGTGAAAACAAGCATCCCCAGGGGAGAGAGTAGAAGCACGTGAGGCTTCAGGAGTCTTATCTCAGTCATTGTCACATTTCCACTGCTGCCACCTTCTGTAGACTCAAACAATTCACAAACCCCACCCAGATGCAAGGGAGCGGAAATAGACTCCACATTTTGATGGACGAAGCAGAGATGCCTGCTGCATTGCAGGGTTGCAGTTGTGGAGAGAAGGGGGAACAGGGGCAAATTTTGTACTTAGTCTACTATCCTGACTCATTTGACCAGAAATATCTTCATTTAAAAGTAGTATTAGTGGGAATACTTGTCTTATTTTAATTCTCTAAGTAAAACTTTTTTTTTTTTTGGTACTGGAGATTGAAATCAGGACCACTGAGCCACATTCCCAGCCCTATTTTGTGTTTTATGTAGAGACAGGGTCTCACTGAGTTGCTTAGTGCCTCGCTGTTGCTGAGGCTGGCTTTGAACTCGCGATTCTCCTGTCTCAGCCTCTCAAAGTGCTAGGATTACAGGCTTGTGCCACCGCGCCCGGTTTAAGTAAAACATTTTTAACATTTTACTATTAGGGAAAATATTTGACATAGATTTTTAGAAAAAGACCTTTATCACAGTAGCACAGTTTCTTTTTTATTTCTCATTTGCTAAGGGTTTTTGTCATGAGTAATTATGGGATACTATCATTTTTCTACATCTGTTTTACTGATCACGAGAGATTGTTTTCTTTGTGTTGAAGTACAACTAAAATTTTCAAATATTAAATTGCTGTCACCTTCTGCACTAGTTTTCAATGGTTGACACCAGATTAGCAGCTTAAATTATGACTTTATAATTCCACAGGTCACAAGTCCAGCACAGGTCTTAAAGGGCTCAAATTAAGGAGTAGGCTAATACACATTTCATTCTGGATGCTCTGTGGGAGGGGGCCAATCGCTTCTGATTCTGATTATTGACAATATGCAAGTTAAATCCTTGCAGTAACAGGATTCAAATTCCTTTTTGGTTTTTTGTTTGGTAGTTTTGTTTTTGAGGTCATCTATGTTGATAGCTGTTCCCACCTCCTACAGGACACAAGCACTTCCTGGATCCTGGCCTTTTTCTTCTATTTTAAGGCCATGAATGATAAGTTGAATTCCCCTCAAATCAGATTTTTCTCTAACCCAGCCTGGAAGAATTCTCTGCTTCTAAAGATCTATGTGATTAGATTTGATAAAATCCAGATAATCCAGGATAAACCCCTCATCCCTACCCACAATGATGTCCGCAAAATGCCTTTTGTCACGTAACAGATAGTCACAGGTTTTGGACTGCTAGGGTGTGAACAGGTTTTGAGAGCCATTGTTCTTCCTAACTCATCTTCCTAGAACAGATTCATTTGCTCCTAGCACATAGTTTTGCTAATATATTTTGTTTGAGATTTTGTATGTTGGCTTAATAAGAGGAATTGGTGTACATTTTCTACCTTCTTCTAAACATTTGTATTTTTCATCACTTCAAAAAATACCTAACTTAGGCACAGTGGTGCATGCCTATAATCCCAGCAATTTGAGAAGCTGGAGCAGGAGGATCTCAAATTTGAGGATAGTCTCGGCAATTTGGCAAGACCCTGTCTCAAAATCAAAAAATAAAATAAAATAAATAAAAATAAAAAGGACTGGGAACTGTGCACCATGCACGCCTGTAATCTCAGTGGCTCTGGAGGCTGAGGCAGGAGGATTGTGAGTTCAAAGCCAGCCTCAGCAACTTAGTGCCCTAAGCAACTCAGTGAGATCCTGTCTCTAAATAAAATACAAAATAGGGCTGGGGATGTGGCTCACTAGTTGAGAGCCCCTGAGTCCAATCCCTGGTACCTCCCCACCACAAAAAAAAAAAAAAAAAAAAAAGGCTTTCTTTTTGTCTTAGGTTTTCATATGACATATCAAAGTGATAATTGTATTTCTTTTTAACAATTAAAAATAATTCCACTTGGAATATACATACGTAGATGCCTGGTTTTGATTAAAAGCTAGATATCACTTAAAAAAATTGTAGTACTCATACATTGCTGGCAGGGCTGCAAATTGTTGCAACCACTGTAGAAAGCAGTATGGAGATTCCTTAGAAAACTTTGAATGGAACCACCGTTTGACCCAGTTAGCACACTCCTAGTTATATACCCAAAGAACTGAATATCAGCATACTACAGTGACACAGCCACATCAATGTTTATAACAGCTTAGTTCACAATAGCTAAAATATGGAACCAACAGAGGTACACTTCAACAGATGAATGGATGAAGAAAATGTGATATATATACACAATGGAATATTACTCAGCCATAAAGAAGAATAAACTTTTTAAAAATATGCTGGTAAATGGATAGAACTGGAGAATATAATGCTATGTGAAATAAGACGGTTCCAAAAAAACCAAAGCTGAATGTTCTCTCTGATATGTGAATGCTAACACACAATAAGCAGGACAGGTGGAGGGAAGAATAGAAGTTCATTGGATTAGACAAAGGAGAATGAAAGAAAGGGAGGGGGGATGGAATAGAAAAGACAGGAGAATGATTCAGAGATTCAGACATAACTTTCCTGTGTTCCTACATGAATACATGACCAGTGAAACTCCACATCATGCATAACCACAAGATATAATCCTAATTAGAATGTTATACTCCATGCAGGTATAATACATCAAAATACACTCTACTGTTACGTATATCTAAAAAGAACAAATGAAAAATAATTAAAAACTATAATTCTAACATTATTTTCTTGATGATGTAATTAGTTTGCTCTTTCCTGAAGAAATAAGAAGATATATTTAGCTGGGCACAGTGGCACACACCTGTAATCTCAGTGGCTCGGGAGGCTGAGGCAGGAGGATCCCAAGATCAAAGCCAGCTTCAGCAACAGCAAAGCACTGAGCAACTCAGTGAGTCCATGTTTCTAAATAAAATACAAAATAGGGCTAGGGATGTGGCTCAGTACTCGAGCACACCTGAGTTCAATCCCCAGTACCAAAAAAAATAAATAAATTAAGAAAGAAAGAAAGAAAGAAAGAAAGAAAGAAAGAAAGAAAGAAAGAAAGAAAGAAAAAGATAAAATTAAATAAATATGTGCTAAGATTCTAATATAGTTTTAAATTTATTTAATTAGGATTGGCTTGGGCTTAATTAACATACATCTATTGATGGCTCCATAGGTTCTGCAAACCTACTGGAATTATATGGAAATAATTTTATGTCTATTTGCTTTTAAAGATATGATTATTTGGAGAAAAGTTTAATTTCTATCAGAAACATTAAATATTCACCAATAGAAAAAGTTTCAGAACAATCTTTATGTAGGTTGATTACACAGTTTTACTGTGGAAGTTTTCAATACAGACTTGAATAAGTAATGAAGATAATAAAAATTGATTACTTTCTGTAGATATCTCTTTTTAAGCAAACTTATTATACTTGATGCATATGTTTAACTATTCTATAAAATTCTTGGAGATTCTTCTGCAGGGAAAGAAAGAATAAAATTTAGTTCAGTCAGAATAAATTACATGATACGAGAAAATGATCACACAGAGAATAGGGGAGAAGGAGTACAGCCTCAGTAACACCTGACATCTTTTCAGGTGCATACAATACCATTTTATTATACATGCTTTCACTCTCTCTCTTAGTTTTTCCTTTAAGCACTAGAATATATTCTGGTTTATTTAAAATGTTGTAGAATAATATTCTATCACTTTAATAAAAGTAGCACTTAAATTAATAAATAGAATCTAGTTTGGTGCAAACGTAAAAAATGCATAGGTTTCACTTCTAATCCCAATTTCTTTTGCCTGGTGCCAATTGAAAAGCTTGAAAGTAAAAATGCTGATATGAGACTAGTAGTGAAAATTAAGAGCACTCCCATAGTTGTATATTTTTAAGAATTGTAATAGATGAGAAATATGCCAGAGGATGGTGAGAAAGTAATTGTTACAGTAAAACTTTCATGATACAATTCACTTGTTTATTTAAATAATGGAGAATAATTAAAATTTAGTGTAATATTCCAGTATCCCATTAATGGAACTATATATCATATTTGCTTAACACTGTTATATGGCATGTGTCATCATCATGTTAATTCATATGCGTGGGAACCTTACATTCCTATAAAAGAAGCATATTTTTAAAAATACTTTGTCTCTTCTGTAGTTACTCATACACTAGACTGAAACAGGTGTTTGAACATTTGTGGTAATATCTAACTGATTCAGAATGATAAGTATATTTACTGCTTAAATGTTTTATTGCCCTGTAGGAGTAATGGTTGATGATCTTAAACCTGGCAAAATATGGCAGGTTAATTGGCCACCAAATGTTTTGGTTTAATCTGTTGCTAGCCTGAATCTCCTAATTCTTAACTTGAATAGCATAGTGCTAGAAAAGAATATATATATATGTTTATATACGTACATAATTTAAATCATTGATTTTAAAACTAAGTAATTGTTCTTGCAATATATTTTTATGCTCTAGATTTGAAGGTTTTTCTCTTAAGTCGAAGTGGCAACCAGAAAACGAAAATATGTAATCATTCTGAAATGATAAACTAAATATACAATCTTTTATTTTTCAACATTCAAGCTCAAAGAGCTTTCTCTATAATAACAGATAAGAATGCAGAGATAGTTATTGGCAACATAATAATTGCATGTCTGTTTTCTCTCTCTGCAATGTGGAGCTGGAAGAAACCTGGATGGAAGAAACAATTTCTTCAAACGACCAGACATAAGCCCTTACTAGCTTTGTTCCATTTCTTTTCTTGAGATCTACTTAGAAATATACTTTACTGGGCTATTAAATTCCATGTGGCTGACTAGGTAACAAATAGAAAAGACAGAAGATGAGGGCCACAGGGGTTTGTAGTTGTCAGCATGGTGATAAGCCAGCACTTTATCATCAGAAACTAAAGAGTACTTAAATGATACTGGCTGCAGTTGTGGTCATAATTTATTGGCCTCAAGCGACTCGGTGAGTATGTGTGCCTACCTTTCCTAATCTCAGTTTCTGTTCTGCTGGAGTCTGCATTACACAACCCTAGTGATCCTCTTGCACACACTCTTTGTTTCTCTGATATCAAAAGACTTAAAAAGATTGCATGGGAGGAAATAGGAGAAAAACAAATACTGCAAAAGAATGATGGAAAGTTTGTATAAATAAAGCACTACCAAAATGACTATCCAATAGAAAAATTGAAGTTTAGTAGACCTAAAGCAGAACTATAAAAATGATGCTTTCAAAAAATAATTTGCTCTTAGGTTGCAACAAGAATGAGTTAAAAGGGGTCATCTGAAAACATTTTATTTATTTGTAGAGTACATTCTAAAAGGAATTGATTTTGAAATCCATATGTAGTGGGTCAGGCAAAGTTTAAAAGAATTAAATTGTCTAAAAATACATTTTAAAAAATTATTTTTTAACCATGTAAGATAATAGAAGGTTGAAATAGTTGACTTTTTTCCCCCAAAATCTTTTTGCTCCATGTTTTGAAGCTGCCAGTGAAGGAGGAAGTTTCAGCTGTGAAGGAAACAACTTGAAAACAACTGTGAAGGAAACTCTAGTAAGATAATTTTTCTTTGAATGCAGTATGTCTGTAATTACTTTATTCCAGAGTGTTGATCCTTCTGGAAAACTCAGGAAACTTAAGTAATGACTTTTACTTCTTCATGGTGAATTTATGCCACAAAGAATAAAGCACTTCTTGTATTAATTCACATTATACAACCAAAACTATGACCAACAAAGAAAAAACACCCGTGAGATTCTCAACACCTCCAGTGGATTGCTGCACCTCCACTTACCAGCTCATTTTTTTTTTTCAAAATATTGGAAAAAAAGGGATTCCCTTCAGTTCTCCTATGAAACACAGTCAGCTACTGGTTCTTGTGATCTCCAATATCACTGGCTGCAGACCTCCCTCCAGAATAATGGCAACTCTGGGAAAGAGTGATATATGGGGAGGGACTCCTGTGAGCTGTCAGCAAGTAAGCATCCAGCCACCAGCTGGGTCATGAGTGCTCAGTTCCTGACTGAGCTTTGAGTGATGGTCCATGGTGTGTGGATCCTGAATCACCTCTTCAAGGAATATCTGTGCATTATCACATCATTCATTGTACATGTGGGTGTGCATACACATTCAAGTAGAAAAACCAGGCTCATTTCTGCTGTTGACCATTTTTTAGTGTGATTTTTATAATATCATCAGATAATTTCTTAGCACATGAACTTCTTGAGGAGACATAAATTATATTAGAATGCTTCTTTTTTTCATCTGTCCTTTTTTTTTTTTTTATAAAATCATTTCAATCAGGTAGACATCTTTAACAGAATAGGCCATGATGAAATGTCTAAGAAATGATTGTCTGATTGTCCGAATAAATGAAAATAGATATTTGTCATTGGGTACTTTATTATAAACTGCAATGCAAATTTTAAAAATTTATTTAGCCTCCATCTTTCTCTCTCCCTTCCTTGCTCCTTCTTCCTTTGCTCTCTTCACTTTGTTTCTCTTCCTGCTTCCATCTTTTCACTACATTAGTATTTCTTTTCTATGTCTTTAATATTAATCAGATATAAAGTTATGTTACAGAATATATTTACTTTAAGATTCTTAGTTTAATTTTATTTGAAACTACATATTGGATGTTATTGCAGAATTCCAACAAACCGAAAAACTTACAAACCATGAAACTGTTCAATTATGGGTAAATAATAATGGTTCCAAATTTTAAGAGATTGCTTTTTGATGATTTGAATATGGAAGGGAAAGCTAGTAAATTTGTAGTGCAGACCCTCACATGAGTGCTGTCGATGTCATGATGACACGGACCCTAATATGACGCAAAGGTGAGGACATTTCATGTCTGTGCTATTCTTCCAGGAAATCTATAATTCCACTCTAATAATTTAAAAATAAATTAGTTTACACAGATCGAGTGTTGCCCTGCAGTAAGTGTGGTAAGGAATTTTCAAAATTTTTCTCATTGACCCTCCATGAAAGATTTGTGGGAAAATAAATGAAGAGAAAAATTATCGAAAAAAAATGTAAAGAAATCAGATGATACGAAAGACTAAGTCATAGCTGCAGATCAGAAGAGAATAGGAATATGATGGCTGAATGAAGTATGATGTCCAGGACTGGATTCTGAAGCACCAAAAGAATATTAATGGAAAAACCAGTCACATCTCAATAAGGCATGTAATTTAGTTACTGGTAGTGAAATGCTAATCTTTTAGTCTTGAACAGTGTACCATGGTTATGTAAGACGGTAACGCTGGGGAACTATTCCCATATAAGAATTTAACTACTTTATTACATCAATGTTGACTCAACTAAAGAGGAAACAATTATTTAAATTTTTTTTTTCTCCAAAGTTATTGACATGTGCCTGTCAAGGTTCAATTAGAGAAGCAGACCTAAAAGGAGATTGACAGATTTGTTGCAGGAAAATACAATAAGCTACTGTTACAAAGCAATGATCAGGACTAGCTAAGCAGTCTCTGCAAGGCTATTCTCTGCCCCATATGGCTGCAGTGCAAGCCTTCAGTCAGTCAGAAGTTGAGTACAGGTCCGGAACCTCACAATCACCAGGAGGGATCCCAACAGCTTGAGTTGGAAATCTGGGAGGAAAAACTGTAATGCTCCTCAGTCTTGTTGCCTCTTCCTCATGGAGCTGAACATATGTGCTCCTAGTCTAGGAGTCAAAGGAAATTAAGATCTAGGGGGAAGGGAGGGAGGATTTGGGGCCCAGCTGCTGACTTGAGCTTAGCAGATCAACACCAAGGTATTTATGCTTCAATATGGCTGCTAGCTCCCTTCTAGTTTCCTGGCCAAGATTATTGAACTTTAGCCAACAGACTGTTTTCTTGAATTCTGTGTTGCTTCCCTGGAACCTTGTATCAGAGAGCAAATGGTTAGCTTCTTTAATATGCTGCATTTATGTCTAAATATATGCACCATTTTCTAGATTTAGCTCAAAAAATAAGATAATGTGAGTCAGTTAATTACTGTAGCACATTTGTATTTTATTGTCTATTAGATAGAATGAAGATGTTAATGGAGCCCTTGATATTCCTACTCATTTCATTAAATATGAAATGTATATTTATAAACATAAATATCTAACATAATGTGTTGAATATTTATGCAATACTATGCTGCCAAAGTCCATATGTATATATCCATGGATTCTGAGATAATTTTCTGAATTGATGGATTTATTCATGTAACACAAGAACTCTCTCTGCATCACCAACCTTTTAGCTATGAATAGCTTTTAGCTATTAAGCATGAGGAATTAACTCTCCTATGAATTTTGAACAAGAAGAAATACTGGTAGTTTTTAAGATGTATTGTGAAATGCTATGATGATATGCTATTAAATGTATTCCAAATTATATATATATTTTTAAAAATTACCAGTAGAAATCTAAGAATGCATTTTTTCCTTTCTTTTTAATCAAGAAATTTGCCCCAGGTTTCCTAAAATGCAGCTGTCAGCATTCCTTGGTGAAGGCAGGTGATACTATCAGCCATCTTGCCTCCCTATTGTGTGGGTGATGTTTTACTATCAATGAACACAGATATGAAAGTGGAACCCTAATCCTACCTTGCTCATATAGGTCTCCAGATGCTTTTCTATTATTTGGAGATTCTTTCTTAAAGAAACTGGGCTCACAAGCATAATTCACAAATTGTACACATTGCAAAATGACACACTTATGATAGATGGCTACTACGGAAATGATGAAGGAATAAAGAACAATTAAAAGGAAAATTTTAAAAAGACTGATTTTCAGTAACATTACAAAAATGAGATCTATGTAGCTGAACCACAAAGGCATATCTACTATTTCTTAAGTCAGGTTATTTCCAAAAGTATATTATTAGCTCATGTTACAGAAAGATCCTTTGCATATATTGAATTTTTAAACCATACATAAAAATCTCAGGATGTTTTACTGTGATTTTTATATAAGGATCCGGAAGACATCATTTTAGGCATAAAGTGACAAAGAGAAGAATAGCAGCTCTAACAGTTATGAAATCTTTAAACTCGGAGTATATAAATAGGTTTTGCTTTGTTTCTAAAGCAAAGGAAACAGCATACAGTTTTCACAGATACTCTATTGATATATTGCAGCAAAAGTTATTTTTACATAGCGATTGAACAGAATAGAATAGATCTGAATAAAAACCTGAAATTTTTATAAAAGTATCTTATGTACATCTGTATCCTTACCACATTATAGTCAATGGATATTAAATATAAACGATGTGTCATTCCTGTTTTAAAGGCAGGCATGGATTCTAAAGATAAACAGAGAGGTTTCTGTGTTTTTTATTAACTAGCCAGTTGTAAACTTGATTTTAATGTCATCTCTGAAACAGAGCGGTGAATGCATGGATCATGCTAAAACTATTTGTTTAACCACACACACATACAAACACACACATATAAACTTAAATACTACTTTGCATGTATGTATGTTTTGTAACATAAGCTAATATGGACAGTATGGATTCTTCCAGAATTAGAACCATTATAGCTAAAATATTCTCCAACTCTTAATCAGAGAAGATCTACAAATTATAAAAAAAGATAACTTATACAACATGGTATTTACATTTATTGTACCTATATCTGCTTGACATTATCATGTAGTCACTAAATGATAGCATTAATTACTATACATTTATTAACCTAATTCTTTATTGCCAAAAATAACTAACTTTGTACTTAGTGAAATCTACTATCAATATAAATTCAGACAAATATTTGAATTGATTCTGTTGTCTTGTCTGTGCATGACCTGGGTAGGAATAACTATTACACTGTTCCCTCCTACCCTACCTCAAATCCCTCAATAAGCCCACCAGATGTCCTCAAATACATTTCCTAAAGATTTTTTCTGCACCTCACCCAAAATCTAGTCAAATTCTGTCTTCCAGAGTGACTCTTTTAGCTGTTATACATTGAGTCCTAACTCCAATTGATCATCATTCTATCATATCATTATTATAATTTTTAATTGAAACTGTTAGAACAATCTAATTTTTTTTACTATTTACTAATTTATCCCATCTCTGCTGACTGGCCCCAAAACTTTATAAGGGTGAGTGTCTTGCCTGTTTAGCTCACCAGTTCATTACTGGTTTCTAGTTCAGTGCCTGGTGAAAAATGAGCCATGAATACTTACTGACTAGAAGAGAAAACATAAGGAAAAAAATTAAGGCTGGAGCTGTAACTCTGAGTGATGGAGTGCTTGCTGAGCATGTGTGAGTCCCTAGGTTCCATCTTCAGTACTGACAAAAGGAAAAACAAACAAACAAAAAAACCTCTTTACCTTAAATGGGACACAGCAGAATTTTCCTCCCCATCAAATCCATGTTCTCCAATTTCAGGTTAATATTATTATAATATGCTTTTTATTATAGCACCACTTTAATTAAAATGAAAATTTTAATCAGAAAAAAATTGAAACTTCTGGGCTGGGGCTGTAGCTCAGTGGTAGAGCACTTGCCTAGCATGCGTGAGGCACTGGGTTCGATCCTAGCACCACATATAAATAACAAATGAATAAAATAAAGATCCATCAACAAATAAAAAATATTTTTAAAAAAATTGAAACTTCTATATAAGGCTACCCAAAATCTAAATCTGAATATCCATCCTCATTTCATCTTGGACTAGTTTTCCTTAAATTTATGCTCTTAACCTAATGTATGTGTGCATTGTCTGTTTCTCATAGTTTTTCCACATGTCAAGTACCTTATTATGTAAAATAAACCCAGTCTTAATCATGGGAGAATTTTCCTCAGGGGGAAGACTGTAGGTAGTAGATGGTATCTCAAAGTTTCTCTTCTATCAATATAAAGCCTAAAGTTTCCCCCCAGTGGAAAAATACAGAGTGAAATTAATGTCATTAATTTTAAGCTCAAAATATCTGGAGATATCACCATAGTACAAAACCAAAATTGTATAATTCCATCTGAAAATGTGCCCTGATAAGTTGATCTCCTGGTCCATGCTCATGTTTAGGGCCTCTGCTGCTCTCTGAAATTTCCTGGAATCCCACTCTACAGCAATTTCTATCTTCTCTTCAATCTTAAAAGTTTTATTGCTTCCAACAATTGTTTAGACAATTTAATTCCCTCTAAATGTCTTATAGGAATATCCTCTTGTTTTGTATAATCTAAGTCGGGCCTTGGAAATAATAAATGCGCAATAATTTGGGGTTAATAGGATGAATTCCAAGTCACAATGAGGAATGTCAATTCAATTTTGCAACCTGTCTTTACAAGACAGATACTGATCCCATTAACAGAATTGCTTATGTGGCAATTAGCATCATTAAGATAAATTAAATTAATGGATCAAATGTCCATTTCTTTAGTCTTTTAGAATTCTGACTTTAGTGATTATAAACTTTTTGCCAAATTAACAACACTCATCAAATTAATACATATGTTTTTACTTGAGTACAACACATATTTACAAAAAATAAATATCATATCGATATAATATAGAAATTTTTTGATTATATTGCCTTAAATAAAAGCTTCTATAAATTAACTTTAAATAGCGTATTTTTAGAGATAAGATAATCTGCTTATGTTAATATGCTATGAGTTTTTATTGGTTAATTTGCTAATTTCATTTGTAAAATACACACTAGGATTAAACTAGTTTAAAAATACAGATATACTTTATCAAGTTGAATATAAATATTACCTTTGTTTTAAAAAATTAAGATTGTTTTAGGAGTTTGAATGAATAAAGAACAAAGGTTATCTTGACTTATTAATGGAAATTTATGGTTTCGTTATATCATAAAATTAGAAATAACAAGAAAATCTTTCTCCCATTACTTTCCAAACATGCTACGTAGGAACTTCTTTTATTTTCCACTTAACATTTTGAACAGTTTCCTTAAATATTTGGTAACTTTTATCAATAAGAGGAAATCTAATTTTGCCTAACATTTTGTCATTCAAAACCTAATCCTAACCAAATAAAATCATATATTTTACATATGAATCTACATAGATTATTTCCCCCAATTTCAGTTCTGATGTTGGTGTGAGAGTTTCTCTTGAGACAATGAAGAAAGATGTATTTCTTACTGATTGGTTTTTCCTTTCATTCTCCTCAAGATTATTTAGATCTTTTTGGAAGGATTTGGGCCAAAAAGAAGGAAAAATATCAGTATCAACATGTGTGCTTCTGTGCTTTCTTTCCATATTCTTTTCTTAGCAAGTGTGGGCTGAAGGTAACGCTCCATTTTTTTTTTTTTTGACACACATATTAGTTCTTTCACAAATTGTACTTGTTCATTGTCCATCAAGAGCACAGTAATGCAGGATTCCCTGTTCTGCCTTTGGGAACACAGATTTCAGCAGCTTTCTTGAGATCTCTCTTCACGTGTGGCTGTCCTTAGTGATTCACTTCATAACAAGCAATCTGTAAGGCAGGCATTTCACATGTTTCCATTGTTATTATCAGAGTTCAACTGGTTTCATATAAGAAAATGAAGCATTTCTTTTTCTATTCTCTGTGAAACTGTGAAAAACAGAGATGATCTCTTGAAAATCTGGACAAATGGACTTGGGGGAAAAAACTTGTCTGCTTTGTGTGTCCTTGTTGAGAAGATTACAAAAATAAATGTAAAATATCTCTTTTATCTCTCTCTCTTTCTCTCTCTCTCTTTGAATAGGGTATTTAGGATTGAACCCAGGAGAACTTAACCACTAAGCCATATCCCAGCCCTTTCAATTTTTCATTTTGTGACCGTGTTTCACCAAGTTGCTGAGTCTAGCCTTGAACTTGAGATCCTTCTGCATCAGACTCCCGAGTCATTGGGATTGCAGGCATGGGTCACCAGGCCTGGATTTTTCTTTAATAATATGGCAGTGTCTCTAATTTCTTTGTTCCTTGATATAATTTTAATGATGGTTTGAAATTTTAACTCTACTTTAATACAGATCTATTTTATTTATTTTCATCATGATCTCATATTTGAACGATGGAATGGCTATAAAGGTCTAGTTTCAAAGATATTTTTCTCATATCCATTTTTTTTATGTACTTGGAGTTGAGCTCAGGGGCATTCTTCCACTGAATTACATCCCCAGTCTTTTTTTCCTGTATTTTTTAAAATTTTGAGATAGGATTTCCCTAAATTGTCCAGGCTTGCCTTGATCTAGTGATACTCCTGGTTCAGCCTTGCAAGTATCTGGGATGACAGGCATGTACCACCAAACTTGGCCTTTCCCTCACATAATTTGGAGACAGTACTCATTTGTCTTCTTGCACAAATGTTACTATGGAAAAATATATTATTTTTCTGGGTATAACCTGTTCTTTCTCTCTGAATGCTTTTAGAATATTCTTTTAATCAGCAAAATGAGAACTGGTTTTTCTAAAATATCTATATTATGAGATTTATTGAGGTGTGCTTCCAATTATTATGAACTCTGTTACCTAAAACAATTTAATCGCTTAATGAGCGATCTGACTTTTCACTACAATACAAGGTATTATTTGTAAATAGGGTTTCTTTATGACCTGAACTTGGAGCAGTATGTTATATTTCCCTATCATTGACTATATGTTGAATTTCCCTCAAGCTTCTCTCCATTTTTGCTTTATAAATTTTGATATTTGATTTGATATTTTATTTTATTTTAAATGTTTATCTGAATTTACATTTTCCTGAGTGTCATATTGTGATCTGAAATTAGTATTATTTTAGATGATGATTTTGTTCTAGTTTTATAAATATTTTCATGTATATTTCAGTAGTTAATTTTTGACTAGTTTTTGTGATATAATCTCTATTTAATTTTTTCCCTTGAGGTCATTTGGAAGATTTATACTATGATTTCTGTACAATGCTTACATATTTAGATTACTTAACATTTTATTTTGATTTATTAACTTTCAAAATAAAGTAGGTATTATAAATTTCTATATAGAAAAACTCTTAAATTTGAATTTCTCAATAAATTTTCCTAAAATACATATAAAATCATGTGAAAAGAAAAATAAGTCACCTATGTGCCAGTACTAGGTGATAAAGATCATCAATTTGAGTTATACAAAAGTGGGGAGAATATTTCTGAGACTTACAAAACTGAAGGTAAAGCACACAGCTTGCTCAGGGGATGACAGATGAAGGCATCAGGGAAGAGGATGTCTGTGAGGACTCCGGAGGTGAAAGCAAGATAACATCAGTGAAGATTCATTTCAAAACAAGAACACTTTTCATGAATGGAAATACTGAAAGCAAGATTGAGTCCTAATGGATCAAACATTGTCTCTCAGTGATTAGAAAGAGAAAGTTTGGAAAGTCTGTGAGGCCAGATGTAACAGTCTTAGAAAGATGTCATTGCATGGAGAAGAAAGCATTTTGAAAGGGAAAAATGTCCCTTGTAGGCTTAGTGACAGAATAAAGGGAATGTTGAAGGACCATAATAAAACAAGATACAATAAAAGAAGTAGGGGTGAGAGACAAAAAAGGAAAGCACCATACACTGGGGAAATGTTGCTTTTCTGTAGCAATAGGAGAATTTGTTCTTGAACAGAAAAATTAAACTTTCTTACCACATTTTTCATAGGCATTTCTGCTATTGCCAGTATAAAAAATTCTTTAAATAAATTTAGACTTCAAAATATGTACTGACAACACAATTTCCTTAAGAAAAGAAATGAAACTGAGAGTAAAAGCCTTTACCAGAAAGTACACAAACATGAACATTCACATACACACCCACAAAACACCAATCCATAAAGCAAATTATAATGCTGCAACAAGTACATATAGATATGAAAACAAATTCAGTGTAGAAAAATGTAAAACAAGTAAAATAAATTTTAGGAAAGATACTGAAGAATAAGAATAAAAGCATTTTTTAAAATAAGAATACATTGCAAGGTTTGTATCTGTCTACTGAGAATTCAGGGAGAAATGCAAGGGCTTAAAGGCAAAGATTCAAGAAAATGAAACAGAGAAAGAAGCATTTAAGGCAACAAATACAGAAGAAAGATGAAAAGGGTGTTCTGAAGAGTAAAAGCAACTGCAATGTAATAATATTCATTATTAGAAAATTGTCAACAACTTTTCAAATATAAAATAAAATAGGAAAGTTAATTTTGAAAGGTGCTATTTTTGTATGAGGAAAATTGACCGAGAAAGACCAACATTGACATGAAATTTCAATGACAGAATTTGACATTAAAAAAAAAATACCTTTGGAAATTCGTGCAAAACAGGGACAAGGATCAGAAGAAATCAAAGATAGTATATACAATATGACTTAATAGCATCCTATAAAATATACAACTTTAGATCAACAATTTAAAAACTCATGGAAGGCAAGTACAATCTAAAGATTTTCTTCTAAAATAAACCTTAATAAATCTAAATTATAAAAACTATTTTAATATTCAATGGCATGGTGAATATTGTATCCTTGAGCTTTTCCAGTAAAATGTATTGTATATGACTTGTTATCAAAGAGAATCTATCTTAAGTTAAATTGGAATATTTGGGAAAATCATGCAAAAGAATCAGTGGTAGGTGAGATACACACACATGCATACACACATGTACACATACTATGTGATTAAATAAAGGTGAAATGAAGAAAGAAGAAGAATCTGTAAAAACAATATGCTGCAAAAATTAAGCATTGCAATTTGTTTATTTGGAAGGAGAAACGAAAAGAAAAAAATGAGTATAATGAGAATAATAACATTAATTCAACAGTTAAACCAAAATTTAGAACTCTAACAAAGGAAAACAAGGGGATTAAGATGTTAAAAACATCTAAGCTAATCATGAAATGTGTAAAAAGCCTTAACACAACTATCTGAAGAAAAGGATTCTATAAAATGGAGATATTTGGAAAATAAAGTTATTTCCAAAATGAAAAACATGAAGAATTAGTAAATGAAAATTTTAAAAAGAGAAATTTGCCTTATATGTGACAAGATAGAATTAGATATTTTGAAGAAGATTTTATAACTTTAAAAGCTAAAACACTGATAACATTTAACATTAAGGTTTATATATATATATATATATGTATGTGTGTGTTCATAAAGATAATCTTATACAAAACATATTTGAAACAAGACAAACTAGAAATAAATTCTAACACTAAGAAAGAAAAGATGCCCTTTACTTATAAAATAACATAAAATCCAAGTAAAAGGGAAAATATGAACCAATTTCAAAGTTTTAAGAAAATCATCATCAAAATAATGCTGCACATTAAAAAGAAATACTTAAATCCAAAGAGATAGCACTAGAAACTTTTCACTCTTGACATCTTATTATCAATGAAATAAGAGTTTAATGACATAAGCAAGGACACAAAAAATTACAAATCATCAAATTGAATGAAAAGCTAACAGAAAGAGGAAATGGATATAATAAAGTGAAATAAGATTAAAAATTGATTGCTTCAAAATTTGAGAAAGGAAGACAATGTCAGAAGGATAATTTCTAGTAATATTTGGGTTCAGAAAACATTTTAAAAATCCAATTTTCACAAGAGAAAAGGCCAAAGAATGATCTCCCTTGCCCAGTAAATGAAGTTAGTTTCACATATGACAGTTTTTGAACATAGCTACACACTGTGGTGCACACCTATAATCTGAGCGACTTGGCGGACTAAGGCAGCAGGATCACACCTGAGGCCAGCCTCAGCAATTTAGCAAGGCCCTAAGCATCTTAGTGAGACTCTGTCTTAAAATAAAAAAAGAAAAAGGGATTGGGATTTAGCTCAGTGGTAAAGTGCCTCTGTGTTCAATTCCTAATACCCACCCAGCAATAAAAAATAAAAAACCTATCTATAAATGTACACACACACACACACACACACACACACACACACGCATGTATTTCCACAAACTTTCAAACCCTTTATTTTCAAAGTATATAAATGATTCTTATCCACAGAGAAAAGAAGAAAAATATCTAAACTCTACATGAAACAGTGTAGCAATGATTCTATCTTGATTAAGATTATATAATAAAAGTAAATTATGTGTTAATCTACATAATAATTATCATGACAATGTTACATCATATTAACAAGTAAATTGAGTAACATATTAAATAACATGGCTTATTCTAGAAATAAAATATTGATTTAATAGTAGAATCTCAGAGTGGTAGATGAAAGGGTAAAATGAAAAAAATCATGTGTATAGTTCTGAAAGACAAAACCCATATATCATGATAGAAATTTAATAAATCACATAAGTCAATGGATATTAGTTATCTTTTTATCATATATGTTTACGTATATATACCTAAAACCCAGAATCTTCCTTAAGGAAGAAAAGATAAAACAATTCTTCATAAGTTTAGAAAAAAGTGATACTCTTCATATTTTCTTTTCTCTTTTAACATTGTGTAACACAAGCAAGATAAAACAATGACAGAGACAAGAAGTAACTCAATGGAATCAATGAAAAAGAGATACCTCATGAAAAAATTTAGCAGTATATAAGATTAAAATTAAAAACTCATCTCTCCACATGTAACAGTGGTCATAGTAGGATGCAATGTATTCTCTACCCCAAGTAGAGGGAGAATATTTGAGAGATTTGAGAGTGTCTGGTGATGTTTTTTATTGTCACAAGGGGAGGGGTTGAGTTGGGAGTGCAAGCAGCATCTGGTACCCATGGACACTGCTGTTAAACATCAGACAATGCATAGAACAGCACATTTCCACCACCTCCAACAAAGAATTATTCAGGTCAAAGTGTCAATAATGCCAAGGCTGAGAAATTGATATACACTAGCAAATAAAGTCATTCTTCAGTATCCATAGGAGATTAGTTAATCTAATAGGAAATCCCATGGTTACCAAAATCTATGGCTGCTCAATTCCCATGTATAAAATGATGTAGTATTTGCGTATAACCAATGCACATCTTTTGCTTTTGCTATATTTTAAATCATGTCTACGTTACTCATAATACCTAATACAATGTAAATGCTATACAAATAGTTGTCGTATTGTTTAGGGAATAGTAAGAAGAAAAAGACCATATATGTTCATTACATATGCAATGTTTTTTTTCCCAATATTTTCAATCCATCTTCTGAGGTTGGCTGAATTCATGGATAGGAAACCCATAGATAGAGACCTAACCATACATGATATTATGGAAAGGAAAAAATATTTATAACACTAAATACAATATAAAATATAAAATATCTAAAAGTAAAAAACACTATAAGTTGTTATAATTATGAAATTTAAAAATGCTTCTAAAGATAAATATGCTCTATCAAATGGAAAGACAAGTCCTTGGATAGGAAAACTGATGCTCATAAAATTTTGTTTTCTCTTAATTACTAAGAAAGTTTAATGTGATTTCCATGCAGGGAACAAAGAATTTTTTTGTTTATTTTCCAGAAGCTGTATAAGTTGATAAGTCCATACACACACAAAAAAGACATGGGATTTAAAAATGGAAAAATAACCAGTAAATGATGAATAAATATATTTCATGCATGATAAAGGTGATATTTCAAATTACTGAGATTTTAATATTCATATATATAAATATTTATATTACACGTATAAATTTAATTAATAAGGATTACATCTCTGTGTTCTTATTAATGTCTTTAATTATTTAAGAAACCAATCCATTTTTCTTATACTAGTTTTCAACTTCTAAAGTTTACTGAATTTTTTCTTATGGTGCCATTTGACTTGATATAGATCTGGCATTTTTTGTAAACCAGTACATATACATGGATTCTGTATTAGATTTCGATTTAAATTTTAGGCAAAATTTCTTCTTTATTATGCTGTGTTTTTTCTGTTGTATTTCAGGGTATACTTGCATACTGATTTTTAAGGTAGTTTGATCAGTGGAATAGCCTAATTACTTTTTTATAGATAGTATACAAAATAGCTTTAATATTAGTAACCATCATTGCACATACTCATTATTTCCATCTTCTAGATTTCTTCCATCTTCCTAGATTTCCATCTTCTCTAACATATGAGCACACATGATAAGATAAGTAAATCCTATAAGTTTTACAACGTATATCTCAAGGAGTGATCTGACAGCTTTTTGCCTTTCTTGCTTTAAACGTTACCTACTGCCTTACCTCGTTTGTTGTGAAATAAGTTTTGCATTTATCATAAGGGTAAGATTTGCAGTTGAACATGTTAGATTTGATCTAAATGTGACAAGAAGCATAGACAATGTGACAAGAAACTCAACTTATGAGCTTAATCCTACAAAACCCAGATGAAGCCTCAGATGATGAGAGTATTAAAATGAAGTACTATTGGTTTGATCCATCTTCTACAATATTACTGAAGTACTAGTAACAAATGAATAAATTATAGTAATAAGTGAATGCCATGATAATGAACAAGATAATCAAAATTCACACAGGAAATACATACTTACCCTCAGGGAACATGTTGAGAGTGCTATCACATATTTCTTCCCCAGGCTTTTTGCCACCAGATTGGTCTATGTTCTTGACCATCCAGTCATATCTACTCTGTACACCTATATTTCCAGCCATCTCTTTCCAGCATGTGGCCAGACGCACCCTTGACTACAATGGGTAGCCAAGTAACTTGTGAAACATCATTTATGGGTGCATCTGTGAGGTTGTTTCCAAAACATACATATCATTTAAACGAGTGGACTAAGTAAAGAAGACCTTCACCTGTGTTGGTGTTCATCATCCAATTGAGGGCCTGAAGAGAACAAAAAGGTAGAGGAAGGGCAAATGAGCCTTCCTGCCTGAGACATTGGTGTTCCTGGCTCTTGGGCCTTCAGAGTAAGACAGAGATTTACACCACCAGCTCCTTGGATTGTCAGGCCTTCAAGGGTAGATTGGAACTACACCACCATTTCTCCTGGGTGTTCAGCTTGTGGATGGTAGATTGTGAGACTTCTCAGCATTCATAACCATGTGAGTTAATCTCACTTAATAAATTTATTTTTCTCTCTCTATATATATAAGTGTGTGTATGTGTGTGTGTGTGTGTGTGTGTGTGTGTGTATATATATATATATATTCTGTTGGTTCTGTTTTTCCAGCCAACTCTGACTAATACCCCCACTTGAAGTTCTGCCTGCTGGGGAACTTAATATCTCCACTGCCTTGCAGACCTAAAGCTATGTCAGACTGAACTGCTTAAGAAGTCCATTTCCAGAAAACACTAGCATAATAGGCAAATATGAATAAATATTAATTTTTTTCTATTGTCAAATAGTTGAGAAGAACTATCCTTGAGGCTCTAGATGTGGATTGAGAGGAGAAGTACTGTGTGACATTAAATTGATGGTGATTTTAGAGGGATATGGCCTTGTCTTCAAAGAGTGGTTAATGAAGAGAAGAATGCACACACATTTTAGGAAGGAAGATCTGTTGCTGCTTAGTCAGTGAAAAGCTATTACATTAGTACTAGGAGTTTTTGAGAAAAATAATTCTTACAGCATAATCACAAATGAGTCCATTGAACAAGAGTTTTGGAAGGCATTAAAATATAGTCACTTCAAATACTTGAAGGGAAAACTGAAAGTATCAATTATAAACAAATATCTAAAGAGGTTGACGTGATTTTACAAAGAACTCCGTGTTAAGCTCAGATTGAATATTTTTTGTATAAAAACTGAAAAGGATACATATTCCAAATAATGAGCCTGCATTTATAGGAAAAAATGAAAACTGACAAAGGATAAGAAAGGTGGTTTTAGTAAACGTTCAAAGCAAGAAAGGCAAAAAGCTGTCAGATCACTCCTTGAGATATATGTTGTAATACTAATAATGAGACTAAGAAAAAAAAAATCTTCCCCTCATGCTGTGCTCTAATTTTTTTTCGCATTAAAGAAAAGACTTAACACTGGAATGAAAAACTTAGCACTTCCTATCTGTAAGAAAAAATTTAAACTCAAAATAAGAGAGGAAATTGTTAAGACAGCAACTACATTAGTTTTCATATTCTACACTGTATGAATTAAATTCTGAGGCACCAAAAGACATGGCAGTTAAAACGCAGACTCATCAACACAAAAATTAATTGCAAGATATATGAAAAATTAGGCAGTCATAGGCCTTTTCAAGTTTTGAGCACAACAGAAAGCATATTCTGCAGAACAGAGATCTTCATACTAATCATGAACAATTTTCCAGAGTCTATTAATAAAAAAAGAGTGTTGGACCACCTATAAAAGAGAGTGGTGATGATGGGGAACTAATAGAAGCTCATTAAATAAGTCACACTAGGCTAGTTCAATTGTCTTTTTTGATATGGTTACGATATGATGAGTTCAGAGAAATGCTGCCATCAGAAAGAAAATGATTTTAAAAAAGTGGTGTCACAGAGCTTCACATGATATCTTGTCACGTAAAATGGAGAAATGTACATAGCATGGCAATCTCGGTATGTGAATATAAACAAAGAACGATCAACAGGGCTCAAGTTCAAGTCATTTTGATATGTCCTGCGATTTCACTCTGATTCTCTTCTTTGCCATATCTCTACGAATTGGATGTGGACTTTGATAAGATCCTTACTAAATTTTTGCAGATATCGAGTTGGAAATAACAGTCGATATTCTGGTTAACAATTCCAGCATTCAAAAAGATCTCTGCAGGCTAGAAGAATGGGTCAAATGTAGAAGTTTAAAATAAAAAATGGATAGTGATGGGTGGACAAAAGCAGCAAAAAATAAGAGGAGGAAGAACATAAATGACAATGGTGAGGCAGATTTTAATAACAGAATATGGCAAGACAGAAATTTAACAGAAACTAAAACTATAATCTAAGCATGCCAACTAAAGCAAACTTTTTTAAAATTAAAAAATGAACCATGTTTCCCAGTTCTTATTTATATCCCTCAACTTTGAATTTGAATTGTCCCTATAATTCATTTGTAAATAAGAAAGTGTAGCCAATGTGACAATGAAATGATTTCTGAGGACAGTCAGAAAAATCCTTACAGGTTCTACCTTTGTCCCTTGGAATGCTCACTCTGGATGAAACCAACTGCTGTGAAGTCAGATTACCCAGGCACCTATGCAGTGAGGTGTGCAGACTAGCCACACAGAGAGAGAGATGACCCATCAAGCCAGGTCCAGAAGCATAAGAGATGTCTCCAGTTGACTCCAGCCTAAGCTGCCAATCAGTTTCAACCATGTGAGACCCCAAGCAGTAACTGACCAGCTGAGTCTGTCAATCCCCCGAAACCATGACAAATAACAATAAATTGTATTATATACTTAATTTTAGATTAGTTTTCTACAAAGCAAGAGATGACTGGACTGATGCAAAATTTGGTTTGTAGTTAGGCTGCATTAACGTAATCATATTCCTAAAAAGAATCTAATATTTAAAATGGTGAGGAATAGCCTGTTCTACTTATTTAAGGTCATATAAAATTCAGAGTATGGCCCCTCTTTCAGCTGGCTATGCTTTATTGACAACATTTAATCATAAACTAGATTTCACAGATGAGAGGAAAATGATCATGAGAGAAATCATTTTGTATAAAAAATACCAACTAACTAAGGGTGTTAAGCTTAGAAAAAAAATAAACACAGATAAAGGACAAACATGCTACTTGCTTTGCCCAGGAAAATTTCAGTTTATGTCTGTTTCCTAAGTGCTCTATTTATCACAGAACCATCATTATATTAAACCAGAATGGACTTATTTTTCCCATGTCATATTTCCAGTATCTATTATGTCTCATTTGGTTGTGTGTGAAACCCTTGCATTATACAGAATTCTAGCAAGCGGTTTCATCTGAAAAATAATCAGCAATACCTTGAACTTTCTCTCAGTCTTTTCTAGATACAACACACCAATACATCCCTTTCAACACAGTATGTTACCTCAACTGATAAAACTAAGTGCTCTCAGACACAGAATCTAAGGGGAGCTAAGAAAGACCATTGAGTTCAGATTGTAGTTGGAGAAGCATGGATTGTGCACAGACTTTGCCAGCAGTGTGGCTGTGGTCTGACAGGTCAAGCCACCAGGCTGCAGCCCAGTGTTGATTGAAAAGAAAACAATTGTAGATTATAGTTACCAGAGATATATACGAAAAACAGAAGTTGAGCTACACTGTTGAGAAACTGACATAAGGAGAAAAGTTTGAATGTCCTAGATAATGTGTTTTGTCATTTATCATGTCATGTAAATAAATGACTACTTATATATTTTATATTTGATAACATATTTTTATTATGAAATAAACAAACTTGATATTAGTACTTTTTGAAAAGCACTGATACTTTATAAAAAGTGTCTAATTAATAAATGAGGCAATAAATGTCTGTTTCCCAAGTGGAATGGTTTGAGTATTTCAACACTCGTTGAAATTGCCTTGCCATTGTAAGGGTGTTGGGAGGTGGCACCTTTAGGAGCTGTTTAGGTCATGAGGACTCCACTCTCATGGAGTCTAGTGGCTTTTTCTCAGGAGTGTGTTTGCTTCCTCCTGCTTTCTCATTCTCCCTTTGCCCTTCAGCCATGTGACGCTTTTTGCCATGTGAGTACACAGCACTGAGGCTCTCTCCAGGTGGCATCACCCTAATCTTGAACTTTTTGGACTCTAGCATTGTGAATTGATAAGTTTCTTTCCATTATAAATATTCCAATTGGGCTATACTGTTATAGCAGCAGATAATGGACTAAAGCATTAAGTAAGTTGAAAATATATATGCCTTGCATAGTCATCAAAATTTACTATTCATCATGGAAGGTTTTGAGCTATTACCCATGATATGTAGGCCCAGGACACAAATACATGTTTTTGAAGAACTGACATATACTTCATAATTGAGAAGACTGTATACTAATTTTATTATTTCATTGTGCAGCAGCAGATATTGCATTTACATATCACACTTCAAAGCATGGCTTTTTTTCCAGATCAAGAATATGGTCTTACAGGCTAATCCTGCTCATTTTTATTTTACATTATTTTCTGTATATAATAAAAATGACAACAGCTAATATAGTGATCCATTAGATGTTCAAAAATAATTCATTGATACTATTTTTAATCAGTGACATCAGATTTTGAAAACTAATTTTAACAATTTTATTTGCATTAATTATGGAGTCAGAGATTTTATTTTAGAATATAATCCTATCAAAGATAAACTATCTGATATTATTATGAATGCTATTATAAATTCAGTTAAAATATTTGAAACAATCAGATATTATGAATGCTATAGTATATTAAATTAGGAAAATAAAATGTTTCATGATAATAATAAAAATAGAAACTTGAGTCAGGCCTGGTGGTCCATAATCCCAGTGGCTAGGAAAGCTAAGGAGGGAGGTTCCTGAGTTCAAAGGCAGCCTCAGCAACTTAGTGAGGCCCTAAGCAGTTTAGTGAGACCCTGTCTCAAAATAAAAAAATAAAAAGGACTGGGGATGTGTCTCAGTTGTTCAGTACCTCTGGGTTCAATTCCTGGAATGAATGAATGAATGAATGGATGAATGGATGGGTGGGTGGATGGATGAATGAATGAATAAATGAATAAATATATAAAAATTTGGGCAAAGTTATGGCTGCAATTATATTATTACATGGAAATTAAAACATAATTTAAAAATATCATTAAGAAAAGAGATACTTAAAAATCTGAGACAGAATTGTTTGAAACTGGTTGAATATTCTTATATTCTCTAATCATATCCAGAAACTCTGCAATGTTTTATCAATTAAAATAGAATCTTTATTTCAGCTCCAGCACATAAAGAGCTTATTAGGTGTCACCTCTATCCTTACAAGAAGAAGATAGCTGAGCAAACATAAAAAAAAAAAAAGGTTGAGATTGAAGGACAAGCTGTCTCATTGAAATCTAAGGTGAAAGGTGTCAGTGCATATTCCCTAACAAACTATAAACAGGTGGTTTATAAACAACAGGTGGCAACAAAAATTTAGTTTTCAGTCTGGAGGCCGAGAAGTCTAAATCAAGGCACTGGAAGATCTGGTATCTGGTGAGGACCTGCTTCCTGGTTCATAGAAGGCCGTTTTCTCAGGGTCCTCAAGATGTCAGGAGGGAGAGTAGAACTCTCAATGGCCTAATTTTTTATTTTGTTTTGTGTTTTTGTACCAGGGGTAATTAACCCCTGAGTCATATCCTCAGCCCTTTTTAATATTTTATTTAGAGACAGGCCTTCCGTTGCTGAGGCCTTCACTAAATTGCTGAGGCCGGCTTTGAATTGGCAATCCTTCTACCTCAGCCTCCAGAGCTACTGAGATTATAGGCATGCGCCACTGCACCCAGCTCAGGACCTCTTTTCTTAAGAGCACCAATACCATTGATCAAAGTTCCACCTTCATGAACTTGTCAATTCTTTAAGACTCCACCTCGAAATCTGTAGCACTAAATTTATGCATTAGAAAACATCTAAAATCAGTGTTGTAAGCTTTCGCCTTTAGGAAACTAGAGAAAGAAAAATAATTTAAGCCTAAATTGAACAGCAGAAAGGAAATAAATTTAGAGAAGCCAATGAAATTCCAGATAAGAAAATAATACAAAAATAAATGAAGCAGAAACAAAGTTGCTTTTTAGAAGAGATTAATAAAATTGTTAAAAGATGAAGGTTAACTAAGATAAAAAGACACAAGTTACTGATATTGGAAATGAAAGAAAGACCACCAAAATTCATTATGTAGACATTAAGGGAACAGTAAATGAATACTTCAAACAACTTTGTACTCTGCAATGAAATTGGCCAATTCTTGGAAAGATGCAAACTACTCAAGCTCATTTAAGGAGAAATATATAATCTTAACAATCCTATATACATACGTATACATATATGTATTATGTACATATATATATATATAATTTAGTGAATAATGCAATAACTTTCCAAAAAACAAAATCACGAGGCCCCAACAGTTACACTGGTAAAATCTAGTAACATTTTATAAAGAAATGATGTCAATTCTCCACAATCAGTGGAGAAAATACAATGAGTGGGAACATTTTTTAATTCATTATGAGACTATGATTATCCTAATATGAAAACCAGGTAAAGAAATGACAAGAAAAGGAAATTTCAAACCAATATTTCTCTTTGATATGGATACAAAAAAAATCTCCAAAATTGGACAAGAAAGTCCAGCATTATAAACTAACTATATGGAATTTAGTCTGAATACAATGACTTATATAACATTTGAAAATGCAATTATATTAATACAAATATTTAACAAAATACAGAATACATGCATTATTATAAAAATCTCAGGAAACCAAGAATAGAGGATAATTTCTTCAATTTGATATAGAATATCTACAAAACCCACAGGGAGCACCATGCTTAATGCTGAGGACGTGGACAGTTAGTCTCCTAAAATTTAAGATTGGGAATAAGGAATAGAGGTCTTAACTCACCATTCCTATTCAGCACCATTCTGGAAGCTCTCACTAATACAACTAGACAACACAGGAAACAAATGGTATATAGATTGAAAGGAAAGACATAGAATTGTCTCTGTTATATTTTCCACTTAGATGGTATGATTATTTATGTGGAAAATTCTCAAATCACTGAGGGAAAAAAATCTGGAATTAATAAGCAAGGCAGGGAAGCTAGTAAGACATAGGAGATACACAAAAGTCAATTGCTTCCTTAAACACATGTAATGTAAAATTGCAATGCAAAAAAAAATTTAATATGTCATTTACTTCAGTACCAAAAAATGAAACACTAGGGCACAAATTCAATGAAATATGTGGAAAGCCCATACGTGAAAAACTAAAAATAACTGATGAAAGACATAAAAGATGATTTAAATAAATTGACACTATGGGTTGGAACACTCAACTTTGTAAAACGTCAGTTCTTATTAACTTGAATTATAGATGTGTGCAATTACAATTGGAATCCCAAGATGCTGTGCTTTGGTCATGACAAATAGCTTCTCAGGTTAAGACAGGAAGAAAGCTTAGAAAAGCCTAGACAATAGCAAACAAATACAGATCACACGATGTATTTTCAAGACTCTCTCTTAAGCCATGGTCATGGATATAGCAAGGTGTCGGCAAAGAACAGACGTGTATACCAGAGTAACATAATAGAGAACCCAGAAGCAGGCACCTGCAGTTGTCAATTGTTTTTTTTTTTAATAATTGTTTTTACCTTTATTTTATTTATTTATGTATTTTGTATGTGGTGCTGAGGAATGAACCCAGTGCCTCACTCATGCAAGGCAGGCGCTCTACCACTGAGCCACAACCCCAGCCCTGTCAATTGGTTTTTGATGGAGATTTTCAACAAATAGTGCTGGAACAATTGGCATAAATGGGGCAAAACATCTGTATTTCTATCTATAAATCTTTATGTATCTTATATTTATCACAAAAATAACTCAAAATAGATCATAGATTTAAATGTAACACTTCTAAACCTTCTAAGCATGCAAGAAAAACAAATGACATTAAGTGAAGGAATGAAGGTCCTTTCAGAAACACATAAATCCATACTAATCATGATAAAACATCAGAAAAATCCTAAACAGGCACTTTCTATAAAATATTTGACCAGCACTCCTCTAAAGTTCCAAGGTCATCAAAAACAAGGAAAGTCTGAGAAAATATTACAGCCAAGGGGAACCCAAGGAGACAGGATGACTAAATGTAATGTGGCATCCTGGATGACATCCTGGTCAGAAAAAGAATGTTAGAAGGAGACTGAAAAAAATCTTAAGAATGGACTTCAGTTAATCTTAAGGAATCAGTATTTGTTCATTGCTTGGAACAAAGGTATGATACCACTATAAGCTGTTCATAATAGGGGAAATTGGTTGGGCCTTCATGAGACCCCTATTTTCTCTACAACTTTTCTTCAAATATAAAATTGATCTCTTTTTAAAAGTATAAAAATGTGAAAGTGTTAATTGTACAACTTGTGAACATATTAATGAACTACTGCATTTGTAACAACAGAGATGTGATCAGACACAAAATAATTTGAAGCCAGTTTGTGTTTTTCTTCACTAAGCATCATTAACCAGAGTTGTCAAGATTTTCAAACTTGGGGAAACTATTTCCTAACTCAGCCTCATGAAGGATTGCACAATAGTATTAAATATTTGGTATTCTAGAAATTTTCTTTATTCTTTCGTCAAATCAGTTGGGAATTTTTAATCATTAAAGTCAAAGACCATAGCCCTAAAGATTTGGGTAATGAGGCTTTTTGAGAATTTCAATTGCTTTGAAAATAAATCTTGAAATGAAAATGACTTTGTCTTTACAACGCCAATGAAGATGTGAAACAAATTAAAAAATGAGAACTAATGGACAGAAAAATTAATTCTGAATTTGTGTTATTGCATTAGTAAAATACTCTTACGAGTTAATTTTGTAATTTATAGCAGCTGGATGAAATTGAGAACGTGTACAATTTTCTCCTTTAGGTTTGATGAAATATTCAAATGAATCATAAATATATATGCCATTGGTGATTATCACCTTGTGAGAGTATTTGTGAAATCATTATTTAAAATTAAGGTAAATAAATTGTAAAATATATAAATTATTACACACTTTAAATAATTTTTAGATCCTGGAATGAATGATGAATTGCATGATCATCTGCCTCATGATGGCCCTAAGGACTAACTTGAGAAAAATGAAGAAATATGAAGTCTTTAGAATTAACCATATATGTCCAAAAGTTGAGAAAAGGATGATTAACTTTGTTGTAAAAATAAACTTCCAAAAGGAACATATCTAATTTGATTGCTTTTAAAGTAGTGCATTACTTTTAGTGCAACACCACCATTTGAGAATTTTATGTAGTGACAGGATTTTTGAGTGTGTTTCAAATTAGGCTTTGAAAGTTTTGCTTTATTAATTTTTTAAGTAAAACTATTAGGTATTCACTTTCTACCAGAAAAAGGTTTATAAGTTACAGTAACTAGAGACGCACAGATGCATATAAAAAGATTATGTAAATAGACTAATAAGATGTTCAAGTTGCTCTAACACACATTTATTTTTAATACCAAATATGTCAGATAGACACGATAGTAATAACTTGTATGTAAAATATATATTTTCTTAAATATTATTTCTTTCATTCTGATTTTCTTTCATTCATAAAACATGCACAGTGTGCATGTTATGTCTCATGTTATCATAATATAAATGAGGAATAGATATTCCATTTAGTGACTAATTAAAATGTGAATTTTCAGATACTCTCCAGTACAGAATACCCAGAAAGAAGGCAACTGTGTATCTGTTGCCTGGTTTGTATCTCCCACCCTTAGGCCTGTGAATACCTCACCATCCATTATTGCTCAGCCATGGAAATTTGAGTTTGGGTTTTTATTCTTTCCCCAGACCCACTCTCTCTCTTGCTCTAAACATCTCAGTTCTTTACATCAAATGTTCTACTGGTATTCAAAGACTAATACTGTCTTACTGGCTCAGAGTTCTGCTGTTATGATTACATGGAAATAATGGATGTACAGAAATGATATTAGGCTATTACACAGTAGAATTCATTCACTGCTAATTGATACTGTCTTTAATTATAGAGAATAAATGAACCATCACTTTAAAATATTTTATTTATTTATTTATTTTCATTATTCTTAGTTATGGTTTCTTTACTACAATGAAAGACTACAGATTAAATCAGTGAAGGCAAAAAGCACAAGGGGCAGAGTCTACAGGAGATCACGTGCATTGAAACTACTCCTTCTGCAACTATATTTTGATACCCATTATCTTTCCTTTTAACATATCCTTCCTCTGTACCCTTTTTATCCTCTAGTCACCTCTATTCCAATCTCTACTTCTATGTGATCAGCTCTTCTAGTTTCTACAAATGAGTGAGCACATACTATGTTTTTTTTCCTGTTCCTGGCTTATTTCACTTAATATAATGTTCGAGCGTTCCATCCATTACGTTGCAAATGTCAGAATTTCATCTCCTTTACAGCTGGATATTATTCAAGTGGATGGATAGATATATAGGTAGACAGACAGACAGACAGATAGATAGATAGATAGATAGACAGATATCTCACTTTTTTATCTGTTCTTCCATTATTGGGCATCTTGGCTGACTCAATATCTTGGCTATTGTGAATGTTGCTGCAATAAATATGGGTACACAATTATCTCTTTAATGTAATGATTTCTTATCCTTTGGATATATACCCAGCAGTGAGTTACTGGATCATATAATAATTCTATGTTAAACTTTTTGAGGAACTTCCTTATAATTTGTTATAATGAGTGAACTAAATTGCATTCTCACTAATATTGTATAAGAATTTATCTTTCTGTACATCCTCTCCAGCATCTTTATCTGTTTGTGTTTGTGATAATTGCTATTCTAACTGGGTTGAGATGTTACATCATTGCAGTTTTATTTTTTGGTACAGGGATTGAACTCAGGGGCACTTGACCACTGAGCCACATCCCCAGCCCTATTTTGTGTTTTATGTAGAGAGAAGGTCTCACTGAGTTGCTTAGTGCCTCACAAATGTGTATTCAGATCATGAACCCATTTTTCTTTCTTTCTTTCTTTTTTTTGGGGGAGGGTGGTGCTGGGGTTTGAACTGAGGGCCTTGTGCATGCGAGGCAAACACTCTACCAACTGAGCTGTATCCCCAACCCATGAATTCATTTTTAATTAGATTATTTGCTTTGTTTTTTGCCATTGAGTTGTTTGAGTCCCTTATATGTTCTGAATATTACCTCCTCTGATAAATAGTTTGCAAATATTTCTCCCATTCTGTAGGTTGTCTCTTCACGCTGTTGATATTTTCTTTTCCTTACAGAAGCTTCTTAGTTTGATATTTCCATTTGTCTACTTTTGCTTTCAATGCCTGTCCTTGTGGAATCTTATCTAAAAAAGATTTACCTTTGCCAAAGCCCTAAAGTGTTTCCCCTATTTTTTTTCACCTAGTAATTTCAGTTTTCCGTCTTATTTTTAGGTCCTTGATGCATTTTGAGTTGATTTTAGTATATGCTGAAAGTCAAGGGTCTAATTTCATCCATATGCCTATGGAAATCTAGTTCTTCCAGCACCAATAATTGAGAAGATTGTGGTTTTTCCAACGCACATTCTTGGCACCTTTGTGAAAATCAGTTAGCTGTAAATAAAGAGATGAATTTCCTTAGAGAATTATCCATATCTCTAGGGTCCCTGTTTTCTTGTGTTGTAGAATGGTCTTTCATTATTCTAGTACTTTGCTCTTTTGATTATTATAGCTTTGTAATATATTTTGAAATCAAGTGTTGTAATGCTCCACCCCTACTGTGGGAGTTCTTTACTGAATTAGGGGAAAAATCACAAAATTCATGCAGAACCACAAAAGACCCAGAACAGTTAAATGTTTTTGTGATTAGCATTATTCAAGAGGGACAGCATTGCTCATTTTATCAATTCTAGTAAATTATTAAATTTTTTTTCTCTATATCTGTCTTCCTTGTTTTCTCTCTCCCTATTTCATTTATTTATTTTTTCTTACTTATTTCCCTACAGGTTTTTGTGATCATCTCGGATTCAATCCCAGGACAGCATACTGCAGTTCTTTCAGAATGAGAATTCAATATTAATTTCTACAAAGGAAATTTTGAAATTGCATTGAAAACTAAGTCACCTATCTTAGAACCAAGAAAATTGTACATCATATCAGTAGAAAGGAGTATATGTTATAAATGGAACACCAAAGTCAAACCAAATACCTTTTCAATTTCTCCTGTATCATTTAAAAAAAAATTTTAAGAAAAGTTTTAAAAGTAGAGAATTATTGTACAGATTTTACTAAGGTTTCTCATTTAATCTAGACTCTGTTTCCCTTATTAGCTACTTGCATTAGGATGGCACATTTGTCATAATTAATAAGCAGCATTTATACAGTATGATTAAATAAAGTCAACACTTACTTCACATATTCTGTTTTTCCCTAATGGCCTTTTGTTGTTGTTGTTGTTGTTCCATGATCCTACCTAGGATACCATGTTACATTTAACCATCATTTGTCTCTAGACTCCTCTAGTCTCTGACAGTTTTTCAGAATTTTCTTGTTTTCAATGACCTTGACAGTTTTGAGGTGTGACAGGAAAATACTGTGTAAATTGCCCCTCAATTGGGATTCATCTGATGCTTTTCTCATAAATAGATTGAGAGGAAGATTACAGAGATAAAGTGCTATTCTCATCACATCATGTCAATGGTTCAATACATAATTATGATTTATCACTGAAGATGCTAATCTTGATTACCTAGCTTAACAGAGTGTTTGCAAGTTTCCCTCCTGTAAAGTTACTGTTTTTCTACTCCCGTTCCACATTCAACTATTGGGAAGAAAGTCACTATAGGCAGCCTGCTCCATAGTAGTCTTTGTGCTTTACCACTTTAAGGGGGTATCTAAATTAAAATTCTTCTGAACAGATAATTTTTCAATCTTTTGCATTGATTTTTTATTAAGTAATTAATTCATATTGTTATATAACTATGCATATTTATTTTATATTTTGTGTAAAAATCCAGTATTGCTTCATTCATTTTGTTGTTTAGTTTGTTACGGATTTGGCCATCCAGTGCTCTTTTCATGGGCTCCTGTATATCTTGACATACACTCATCAATATGTGATGTTGTTTTGGTAGGGAGAAGAGCATTTTATTTTTAAAAGTAGGTTTGTTCTAGGCTCATCATATTTATTTTCTTCATGAATACTACAATGAGCCATATCTCTGAGGAACTTTGTTTTTTTTTTTTTGGTGTCAATATTTTGGCACCAGGTGTGCTTGTCACTTCTGTGGTGTACTTGTTCCTAGGCACTCCCAAGGGGATATATGTATGTATGCTAACCTATGCACACACAGGTATACATGCATTTACTTGTAATAGTTCTTCAATTATTTCTGCATGTTATTACTTATTTTAGTATTTATCCTACTTGGTGTTTTCTGAACTACTTGGATGTATGGTTTGGTATCTGTCACTAATTTTTTGAAAGATTTTCTGTAATTATGTATTTTTTCTCCTATGTTCTTACTTTTCCTCTGGAATTTCAATTTTGTGTATGATATACCTTTTGAAGTTTTCCTATGGTTCTTAGATGTTTTCTGCTCTCTCTTTTTTTAATGAGAATTTTTTTTTTCTTTTTCTCTTCACATTTCAGGTTGGGAATTTCCTATTGGCACGTCTTCAAACTCAATGCTTCTTTTCTTAACCATGTTCACAATTAGTGAGCTTGCTGAAGGCTTTCTTCATTCGTTATGGTGGTTTTGATGTCTAGCATTTCCTTTTGTTTCTTCGCTAGAGTTTCTATCTCTGTACTTTTATTACCAATTTGATATCCAGCCTTGTTGCCTCAGGCAATAGCAACTGAGGTAAACAGGTTTTTAGGTGGTAAAATATGTTATTAGGCTAGGAATTTGTGTCTGTTTAGTGGTTGCTGAAGGTCTAGTTGTCAGGCTTCAGTGATCTCCAACATTCTTTTTTTTTTTTTTTTTTGGTCTTCCTTTGTAACTTCTTTATGCACTATGCACTTCTTTTAAGAAAGAGTCTATGCTTTGCTACACTTTCAGCTGTAATCTACTGTTACTACTGTAGCTAAGTTGATATTGTGCCAAGGTAATATAATTTTTCAATAAAATCTCAGTCTTAGTGGTATGGTGTCTCATGCTTACTATTTTCATTTTCTTCTTATATTAGTTCTTATCAGCTATACATAACAGCAGAAAGCTCTTTGATTCACTATACACAAATGGAGCAGAATTTTTTACTTCTCTGGTTGTACATGAAGTAGAGCCACACTATTCATGCAATCATACATGTACCTGGAATAATGATGTCTGTCTCATTCCACCATCTTTCCTACCCAATGCCCCTTCCACTCCATCCAAATTTTCTCCACTCGTCCCATGCCCTGTCCCCATTATGGATTAGTATCCACTTATTAGAGAAAACATTCAGCCACCGTTTTTTGGAATTGGCTTATTTCACTTAGCATGATAGTCCCCAGATCCATCCATTTTCTGGCAAATGTCATAAAGTTATTCTTATTTATGGCTTATACTCCATTGTGTATTTATACAATCTTTTCTTTGTCCATTCATCTGTTGAAAGGCACCTATGTTGGTTCCATAGCATAGCTATTTTCAATTGAATGGCTATAAACATTGAAGTGGCTGCGTCACTATCGTATGCTGTTTTTAAGTCCCTTGGGTATAGACCGAGGAGTGAGATATCTGGGTCAAATGATGTTTCCATTCCAAGTTTTCTAAGGAATCTCCATACTGCTTTCTAGAATAGTTGCACCAATTTTCAGTCCCACCAACAATGTATGAGTGTGCCTTTTCCCCCACATCCTTGCCAACACTTATTGTTGTTTGCATTCTTGAAAACTACCATTCTAAGTGGTGTGAGATGAAATCTTAGAGTACTTTTGATTTTCATTTCTCTAATTACTTGAGATGTTGAATATTTTTTCATGTATTTGTTGATCAATTGTATATCTTCTTCTGAGAAGTGTCTGTTTGGCTCCTTAGCCCATTTATTGATTGGGTTGTTTGTTTTTTTGGTGTTAAATGTTTTGAATTCTTTATATATCCTGAAGATTAGTGCTCTCTCTGATGTGCATGTGGCAAATATTTAAATGTAGGCTCTCTCTTCACCTCATTGATTGTTTCTTTTGCTGAGGAGAAGCTTTTTAGTTTGAATCCATCCCATTTATTGATTCTTAATTTTATTTCTTGAGCCTTAGGAGTCTTGTTAAGAGAGTTGGGGCCTAATCCGATGTGATGAAGATTTGGGCCTACTTTTTCTTTTATTAGGCGTAGGGACTCAGGTCTAATTTCTAGGTCCTTGATCCACTTTGAGTTGACTTTTGTGCATGGTGAGAGATAGGGGTTTAGTTTTATTTTGCTGCATATGGATTTCCAGTTTTCCCAGTGCCATTTGTTGAAGAGTTTATCTTTCCTCCAATGTATGTTTTCGGTGCCTTTATCTAATATGAGTAAACTGTATTTATGTGGGTTTGTCTCTGTGTCTTCTAATCTGTACCATTGCTCTACATGTCTATTTTGGTGCCAAGACCATGCCATTTTTGTTACTATAGCTTGGTATTATAGTTTCAGGTCTGGTATTGTAATGCCTTCTGCATTGCTTTGGCTATTCTGGAACTTTTACTCTTCCAAATGAATTTCAGGATTGCTTTTTCTAATTCTATAGGGAATGACATTGGGATTTTATTTGGAATCACATTGAATCTGTATAGGGCTTTGTATAGCCATTTTGACAATATTGATTCTGCCTATCCAAAAGCATGGGAGATCTTTTCATCTTGCATGGTATTCTACAATTTCATTCAAACCACAGTGTTCTGTGGTTTTCATTGTAAAGATCTTTTACCTCTTTTGTTATATTGATTTTGGTTCTTGCAGTAGTGTAAAGCCTGTGATGTTGAACTTCCAAGCCCAAGTCCATGTCCCAACATAGAAGCTGCCCCAAATAAAGATGACAGAGTTGGTAGCGGAGGTAACCCAATATGGCCTTGGTTGTTTCCCAAGATGGAAGCAACTGTTTTCAGAGTTGGGGCTGGAAGGATGATCTATACAATGGTGTTGGGCGACCTGTTGGTAATGCCACATCATGGCACTGTCTTTTCTCTCATGGTGGAGATTACCACGAGAAAAGCTATAGAGGTGCCTGCAGTGTCCCAAGATAGAGGCAGTTTGGGTGGAGTCACACGTTGGTTGACGGGGAATCACAGCACAGTGGTCTTCTCTACATGAGCATGGTGGGCTGGGCCCTCTCTAGTCTCTCTCGTGCTGACTATTTTCAGCAGTTGTTCTGGTTGAAGAGAGAAGAAATTAAAGGGTGACTAGAGAGAGAGATGAATGCCCCTTCTTCATGGCACTAGAACACACCTCTGGTAAAAACATTTGTTACTAAGTATATGAGGTTTATTTAGTTTCCTGGAGCTAGGGCTGTGAGTCAGATTAGAAATATTAAAGGTAAGAGAAATTTAAGAAATAAGACATGAAAATAAGTTAAACAGTGGGATTGGATGGGGACCAATCTCTCTGATAGAGACTGGGTCTAATTCCCCAAAATGGAGTCTGTGAGCTTTATTTAAATGAATGGGAACCCCAATGGGATTCACTATAAAGAACTTCCTGAAGAAATAGGGAGAAGATGGCAGAAACAACTCACTTGGAGATTAGCAGGTTAGGCCCACTTCCTCTACCTGTGAGGCGGCTGCATTTGAACCTCAGACTATGAGCTAAGGCAGGGCGTCAGCATAATCTGGGCATTCTTGAACTGGGGAATTTCACCCAGGAGTTCCCAGAAAAGCAACCTCCCTCAAACAAACAAACCCATAATTCATACATGGCCTCCAACAGGCATTTCTAATGGAAATCTCACAAGAACTGTTTCTCTGTTTCTCTCTACTCCAATCACAAGGGACTTTTGGATCTTCACTGTGAGAACTTGGTGTGTTCTGCAGATGTGAAACCCATAAAAATGTGGAACTCTCCTAGGGCATCCTTGAGTGTTTCTCATTTATACACAAATCTTCACATAGCCTCCAGAACTTTGGCAAAATCAACATTTGAGTCTTCGCATTACTCTATATCTCTAGCACTTTTGCTCTAGATAAGCAGATTTTGGCTGTGATCTTCTTGACCCACTTGTCTCTCCTGATTTCAGGGTAGCATTTTACTCTGCAAATTCATTCTCTGATGTCCAACTAAAATCCATTTGTTTTGTCTAGTTTTTTTCCTATGTTGTAAAAATGAGAACGAGAATTTCTAATCTTTTTATACATTGCACTTAAAATTGAAAGTTCAAACTATCTTTTAAAACATTTTTTGTTGGGCTGGGATTGTGGCTCAGTGGCAGAGCACTTGCCTCACATGCATGAGGCACTGGCTTTGATCCTCAGCACCACATAAAAATAAATAAAATAAAGATATTGTGTCCATCTACAACTAAAAAATATTTTTAAAAAATGTTTTGTTTTCTTGTTGATTGCTCAGTGGATAGTGGTCTTCAATAGAAATTGTTATGTTCTCTTCCATCCCCTTAAGCTTTACTCTGATCTTCTTTCTGAAAATTCTGACATGGTTTCTTTTTGGAAAATTGCTTCTAGGTAATTTTATTTACATCATCTGAATTTCTTTCTTTCATTTTAAGCCTGTTTTGCAGCTGGACATCCCAGAGTTGCATAGTGATAACTTCACTTGTCCCTTCTTCCATACTCTATGGTAGCTGGGTACTAATTTAAAACGAGGAATATTGATTCTGGTTTTGGAGTAAAATTGATTGTTAATAGTTTCTAGGCTTTCTTTGGCTGAACTAACTGAAAAATGCTAATTGTGGGTATTACTTGTATTTACTTATTTAATGCCTGTTTGTTTCATTCCTTATCATCATGTTTCCATGTGAATAAATTACATAAGTAGAAAAATTACTAACATAAATCCCTTCTTGAAAACTTCTCTGATGCGATGGCTTAGCATTTTCAAGACCATGCTTATAAAAACACTGAGTAATTTTTAAAAGACATGGGTCCAATCTTTTGTTTCTTTTAGGTAATAATGATGTACTTATATTTTACTCCATCAATTAAAAAAAGGCAACAGGGGCTGGGGTTGTGGCTCAGTGGTAGAGCACTTCCCTAGCATGTGTGAGGCACTGGGTTTGATTCTCAGCACCACATATAAAAAAATAAAATAAAGATCTATTGACAACTAAAAAAAATTTTAAAAAAGGAAACAGATTACTTGAAAACCCATGAGCTTTCATAAGATTAATCAAGAAGAGATCATGGGTCTAAAAATTAATTATTGCATAACTCTGAAAGAGTTAACATTTAATGGGGCTTAAATCTTCCAACACTGAAGGAAGAGAAGGTTTCAGGGGTTTAATGTCATATGTTGTGAAGTTCCTGCAGTATCCCTGGTTAGCAATCTTAGAAGTGAGTAGCACAAGTGTATTGTTAATCCTCAGAACAACACATGCACTAATTGTTGATTAGTAATGATTCCAACTAATTGGTTGTCTGAACAAGATAACAGATTGCTTATATTGTTTGTGAAAGTATAAGAAACATATTAGCACTGTACAAGTTAGTTTTAGCTTGGTGAGGATCCTGGGGTGAATTTCAAATATGAATTAGGATAACACTTCTATACTATGTAATTTGTGATTTTTTAAGTGGCTAAGAATATATAAATAGAACCCTAATATTAATGACATTAGTAGTTTATAACTGATTAAAAAGCATTAATGTATGGTGATATCTCAATAAGAATAAAATCCATTTGAAAACTAAAGAATATAAAATAAAATGTGTCCATCTTTATTTTAATGTATATTTTACCTGTAAGAATGCTATTCACAAAACAAAGGAGATTAATCATAGCCAAATCACCCAATATGTTTTTCCTGAATGATCAAAAACTTCACAAAAACATTTTCACATCTAAATAATTTATATTCAGCTACAGTTTTAAATATTAGAACACTTATAAAAAGTAATTTTGAGGGGATGGGAATATACTTCAATAATACAGTGCTTGTCTAGTATGTGGGAGTGTTCAATTCTAGCACCACACATACAAAAAAATATTTAACATATAATTATCTCAATTTTTGTTAAATTTCACTAAATTAGGGAAGCATATATGTGTGCATAAATATTTAAATAAAAATAAAAAAATGAATACAAAGCTGTGCCTACATGATAAAAATGGGGTAAAAAGAATATTAAAGTCTACATGTTTAAAATTTATCATTGGACTTAACAGGATAAGGTGTTTAAAACCTGAGTTAAATTTTCTTACAGATGTAATAACATTTCCCTAATATGGAGATCTGAATTTCTAAAAGAAAATTTAAAATCTAGAAATTAAAATTGTAAAAAATGAAGTGCTGGAAATGTTCAATGTAATTATTAAGGAAATGTATTGACTGCAGGGTAGAAGATTTTTTTTACTACATCAGTAAATCTGAAACTTATTTATGAATGAATTGGCAAGCTGATAAGTTAATTGCACATGTGTATCTTTGGCCTTCTGGACAGCACGTGCACCCACTGTACTAGTGATTCCAAGAGACTGCGGTGGCCTGACAGGGACAGCATTTTAACTTCCTTAAAAAGAAAAGCTCAAGCCGGGCACGGTGGCTCAAGCCTGTAATCCCAGCACTTAGGGAGGCTGAGACAGGAGGATCGCGAGTTCAAAGCCAGCCTCAGCAACAGCGAGGTGCTAAGCAACTCAGTGAGACCCTGTCTCTACATAAAACACAAAATAGGGCTGGGGATGTGGCCCAGTGGTCAAGTGCCCCTGAGTTCAATCCCCGGTACCAAAAAAAAAAAAAAGAAAAGAAAAGCTCAGGTGACCGATAATCAGAGTATGTTTAGGGTTTTGGTGCTAGGGGTAATATATTATGTTGTTTTCAGTGTAGAACTAACAGTCAATTATTTTTCATGTGTGTTTATTAAATTATAAAAATAAATCTAATTATCTATTCAAAATATAACTGGGCTAAAATCAATCATAGCTGTAGGGTGGAAAATGACAATAAATGGGAATTAACTCACACTAAGACTTAATTGAGCTGACTCCAGGGGTTAGATACACATCTCTACAGGAGATATATTAATATTAGATTGCAATAGCTTCAGTAGGAATAAAAGTTTTCACTTTTGAAAGCAAAACCTTTTGTTACCCAATCTACAGAAATAATTAGCTATAACATATTTTATTCCAGTTGGGGAAATTTTATAATAATAAAATAAAGTCTTCTGGTGCATTAAAATTCCCCTTAGGGATTCTAGCTTAATTTTGTCAGCATTTATTCAGGTTATTCTGACTCACAATCAGGGAAAATATGAGGGTCCTTTACAAAGAGTAAGTTAGTCTTGTTAATATTTCCTGGAGTTGCTTTTTACTTTCCAGGAATCAAGGATATTATAATGTGTGTTTGTACATGTGTGTGAGAGAGATCATCATAGCTATGCAAAATTTTAGAGGATAAATTTAAAATTCTAATTATTTGTTAAATTTCCTTCATTATATTTTCAGTTAATTACCCCCAATAATAAATATTGAATAATATTTAGAATTTTAGATTCTTCATCTTGCTAGGTCATGATGTTACTATGTTTTCAATGATTAATCCTATTACTACTGTCTTTTTCAAAGTTTGCCTGAAATATGGAGCTATGCTTATACTTGCCATGACCAAGAATGCCTCATGCACTGCCTTTTGATATGCAATGGATGATGATCATTGCATCATTGCAGCATCTTTCTGCCCTGTTCTCTGTTGTTTTTCTGGTGCTTAAAAATCAAAGAATATACTGGAGTTCCATCCCATCTTATTTGGTGCAGTAACAAAACTCATGGGCAAATTAGCTGAAGAGATGGCCACAGATACCTATGAAATCAATGCTGAAATTTCTTGTTAGAAAACATTCATAGAAAGAAAAATATCAGGAAATCATAACCTACTGGGTTGAATCCTACCTCTGAGAAAGCATGAGTTTTCTTTAGAAAAATCTGTTCCTGAATGAAAAATGTGCTTCTGGTTTTTCTTACTAAATAGACATTGGGTTATAACATCCATTGAAGTTTATGTAAAAATGTTTTGAAACAATTCTTTGTTGATGATCATCTTTCCTAAATTAGTTAAATATTTAAAAAGTGTGTCATTATATATGAATTTGCTATGGCAATTTTACCAGTGTAGGGAAATTTGCAGGAAGTCATTTTAAAACTGATGTGAAACTCAAACAAAGGTAAAGAAGTAGTTTGTTTACAAAAAATGCATGTGCATAATCTTGTGTCAGGAACCCAAAAGATTCAAACAGCATCATATTTATTACATGAAATATAAGTTGAAAATTATCTATTATAACATTCTATTCATTGTGACATCCCTGCAATACTACTATATGCTATAGTTTCTATTGTTTGTATTTTTCACATGACAAGTAATCATAATCAGGATCCTTAATAATGTATGATTAAAATAAAATTCTATAAGTAATCAACTGTGTAAAGACATGTTTACCACATATATGACCTGTTTTCTGTCAGAATAAAGTCATCCAAGTTTGCAAATATTAAGCTTGTTCTACTTTCCCTTAGAAGTCCATTCTAAACATGATTTATAGTACCTTTTGAACCTTATCTGATTTAAAACTCCTTCCCTATCATTACCAAATATGCAGAGGACTAACCTTATCTTAGCAATGTCTTTCTTATTTAAATTTTTTTCTTTCCTTCTAAACTCCTCAGACAATAGATCATCCTTTCTTTCACAACAATTTCATCCATTATTCACATTTTAATAAACTATAAATTTGCATTTTATTTTATATATTAATGCTTATTTGTTTGGGTCATTTCAAAATACAGTTTTCTATAGCCTTTGAAAATTATTACAGTTTCTCTTATAATCAAAATTTTATACTTTTTTTTTTTACTTTATACAGCATTGATCTTCTCATTGAAGAAACCATTCCAATATGCTTAACCCAAAATTTTCACCCACGATCCCATGACTCCTGTTCATCTGCTATTAGATGAAATGCACATCTGCTTTTCCTGGTCTTCTTCTCCCTCCACCGCTGAGTGTGACTTATACATATCCTGTCCTCTTGTTCTATTGCTCAGTGCTGTCTATGATCAGTAAAACTGGCCTCATTTATTCATTTATCTTTGTTTATTTACAATAAGTAAATACGTTTTGAGTGTTTTCTATGAGCCAAGTAGTCTGTGATAGAAGCTTTCATGTTACCAATGAAGAAGACAGACACATTATCTACCCCTGCAGACCTGGTACATTTGGGGACGAGAGCAGTTTCATATAAATACATTGCAAATATGAAATTACTCAAAAGGAGTAACAGAGTAACTACCGTGGGAGCAAACCTTAGCTAGTAGTATTAACTTAGGCTGTAAAAGGAGTAACAGAGTAACTACCGTGGGAGCAAACCTTAGCTAGTAGTATTAACTTAGGCTGCTATAACAAAAGGCCATGGACTGGGTAATTAAACAATGGAAAATTATTTGCTCATAGGAACTATGATCAAGGTGTCAATCTATTTGGTTGCTGGGAAGGGGGCTTGCTCTTGATTTGCTGACAGTAGCCTTCTGCATCCCCTCGTGGACTTTTCTCAGTCTCTTTCTGTAGAAAGAGAGAGGGGCCAAGCTCTCTCTTGTTTCTTCATATAAAATCATTAATCCCACCACATAGGCCCCACCCTCATGACCTCATTGAGCCTTGATGACTATCACATTGGGGGTAGGGCTTCAATACATTGAGGAGATAAAAAACATTCACTCCACAATGCTCCCTAACAAAAATTACTATTTTGATGATACTTCTGAATGAATTAGGGAAGGGAAGGGAAGGGAAAGGAAGGAAAGGGAAGGGACAATAGAAAGGCAGAGGAAAATGCTTTTATGGAGGCTTTGAGTAGCATTCAATTACCTACAACAGGTCTGACAGAACACAGAGGGTAGCATGAGATAGTGATAAAAGGGATGCAGGGTTCAGAACATGAGGCTGTACTGATATATTTTTAGATTTAATACTAAAGACAAAAAATTACTGATAAGCTTTAAACTGGGAATAAGTAGCATAATCCTCTTTGTGCTTGTCAAATAAATTAGTGTAAAATAAGTTTGATGGCACATGAGGGGATTATTGTAGAACAAACAGGAAGTAATGGCTGTACTTTGTACTACAGCAGTGGTAACACAGAGACACAAGTGAACAAACATAACCATATTCAGGATGCACAACTGACCTCTGACCAGTTACAAGGTGCAAAAGAATGCTAGTATAACTTTTACGTTTCTGGCTTGAGTATATCCTGGTGTGTCACCACCAAGTAGTAGAGAACTTTGGGAGGGACATGGATGCAAAGTTAATCTCTGAATATCTTTCTTAGATTGAGTAAGAATATTTCTGTTCCTTTCTTGAACTAATGTTACTGATTAGTCCTTGTAATTAACTCCCTAGATGTCAGCATTGAGAACCTGATTTGTTGTTTTTGACCATTTCCCAAAGAGACGATTAGAGTCCCATCCTTGCTCCTAGCCCTGTAGCTAGGCCATTGCCTTCTCTTGAGCAGGGATTCTGGAATAAAACAAGAAGTATAAAAGGAGAACAGGCAATTAGAGCAGTTATTTTAGGTCTAACTTAATTCACTAAACAACAGATTGGTTTCTTAGTTGGGATATTTTGTGCTTACTGAGTTACTCCTAATATGTACTGATGATTTGCGGCTTTTGAATCACTATCACACTTTCCAATACTACTCATATTTGTTTTTAAAAATGTAAATATACATTTTTCAATACCTTGTTAATTAGCCTGTGCTTCAGTGATCTTGTCCTCTTTGACCACTACCAACCAAACTCCATAACTACCTCCTATCATCATGCTCTAAAGTTTGTCTTCACCAATAATCACAACTCTTCCATGATCCCAAGTTCAGGTGTGAGATGGTTAGTTTTCTATATCAACTTGGCTAGGCTATGGGATCCAGTTTTTCAATGAAATAATAATTTAGATGGTGTTGTGAAGGTATTTTGAGATATAGTTAACATCTATAATCAGTTTATTTTAAATAAAGAATATTACTTGGTAATATGGGTGAATCTCATCGAATCAGTTGGAAGATATTGAGAGAAAAAATTCTCCAGCAATCACAAAAACACATTCCTTGAAGAAAGCATCTCTCCACTCTATTCTCTCCCCCTTCTATACGTGCGCGCGCACACACACACATACACACACACACACACACAACTTTCATATCTGCAAATTCTGCATCTGTAAATCCAACCAACAGCTGAAATGAAATGTTGTCTTTACTGAACATATATAGATTTTTTTCCTTTATTACTCCCTAGATAATATAGCATGATTATTTACTTATCATTTACACTGAATTACGTATTATAAATAATCTAGAAGTGATTCAGATGATATGTGTAGGTTATGTGTAAATATTATGCCATTTTGTTTAAGGAACTTGAGCAGCCAGATTTTATTGTCTGATGAAGACCGTGGAGTTAATCCCCTAATCCTCGACACTGATGATTACACACATGCACATACACAAAGTCTCACAGTTCTGCATCTGCTTTTCTGGAGAACCCTGGCTGGTACAACACATCTTTCTCCTTCTAAGCTCTATCCAATACTGATCCTCCTGGTTTTATGATAGGTTTATATCCCAACAAGACAATCAGAAGTTGATAATGTTATAATTAGAATATGCATTTAATTCATCTAAACTCTCAAACATCATAGCTTAGCAGCACCATGCATTGTGGAGGATCAAAGTTTACTACTGTGATCGAGTGGCTGACTGGAAGCTAGACTCATTGCTGCTGGCCAGTATCAGGAGACACCGTATCATACAGCAGATTGCCAGCTCAAGAAAAGATTAAAATTCAAAATTTGAAGTGAAGTTTCTGCTGAATGTTCATCACTTTTATACCATAGTAAAGTAGAAAAATCCTAAGTAGAACTATTATAAATTGATAACCATTACAAATCCCTTTAACTGCAATGAGATATCTCATGTATTGTTCATCTCTTCTTTCCCTGAACTCTATGCCTTTGATGTTCTTGCATCATACTTTACGCAGGTTAAATTTTATATTAAATTAATACAATCACTCCATGTATATACTCCAATGGCCATGATCCTGTTTACTTATTCATAGTAATACAGAAAATTCACAACCTTGATTAAATCTAACAACATAGACTCTGCACAAATTCCTAAAGCCATCCAAGTGAGAGTGGCTGGAGAAAAGCACCACAGAGGCATATGAATTTGTCTCAAGTTAAATTCACGACCAAAAGTTCATGTCGCCTCTCAGTGCTTCCTGTCCATTCATACTCCCCGTGTTCTAGATGACTATTTTACATCTTAAAATTTTCTCTCCAAATATCCACCAATATCTTTGCTGTTCAATCTTTGGCAAAGTAGCTATCAAGCTTCTGCTTGCACATTGCTGGTCAAAGCATACAACATGGCCAAACATTGAAATATACAAATTTATTAAAGTATAGAGAAACAGAAAAAGCTGCCAATGAGAAATTTTTAACATACTACTTATGTGCCATACATGTACAAGTAAAAAAGAATAAAAGAGAATAAGGTAGGATTTTTTTTTTTTTCTGTCTGGATTTATTTGTACAAACAGCACAGGAGGACACCAGTTCCCATAGACAGGGGCTCAGGGGTCACAACAGTCCTTCTGTCCTCACATTCAGAGGCTTTTATTATGGAGCCTTTGCGGGGACCTGGGCACCCTTGGGGGTCTGGGCACCTTTGGGAGCCGGAGCTGGAGCCGGAGTTGATACTGGAGCTGGAGTTGCAGCCCAGGTCTTGGCTTGGGCTTGGGCTTTGGCCTTTGGCCGGCTGAGCCTGCGATCCCTGGCCATGTGGGCACGAGCATGCTTCCTGTGCTTGGGATGGGCAAGCAAGGCAAGACGATCCATCTTGAAGCTGGCACCCTTTGGCATCTTGGGCTTAACCTCCTTAAGCTTTACAAGGGCCTTGATAGCCTCGGCACGTGCACTCATGGCCTTGGCGTTGTTTGCCTGCATTTTTTCAGGCCCTTTCTTGTTGTGCTTTTTAGCAAAACGCATATTCCTCAGGAACTTGGGGTCTACCCCCTTAAGAGATTCATATTTTTGTGATCGGAGTTTCTTGATGCCATTTCTGTGCCATTTTTGGGATTGCTTGTGCGTGGTGTGGTTCTTGGACTTGGCCTTGTTTGCACCTTAAGCCACCACTCCCAGAGGCGGTTGAGACCAGAAGAACAGGATTTTTAACAACATAATTAAAATACAAATTTTTTACATGGAAAGCATTTTCAAATCTGACAAAAAGAATTTCCAACTAGAAATTATGGTAAAATTAATTGCAAATAACACTTTAATAGATTTATTAACATTTGTAGTTCTCTACTTGTGACATGATATGAACATTTAAAAGTTAATAATATAAGACTAAAAGTTTGTTTAACATTTCAAAAGTAATCTAACAAATTTGTATTTTAGCTAATAATATATATCATTTATAAATAAAACATATAACATATAAACTATAAGAAATTCAGATAACTATAATAAAAATTCCACTAAATTGTCAATATTTCACCAGATAAATTCAGAGGAAAATTTATACTGGTTAGTACTCATTTCGCTGTTAAAATGAGCATACAATGAAGTAAAATTCCAAAATAAGCTTGTAGAAAACAAACATGACTCAGCCTTACAAATATGAAATTACAATGAGTCCATTAGTAAAAAGTAATAGATATTTTAAGAAAGAGAACAATTGAAGAGATATGATACATTAATCAAATAAAAATACAAACAAGGAAATGCTGTTCTTCTTTGTCACTTAGGATCTGAATCACAAACATCAGTGCTCCAGATAATTTCTTCTTTTCTTCTGGCTCATTTTTTTTTTCTTACCCACTTCAACAAATTAAAAATCATGGACACAAATAAAAAGAAATGTAAATGTCTCCAAATTCCATATTCTGACCCAATATCATTTTTATTCATCAAATCCTAGATGTAAACAATTGAATCTAGAAATCATGCAGGGATAATGTCTGTATCAATCTGGAATGTGCTTATCTATAAGCAGCAGAAAACCTCTTTACCTAACAATGCTCCAGGTCTGGATGCTGCTTCATAATCCCAAGCAGGAGGAAGAAAAGAGAGGACAAATCAATTGTAGACATTAATATAACTATTGGAAAAAGACTTTCTAAAAGCCCCACGAGTGTCTAATAATAATAGTGTATAATATGAGCAAGAATCAAATTTCTTCCCCACTCTTCGCTGCAGGAAAATCCATAAAGTTTACTATTTCTAATTTTGCTACAAAGATCAAGTGTAACTTCTTTGTTTTTGTTTGCTGGTTTTTCAAAGACAAAGGGAGAATAAATGTTAAGTGGCAACTTGTAGTATAAACATAATTATTCTCAAGAGTTTTACATAATGCCATGTAATGCCAGTTTTCATGATACCAAGCAAATCATAATTATTATAAAGTAAATTATGAGGATGAGATGATTATTTTACTAAGCATGAGAGCATATAAAAACAATGAACAATTTATTATAATTATTTAAACAATTTATAAAGTATCTGATATGTATTAATAATTTGAACATCAATAAGTTTATATATTAGCAACATTCTTATAGGGATTATAAAAATAATAAAAAATTCATTTTTACTAATAAAAATAGAAATAATTTAATGACAACATATTGAAAAGTTTTTAAAGAGATATTTAAAATCATATTTGAGTACATTTAAGATCTATAAACTTCTAGTTAATTTAAGTAAGATAAAAATCCCAATTTTTTTAATATTTTGAGACAAAGGAGAAAAAATTTAAAAACAAAATCATTCTAAATAATCAGTAACAAAAAACATGAAATATAAGAACATAAAATGCTAAAAACCATTATGCCAAGGAATCACCAGCACATGATATTGGATTATAAAATCAGAATATGCAAAAGAGATAGATGAATGTAACAAAAAATATTTGGAATAAATGGAAGGAACAAACAATTTCAAATGAAAATTAGTTATTTGGAAAATATTTGAGTTGAAATATCTGTTTTAATTTTAACTTTATTTTTCTGAAGACTGAAGGCATTTACAATAGAACTTTATTCCTCCAAACAAAATGAAATTCATCTGTGGATTAGATGATTCATATGATTTTTCTAATCTCTTCCATATTTTAGTTTATTTTTTGAGAGTATGCTGCCTTAATCAATAGCAACTATAAATAATACTTATGCAATTCCTAAATTGAACAATGTAAGCGGCAGCTTTAAATTTCTACAGAAAGGTAATACTATTGTTGTAAAAAGTAATCCAAACAAATGTTTACATATAATTTAATAAACCTGAGTTTTTAAAAAATCAGTTGCCCATATCCAAAAGGCAGGATAGAGAATTAATGTTGAAAAGAAAAAGGAGGCTAAAGTCTATACTTCCCAAGCTAACTCTACACACTCTCACTACTGATGAAATTCTCTTTTATATCTGATCCTAGTGCTTGGATTTTCGAATTCCAAAAGAAACAGGATTATTGACAACCCAACCTGACCTTTCTTTTACCTGCATTATGTCCCTCTGCCGCCCTCATCTGGCAAACACTGATTCTTCCTCTCTTACTGATTATATTTATCCTTTTATCCTTGGGGGGTGGGGGCACTAATACTTTGCATTTTGAGTAGTTCTGGAACTATTTTGTGTGATTACATTGTGAGTTTTCAAAACTGATTTAAAAGTGTAGATGCTTTTTCAATAGTCTGCGGAAGAGAAACATTTATTAGTAAATGAGCATAGCACAGTGACGACAGACCAAAGCATTTCTACTTTTGTGACCAGTAATACTGCAATAATCACCGCCATTATAGTATGCCAAAACAGCTTCCACTCATCTGCTCTTTCTCTGATGAAATGAAAAAGTGGAGGAATTGTGCACAGATTAGTATTCACAGTGCATCCTCATTTTCAAATTAAGTCTATATAGACATAATTGTCATGTCTATAGTTTGGTATGCAGAAAAGACCTTGATTTGTTATATTTCAGCTGAATTTTTTGACAAGAAACTTCATTTTGAATAAAACGAGTATCAATTAAATTTCACAGCCGAAGCATACAGTACAACGTCCTCACTTGCCACTTTTTTTTCCTTTTAAACTTGGGTATTGATTAATGTTGGCTATATTGCATGGAAAACAACGGAGGGTTTTGTCTCTGTGTACAATATTTGGAATGAGAAATTTTCAGTTTTTTTTTAATTGCTGGTTCAGATATTTAGTATTCACTACCAATATCTCATAAATCACTTACTGTCTTTGAGAAAAAAAAATCCTGAAGATTAAAATGTAAAAATATTTATCTAGATATCTCACAGACCTTACTATCTTAGACTTGATAAGAATAGAAGTTTGGATACACTACATTAATATGTGTTAGATCATTAAGGGATCCCATTGTCATATTTGGAGTAGTACACAATTTGTGCTTTAAAAAAGGATTTATTTTGGTTTATAATGCTAAAAAGCTGCACACTATCATCAATTTCTTCATTATCCCCAAGTAAATTCCTTACTAAAGACTACAAAAGCTTCAGCCACTCTCAACTTTAATAGCTTATCTGCAGTAGAAATTGAGAATGGATTTACTCTTCCAGCTTTAACTTTAATAGAATCATACTGATTACATCAAAATATTTTGCATAGGATGAAGAAAAACAGTCTTTGAGTTTCTACAAAGCAATGGACTCCAGTATATTGTCACAATTTATTCCTATGTCAATGCCTTCTTTTCTGTTACTTCCCTTTATCTCTCTTCCTTTTCTTTTTTTCTTTCAGACAATATATGAACATCTACTGCATCTATTTGGAACTAGGTATAGGTTCCCTGCTAGTAACATACTGGTCCCTAATGTGCTTCAGTAATACATTTTGCATAATCTTATCATATTAAACTTCCTAGAACAAAACTCTTGCCTCATAAATTCACTTCCCTAAATATATTCTATACTAACTTTTCATAAGCAATTGGGAATATTTCCAAATTTGAGCCTTCAAGGACCTAAATAACATAATTTCAATTTATTTTTTATATTCTCATCCCCATACTCCTACATTTTAACAAAGCAAATACTTTAACATTCTTCAACTTTGCCTTATGACAGTGTTTCAAAAATTTTTCATCAAAGTTCTGTTAACGGCAGAATGAAGCAAGAACATAAGATATTTACCCTGAAGAGAATAAGACATTAGAAGACTTGTGTCACTTACATTATGTTCCATATTTATCTTTCTTTAAAATGTAAAATTATATTTCTTGGTATTAGAAAAAAAGGTCCAAAACAAATTAGCAATCATTATTTCTCATTGGTTAATGTGAACGATGTTGCTTTGCTAAAATTATCAACTTTTGAAAAATAAGGCTGTTTACAGAGTTGACTTTCTATGATTGATTCAACAGCACTAATTTCTATTTTTTAATTTATTGTCACAATATTTTGAGAAACAAAATTATTTTAAATCTGTGAATAGTTATTTCTGAGTTATTTTCCACTGCTTCAAAAGGTGACTCCAGGTTATCAGAGGTACACTAGGTTCAGAAGACTGTCAAAGATACAGAGTCATGGGAATTACTCAGGCAGAAGAACATGTGTGATATATTTTGCTGACATTCTAGGGAAAAATACAACCTGAAGTATTCTTCCCTCTGTTCATAATAGTTCACTTCTTTTCTACATGCAAAATATTCTATGTTCCAAAAGCCAATACTTTTACATTATCAGCTCAAGACCAGGCATCAGCATCAAGTCCAAGATCCCATCACTGAAGTCAGGTCAAGTTTCCAAAGTCAGCTCATGCTTCTTGGGATCAAATCTACAAGTACACAATTCCTCCCATCTGAAAAGCCTTTGTCTAATGAGACAAATTATTTGTCTCTCAAACATTCCACTTGTGATGGAAGATGTACAGTGGCATATATATGGACACTTCCCTCTGGAAAAAGCAAGATTGCAATGTTCATAGAAGCCACTGGTGTGTAACAATTCTGAAATTCAGCCAGTTATATGTACTAATACTTCCCCTTTGGGGAAAATTTCTACATTCTTTCATTCTACTTCCTGGCACTTCTTTCTGCTTTTGAGTCATTTTTCCTTTTTCATTAGAAGAAGCCTCCGTTTAAAGCTGAGTAATTTTCTAATCCTGCTTTCTGTGCATGAAAGTTTGGGATCTAGAGAGTTTCTTTCCTTTCGAGTCTGCTTTGTCAGTTTTATTACAATATGATGGTGTCTACCACCTGTCTTTTGAAAATCAAGTTTCATTGGAACACAGACATACCTATTCATTTATGTACATTCTATGGCTGTTTTCTCTTTCAAATGACAGAGTTGAATGTTGCTGCAGAAGTCATAAGGCCAACTAAGTCTAAAACATTTATAACCTGATACTTATAAAAAAAATTGCCGTCCCTCTACAAGGCAGTGCCTTAAATCTTTCTGATGTTTTAACAAAGGGTTTCCTGTCATTCCCATGATATGAGCTTTATCTTGTGTATTGCTGCTGCATCCCAGATTTTATTTTCACCCTGATTTAACTTTATATGTTAAAATATTTTTACTGGATGGAAAAATTGCATTGGAAGATATTTTTATATCTATCCCAGCAAATTATATCTTTTTCATATTTTGGATAAATTCTGCTTAAACACTTTCTCAAATATTTTAAATTTTCCTTTCTTTCCTACATTTCTACCTATGATATATATATATATATATCATAGGTGTATATATATATATTATATATATATATATATATATATATATATATATAATGAACCATTTGGTACTTTTGATATTTTTGTATGAAAATCAACTGAGTTAGATTCACCAGTTTGAAGATAGTGTTTGTGTTAGCTTTTTGTAGCTGTGTCCAAAATACCCAACAAGAATAACGTAGAAGAGGAAAAATTAATTTGAGGTTCACTGTTTCAAAGGTTCAGGCTCCAAGGCAGAAATATCATGGCAGAAGGGAACAGTGGAGGAAAGTTACTCTACTCATAACAACTCATGGCAACCAGGAAGTAGGATGGGAGGAGGGGAGAGAGAGGGAGAAAGAGGAAGGGGCTATGGATATAGATTCTGGTGACATACTTCCTCCAGCCGCACCTCTATTTCTATAATCATCATCCCAAATTCCACTCAAATTATTAATCCATCAAATGAGTTAGTCCACTGATGATGAGGTTCTAGCTCGCATAATCGAATCATTTTATCTCTGAGCATTGTTAACACTGGATATCATATTTCCAAAACATAAACTTTTCATTTGGACACTTCACATCCAAATTATAACAGTGTTTCTGTTTTTCATGTTACTGTAAGCTATACTTTTCTAAATAAATTTTTTACCATATATATAATGTTTATTTCAGGTTCTCATGAGAATTTCCTCCGGGTCCTTCTTCTACTAACAATCTTCATGAGTACTTTCTGGCTTCTACTCAGGCACAAAGTTAATGTCTCATCTCATGAATTCATGGACTCATTCTGTCAAAATTAACATGCATTCAAGTTGCTATAATTTTCCTCATTTAAACTTATTTTTATAAAGTCAAGGAAAACATCATGGTTTTTAAAATCTTTTTTAAAAGACATTATTGTTATGAAAGAACACATGAATGTTAAATCCTATATTTGTAAGCAAATTAAGCATAATTTCAAAAGGAATTTTAATGAATTTATTATTTGTGTTTATACTTTAAAAATACAAAGCAACACAACATAAAGTGATATATTCATTTAAAAATGTTTTTATTTTTATATATGAGGTTTTTCTTTGGACATAAGAACTAACATTTTTCTTCCTGTTTTTTGATAGATATGAACTCTCTGCATGCATGAAATTTTTAGTATGATGTATATTTATGTACACACACAAAGGTTGCACAATATTGCAATGTTCAATAATGTGAACATAATTTGTGTTGATCTTGGTTCTTTACACATAAATACCATATTGAACCACTTGATCAAGCAAGATTCTACTGATCTATCCACAAGTGTGATAAATACTCTTTATTAAAAAATGTTTTTTAGTTGTATATGGACACAATATGTTTATTTTACTTGTTTATTTTTATGCGTTGCCTAGGATCTAGCCATGTGCCTCAAGAGTGCTAGGCAAGTGCTCCGCCACTGAGCCACAACCCCAACCCATGATAAAGACTCTTAAGTACACAAAACTTCATCACTGTTTTTCTAAATTGATATTTTTTACTCTGAACTCTTGTCTAAAATCTGCTCTTATACATGTGTATTGCCACCCCTTATATGATTGTCACTACTCTCAAATCTGTAAATATAACAGAATGGGAAAAAATATGCAACAAATAGACAAAATCCTCATGCATTATTATGAAAAAATCCAGCCAGCAAATACATACCTTTAAAATTTTGACAGGGTAAATCTATGTAGTAAACTGAAGCAGGTAGAGATTTGTGCTTTGGGCAATGGTAGAAAATGTCTTGCTAACAAACCTTATTTCTAGGATTAAATAGTAAAGTAAAAAATATAGATATATTTTAATAAATCTATGTGAAATATCATGGGAGTAAGGGAAATGACACCCAGACCCTGAGAGAATACACTGATGCCAATGTTAATTGTGGCTCTTCTCATTAAGGCATTCATTGACTCAAAATCACAGACCAGAAATAGACCTTTCAGCAAACTCATTGGTATGGAAAACCAAAAACAGTGTTCATGGCCCATTAAAGATGATGGGCCATGTTAAAGTCCTGAACAGTGGCTCAGCAAAGAAGATATACAGGTGGTAAATAAGCACCTGAAAGATGCTTTGTGTCGTATGTCATCAGAGAAATGAAAAATTAAAAAATAATGAGATACCACTGCATACCTATTAAAATGACTAAAATCCAGAATATTGAAAATATGAAATTCCAGCAAGAAAGTGGCACAACAGGAATTCTCATTCATGGCTACTAGGAATGTAAGATGGTATTGCCTCCTTGGAAAACAGTTTGGTTGTTTCTAATAAACCTTGGTCTTACCATGCAACCTAGCAATCATTCACCTTTGTCTCCACCCAACGGATTTCACAATTTATGTTCAAATACAGACTTGCTTATAGATGATAATATCAGCTAAATTCATAATTGACAGAGCTTGGGAATTACCAAGATGTTCTTCTGTGGATGAATGGGTAAATAAATTGTGTTATATCCAGACAAGTAAGTAGTATTCACAGATAAAAATAAAATTTCGAGTCATGTAAAGATAGAGAGGAAACAAATGCACATTACTAAGTAAAAGAATCAGTCTGGAAATACAACATACTGTATGATTCCAACTATATAACATTTTGGAGAAGACAAGATCATTGATTGCCAGGGGGGAGAGGATGAATAGGTAGAGCACAGCTGACTTTTAGGTCAGTGAAAATACTCTGTATGATACTATAGTGATGAACTCATGTCATATACACTTGTTCAAATACAAAGACCATACAACACTAAGAGTGATCCCATGGAAACTATGGACTTTGGGTGATTGTGATCTGTCAGCACAGGTTCCATCAGTTGTAACAGAGCACAGTGCTCATGGGAGATGTTAATAATGAGGGAAGCAATGCCCGTGTGGGGGCAGAATGTATATAGGAAATCTCTATGTTGTCCACTCAATTCTGCTATGAACCTAAAACCATTCTAAAAAATTGAAATCTTTTTAAAAAGCATGATGACCTCTTATTATCATTTCAGGTTTTCAGTTGAAAACATGAGAGGACAAAGGTGCTTGAGGAATTAGCCAGTTCTGAGAGATTGTAAGGCCAATTTAAAATTATCTTGTGTCAAAATAAAGTTTTTTCCTCTATTCAGATAGAAATGAACAAATCAGATATGAGGGAGGAGATACAACAACTGACACCATAAAAATAAAAAGAAAGATCATTAAGGACCATTATGAACAACTACACACCCACAAATTGAAAAACCTAGAAAAGACAAGTAAGTTTCTAGACACCTATAACCTGCTAAAGTGAAACCATGAGGATATAGGATAAAGGAAACTTGAACACACCAATAACAAGCAATGAGATTATGTCAGTAATAAAAAGCCTCACCACAGAGAAAAGCACAGAACTATGTAACTTTATTGCTGAATTTTGCCAAACCTTCAAAGAAATAGTGGCATTGCTTTTCAAACTCTTCTTTCAAACTCCAAAGAATTGAAAGGGAAAGGAAAGCTTCCATACCAGCCTATGTGCGCAACACTACTCCAGTATCAAAACCAGGCATAGATACAGCAATAAGAGAGGCAATGGAGTGCTTGTGAAGATGAAGAGTAAAGGAAACACCTCAGCACTCTTGGCAGGAATGTACATTAGTAGAGCTATTGTGGAAAACAGTATGGAGTTTCTTTAGAAAATCTAAAAAAGACTACCACGTGATCCAGCATTCCCATGACTGGTTATATACCAGGAAATGAAATCATTATATCAAAAAGGAGCCCACACTCTCATGTTTATTGTTCTACTATTCTCAATAGCCAAGAAATGGAGACCACCTAAGTATCTATCAACTGATGATAGATATAGAAAATGTGATCGACTTACACAATGGAATATCATTCAGCCATACAAGGCAGGAAAAATCTGTCATTTGAAGCAACATAGATGGAACTGGAGGGAATTGTGAAATCAGTTAGGGACAGAAAGACAAATATCATACCACATGTTTTTATGTGTGAAATCTAAAAAGTTGATCTCACATGAGTGACAAATTAAAGAATTGCTACCAGAGCATAGGAGTATATATATATATATATATATCACCAAGGATTGAACTACTCAGGGGCATTTAAACATTGAGCCACATCTCCAGGCCTATTAAATATTTTGTTTAGAGATAGGGTCTCACTGAGTTGCTTAGCACTTTGCTTTTGCTGAGGCTGGCTTTGAACTTGCAATCCTCCTGCCTCAGCCTCCTAAGCTGCTGGGATTACAGGTGTGCACCAGAGGATAGGAAGAATGTGAAGGAAGAAAGGATCATGAGGAGATTTTTATTAGGTAGAGAAGAACAATTGATTGACTGGAAGGAATAACTCATAATGTTTTATAACAGCAGAATAATATGATTGGCAATAATTAATTGAATGTATCAAAATAACTAGTAGAGAGGATTTTGCATGTCCCCCATTTTTAAATGTCTGAGGTTATACATACTCCAGTTTTCTTAATCTGATTCTTACACATTGCTTACAAGTTCTTAGTGTCACACTGTATTCTATAATATGTATAATTATGATGGGTCAATTAATAATAAAATATTTTTAAAAGAAAAAGGGAAGCGTTAACAGAAAATTTGATTCTTTGAAAAATCAATGTAATTCTGAACATGTAAGAAAACCAGTTGAAGAAAAAGAGGAATAAAAAAAAAACTGTACTGGTAATGAATGAGGGACAGCATTACATTATTAAAGTTCTTCCAGTATTCTTCAGAGTATCATTGTTATCATATTAAATTCTCTAATACCAATTAAATTATCATTAATGTTTGACTATAATGGACATTTTAAAACAGGATCAAACAGTTTTGACACATTTTATTAAGCAGTGAAAATTGGTATCCTTCCCCCTGGATTTGGGTGAGCTTGTGAATACTTTGACCTAGAGAGTAGGTCAGAAGTGATGCCATGTTACTTTTAAGGGCATGTCATAAAAGACCCTGAAACTTTCTATTGTTTGCTGGGGACAGCAGCACTAGGAATCTTATTTCACCATGTCTGTTATCTGATAAGGAAGTCATACCAACATGCAAAACCATGTATAATTGCTCTGGCTGAGAAGTCAGCTGTGTCAGACCTTCAGGTCACCCAGATGTTGGGGCCTTTATATGATCTCAGGTCTCAGCTCAGAGTCCCCCTTAGCTGTTCTAGTCTTCCCAGCTATACCCCAGATATCATGGGACAGCAAAAAACTATATTCCCTGAGCCCTGAATTTTTAGCTTAAGAAAAAGTTGTTGTTTTACCCTTCTAAGTGTTGAGGTGGTTAAGGATGAAGCAATAGATAAATGGAGCACCTAGAATCTGAAAATAGCTACTGAAATGTCCCTCTGCATACACGCTACCCTCCTGAGATCACTTCCATGAGTAGAAATAAGATTAAATTTTAAAATGATAAATCTGACCACATTTCACCTGGTTTAAAATTTTCTAGTGGACTTCCAATGCCCTCAGCAAAATGGAGACAAATATTTACTGTGATTTTTGGAATTTTCTATTTTTTTTTTTGGTGGTTGTTGTTCTGTACTTGCCTAAACTGAACATTAAGATTAGACCAGGTCACTCTGTTATGGTCTTATAAAACACATATTTTTGTTATTGCACTTACTAGAGTTATGATTTTACATGCATTTGTGAGATTGTGTGAGTAATGATGTTCCCTTTTAAGCTCTAAATTTCTTGAGGGCAAGAACTAGATCTGGTTTTGATCATCATTTTATTCCAGGCACCCAGCCCACTGTCTAACCTAAATTATGCAGTCAGAAAATACTTTTTAGTGCTGATGTTATGAAGAATAGTAAACCAGAGAAAATCTGAAATGACATAAAAATGACTTGGTTCAGCTCAAACAAGAAGGTTTAAAATGCTAGAGGCAGAGATGATGGAAAAAAGCATATAGAGAAAGATTTTGCAAAAGGGCAATCTGAGTAAATGCTTGCTTGCATGCCTGTAGGACCACCTCTTTCTTTGAGATAAGAATATAGATAGTGGCATCCTGAAAGAATTGCTGTGAGAAGACGGGAATAGGACCAGATCAACTGATCAATGGGAAAATATAATCCCAACACTCATAAATGAAAAGTAAGGGGGAAATATATTTTGCCAAAAACTATGCAGAAGAGGTTGCAAGATAGAATTTTTAATTTTCAGAGAAGGGAGATTTTGACAGCTGCTTCAAACTAACAAGAATCCAAAAACAAGAATAATTTTGATACTGTCATTTATGTGCCTATCACAATTACAAACACATAAAAAGCAGCATGTATAGCATAATAAAATACTTAAACTTGCCAAATGGAATGAGGCAAGCATGTCAATCAAAACATTAACTACATCGTGTGATTTCTTTTTTCTCTTTGTATTAATGACAGCCTTGGTTTTGAAGGACAAACTATGGGATCCATGGGAGAAAAATGATTTTTTAAATTAAGCTTGGTTCATATTTTCTGAATATAGTACTACTTCTTTTCTGGATATAAGAGAACAGTCGTTTTGAACATGAGTCACTTTGTAGTTAAAAGTATCCCTCCTGATGCCATGAAGAAAAAAATTCCTGATACAGGCTTTTAAAAAATTAGTAGAAATGACAAAATGATTTAACATCACTAGCTCAAGATGTATACATGTATGACATTGTATCTTTACTATAAATTGCATATTTCTTTGATGAAAATTATATGAAACAATAAAGGAGTGAAAAGTAAGGAAATATAAAAACAATTTAAAGCTCTCATAATATATTGAGGAATATAATATATATTTTAAATACAGAGAGTGTTTGCGGTGTGATAAAATGTCAGCCAGTATCTCAGGAGATCAAAATTCCCGTAGTGTTAGTCCAGTCTGTGATATTTACCAGCATTTAGCTTTCTACATGATCCTTGGCAAATACACATAGGTAGGATCTGGGGCCATGATCATTTACACAGATGCAGCGTCTTCTCATTTTCTCATGATGTGCATTATACATGGTTGATCCAGTTGATGCATCATCCTTGTTTTTGCAAAACAAAACAGATCCTGATGAAACCACAGTAAATTCATCAGAAAGAACGCATCGCAAATGTGATGTCAGTCAGAACAATATTGTCACTGAGCATGCCTGAAGTCTTTGCAATGATTTCTAATTAGAAATCAATTAGATCACCTAACTTACTAACTGGCTTCAGTATGAAACTAATGTGCCTCTTGATTTCTTGCTTCTCATTCAGACAAAGATTCATCTGTGGAATGAACTGTATTTGTAGCGACAAAAGGTAAATCCTGTCTAGGTAGTTATTAAAGAAGACAGAACATGAAAGCAGGTTGTTTTGAAGTCCAGGAAAATACAGAAAGTAAAGGAGTGGTGTCCTACATTTGAAAGTTAAGGTGTTAAAATGCTTTAACTCATACAAGAAATGAGTATAATTTCTCCTTTCACCTCATCTTCATCCTAGTTACAATGCCATTAATATTATTGCTAGTATTATTCTGCTTCAATAACAGTAATTGAAGCAGCAACAGTATTAATGGTAGTAATAATAGTAATTGCAGCATTAAAAGTAGTTTGAGTTTTATAATATAACAAGTAGTTTTCTAGTGCTGCTGGTGGTGGTGGTAGAAAAAGTAATTCTTTTTATTATTAGTGTAGGATTCAATTTCTTAGCAGGGATCATGTCACACACTTATAAGGCTTGGTTGATGACAGTTTAATGGAGAATTATGTATAGCTTCATGGACTGAATGAACCAAACCAATAAGAGATAATAATTCTGGAAAGACTGGATTCAATTGTGACCCTGGGTCCCAGGAAGGAAATATAGCTGTGGCCACAGGAGGAGACACCCATAGGGGCTGTGGCTTAGGTCCCTGACTTCAGTCACTTCATGGATACAGATCAGGTTTGAGATACTTCCTTTTGCCCTCTGATGTCCTGGGAAGCATCCCAGGGCAACCGATAAGAAGCTAGAGTCCCAGGTGCTGAGGAGAGACATACCAGAGAGAGCAACTGCTAAGGCCATGAAACAGAACAGAGAAGGGTAGAAAATTAATTTTGAGTGGCAAAAAGAGAATGAGCAGCTTACTAATCAGTTGCCTTTACTTTCGTTTACTATGCACCATAAACTGTTCGAAGTCATTTAAATGCATTATTTGGTCTTTAACAAATCTTGTATAATGTATAACCAGCAACAATCTCATAAAGCGAGTTGCTTATACTCCCATTCATGTTTAGGAAACATGAAAATTAAAGGGGTGAGATAGTAGAAAATCAAAAGGAAAATCAAACTAAAAGTTCCTTAAAGATATACTCAGGCGTGGAGGTTAGAGATTCAGGCTGCTTTGTTTTCTATGTAGAACAAAAGAACATGTACTTCAAATTATTATTCCATCTGTCATCTAAGTGCTCAAAAACTTTAGAGCAGAAATCTAGTAACATCAGTAGCACAGACTACTTATTTTTTTGAGCTAGATGTGTTAATCGTATCTATAGCCCTGGGAAAGGGACGGCCTTGTGCACCTTATTTTGAACCCAAGGATTCACTTTTTCTTCACTTTCTTTATCCCATTTATCTTTGGATTGAGGTGTTAGTAAAATGAACTCCAGTGAACTGCAATGGTAACTTAAGTGCTGTTGTCTAATGTGATTTGGTAGGTGAGAAACTAAGAGCCAAAGAAGCAAAATTCAGTAGAAGGAGCAATGAACTAGACAGTAGGTGACCCAGACACTAGATATAGCCAAGAATCGCTTGAAGTTTAAGAATAATCTTTTACTCTCACACAGATGTAAGAATTTTACTGCCAGGCTGTCTCTGTCCCCAGAATGTCTTGTATTCCAGAAATGCATTTGTCTGTGCTTTGAAGAGCACTTTTTCCCATAGCAACATGTTTTTCAAGGGAAGCACATAGTGTCTTATCTATGTATGTTTCTTCTTATGGCTACCTGATTGAATTTTGTGTGTTTATGGAAGTGTCTTTTGTTCTGTTATGCTTGGTGATGGCACCAAATATCAAGTTAGGTAGGATGTGATCACCTTCAACAATATTCGTCAATTAATATGTGCACACACACACTCACACACAGAATGACTTTTCTTTTACCCAATTTTGGGTAAAGGAAGACTTAGAATTGTCATCAGTGCATCAAAAAGACAATCTTGGGGATGTTCCAAAGTCATTCAATCAGTATATCTGACATAAGATCCCTAGAACCAAACAAATGTGAAATAAAAAGGACTTTATTTATTGAAGACAGAAGCTTATGAAAAAAAATATTTTCCCAACACCAAAGTGCAATTTGAAACATCTAAAGTATTTTTTCACAACAATGTTGATAACCAGATGATTTAATAGATTTTTATTGACACTAAGGAAGTAGGAAAATATAGAGCCAGCTTAGTGTAAGCCGTATATCCTTTCCACTTCCCTTCCCATGAGATTCCCCATCTGTAAACTAGCTTTGATCTAGAGTCACAAACAAAGACTATCTATTTATTCAAGAGATCAAATGTTACTTTTGGTGTAGAGTCTGGGGAAACTCAGAAGAGGGACATAAGCTTTGGGAGTACATTGATTTTCAAAGTGTTGATCTGAATAATCCATGACATATTTAGTTTCTTTGACTTAGACGATGTACATGGAAGTGATGAGCTCAGGGGGCTTTGTTCTCTCAGCATAAATCCTCTCTTTCCTTTTGCAGTTGTCTTCTTTATATTAATACAGAAAATACTCTAAATAAAAAAGCTTGAGCTACACATCTTTTTGCCAACCATCTGGTAAATGTTCCTAGAGTTTCTGATTTTCCTATTTTAAAATAATAAAGAAAAACTAGATACATACTCTCTAAATGGTTGCTGATTCTTATATGTCTTGGTGGGAGCTAATTTTTCTTCAAAAATTCTTAATAGAATGCACATATTTTTAAATAGACTTATTTTTTAAAGCAGTTTCATTTTTGTAGAAAAATTGAGCACTAAAGCATGGAGTGTTCCTATAATTTACCTTTTCCTTTTCACACATAGTTCCCTGGCTGCTGACATTTTGCATTGGTGTGGTTTATTTGGTATAATTGATAATACAACATTGATATATGATTCTTAACTGAAATCCATAGTTTTTATTAGGGTCCTCTCTTCGTGTTGTACAGTTCTGTGAGTTTTGACAAATATTTAATGTCATATATCCACCATTATATTACTAGAATAATTTCACTGCCCTCAAATCTGCTGTGTTCACCTTATGCATTCATCTAAATGCCCTCTCCTGGAAACCATTGGTAATTTTACTATCTCTATACCATAATCTCCCTTTTTCTGTGGCTTTACTTTCCATGGTTTCAGTTACACCTGGTTAAATACAGTTCAAAAATACTAAATGGGAAGCTCCAGAAATAAACTATTTATTCGTTTTAAATTGCACATTATTTTGACTAAGTTGATGAATCTCAGGCCATTTTGCTGCATCCCACAGGGGACATGAATTATGCCTTTGTCCAGTACATCCAAACTTTGTATCTTTTAGTCACTTAGTAGTCATCTCTGTTATCTGACTGACTACTGGGTTTAGGTAATCCTTATTTTACCTAAAGCCCTAGCATAATGATACAAAGAAACTGCCAAGAAACAAAGCATGGGAGGACATGGTGAAAACCATTGTATATACAGGGTTCTGAACCATCTGTGGGGTTCAGGCATCTACTAGGGCTCTTAAAACATATACTGTGAATAAGGGGTCATGATTATAGTTCGACTTTTCCAGAAAGGCATATAGTTGGCATTATACCTTATGTTGTCTTTTCAGACTGGTTTCCTTCACTTAGTAACATATTCTAGTACCTCTATGTCCACTCATGACTTCATAGCTCAAAGAATTTTTTTTAGCTCTAAATAATATTACATTATCTAGATGCACCACCACTTATCCTTTGACTGCCGAAAGACACCTTGGTAGCTTCCAAGGTGTGGGTACGGTTTATTTATCTATGAATAAATCTGTTATGAGTATCTGTATGCAGCTTTTTATTTGGGCATTGGTTTACTACTCCTTCATATAAAAGGAACATCATTGCTCTATCATATGGTAACTTTATTCTGCTTTAAAAGAATTTGCTAAACTATCTTCACAAATGACTATCAACATGCATTCCCTCCAATAAAGACAGTTCTTACTGCTCTACATTCTTTCCAGCACTTGATGCTGTGTCTGTTTTACATTTTTTTCAAAAACACATCTTGCAAACTTTTCTTTCCAGTCTGTGATTTGTGTTTTCATTATCCTTATCATATATTTACATGCAAGTTTTTGATTTTAATAATGCCCAACTTGTTTTTCATGAATCATGAAATTGATATGTTCCTTAAAAAATTCTCACTCAACTCAACATCACCTAGATTTTCTCCTGTTCTATCATTTAGAAATTATCTAGATTTGCATTTACATTAGGTCTGTGACATATTTTGAGTTAAACTTTGTGAAAGGTGTAGTATCTGTGTGTAAATTCATTATGTTGTATGTGGATAGCCATGTTGCATTTCCATCTGTTGAAAAGACTGTCCTTTCCCCATGGAATTGCCTTTACTCTGTTGCCAATTATCAGTTCACTATATTTGTGTGGGTATTTTTCTGGGCTCTCTATTCTCTTCCATTGAACCATTCATCTGATCTTTTGCCAATACCACACTGCCTTGATTAATGTAGCTTTATAGTACAGTTCAAATTTGTGCATTGACTGTCTAACTTTGCTTTCTTTAACACTGTGTTAGCCATTCTGGGTCCTTTGCTTCACTATATAATCTCAAGAATCAGTTTGTTACTAGTCACACAATTTCTTGCTGGGATTTTGTTTGGGATTAGGTTGAATTTATAGACCACTTTAGGAAGAAATACCATCTTAACAACATCGAATCTGTGTATCCGTGAACATGAGACTCTCTTCATTTATTAAAATCTTCCTTTGTGTCTTTAAAGTCTTGGAGTTTTCCTCATATATATTTTGTACATTTTTTGTTTGATTTATGCCTATTTTGGGGGGGGGGTGCTAATGAGATGTAAATACTTTTTGCTAGCTCTTCCATCTTTATAAGGTATACATAGATTTAGTCACAGTAGTCTGAAAATTAATGTTTTGCATGTTTTTTTATTTAATTTTTTATTTCCTGTTTTGAACTCACATTTGTATACAACCTGCATCTGTTCAAATCTTTTTGTTCATGGTAATTCTTTCATGAAAAGCCATAACTACTTAAATATAATTAGAAGATACACAAGGACAGTGTAGAGTCTTAAATGTATAATATTTAATAAAGTCATAAGTTTTTATAAAATTTACCCAAATTTCACATTTTATATATGCCATTATCTGATACAATAGAATTGGCTGCTTACCAAAATGTCCATACTGATATAGTCATGTGTAAAATTGAATTATCACAGAAATAAAAATATCTAAAAAATGTTTTGTCTTTGTATGTCAACATTTCAGACCTTGAAATATGAAGTGATTTTTTTTTACATAATCGTAAAATGATGCTTGAGAATATATTAGGAATAATTTTGGTGGTAAAACTGACTCTTGAAAATAATATTTGCTGCATAAAATTTGCTGCATTATTTCTCAATGACCTTATCCCCTAGAGGCCATGATTTACATTTGCATGTATAGTTTAAAAAGGCAAGAATTTAAGTTTGATTTAGCGTAAGTTGAAAGCAGATACTATAATAATTATACATTCTTCATTTTGGTATGTTTGTAGGTCACAAATGGCTGCTCTTAACATGTCTGATAACAATTCATGGAAACACTGACATCTATTGAAATTGACTTGGAGGGTTTACGTTCATTCCGCACACTTACTCAAACTAAATTAACTCATGGGAGCAATTGAGAAGATAAAAGGACTCAGAACATGTACATAAACCAAAATATTGAAGTTTGGAATCTTTCTCAGTGAATAAAGAAGTATCTAATATTCTCCTTCAAACGAGGTCCTGGTTAATTCTAGAGAATTGACACACTAGAGTATGCTGAAGATGCCTGTAATCTCGCTCCATTAGATCTATTGTTAGAAAATTGCACTTTACATATCTGGCTGCACACATGCTGAATAAATTGCTAGGTTTGGGGAGGAGTTCACTATTTGTCCTTGTGGTGTTTTGTAATGCTGTGCTAATGTAATGCACTCCTTTATCTATCCAGCTCTGTATTTAAAGGCTTATTTGATCTGATTTTGGGTGCAATGCCTTGTGGAGCATCACGAAAGTGTTTCCTGAGTGAAGTGTTTGCATTTGTACTAGTGTATTTCTTCTCCACTTCCTTTTTGTATGGAACTGGCATGCTTCACAGAAAAGATGGTTTGTAGTGTATTTGATTACACAGTTAGACTTAACAGTTCAGCACAATACGCTGTAATCAGGACTACTCAGAAAAGCAATTTAGTCCTGATCTTGTCAAATTAAGTGTGTATTGAATGTATAACTCACCCTCTCCAGAAAGAGCTATTTTGAGGCAGTAGTGAGAAAAAGAAAACCGTTATTTGTTGTCATAATTTTCTTTTAAGGAGTAGATTGGTAGAATCAGTTGAGCTGTCATGGGACTAATCTTTCAATAATTTTTTTTTGTGTATGTGTGAATAGAGATAGATTGTGGGTAGTTAAGATATTGATATCAAAGATGAAAAATTTTGAAATGAAAAAAGTGGAACAAAAAGATGCTAGATAAACAGATGTTTACATGTGGAGCAGGGAGCAATGTTAAGGGAATGAGAAAAGGAAGAAGGCAGGGAAGTCCTAGAGAGGAGGATGTTCTCATACTTGGCCTCTCAGATGCTGCCATACTGATGACCGTCTCCAAATTCAACCTCACGTTGGCCATGCCCCTCAAAAATCTGACTTACTTCTGCACTTCCTACTGACAGAACTGGCAGTACTTGCTCTTTAAACTCTGTGTTCCAACAAAACCAGCTGGTTATTATTACACTGGCTTTTGATATTTGTGTGACAGGTTTTCTGTATGGCTTCAACTAGATTGAACAACTTGTCTTCTCTTTCTTCCTGCTAACTTTCCTGTATAATCATTTATTAATAAAGAGAAGTGGTTAAAAGTGTTTATTTAGTAATATATTACTGAAATCATGCCAGAAGTATCTTGGGGAAGAAGCTAATAATTATGCATTCAGCATTTTCCTATTTAAACTAAATTAACTTTGGTAATTATTTTTATCACCAAGGGTGTGGGAAGCAGGAATTCTTAAATAATATTAAAAGATATTCTTAAAATGTCTTGGTTTATGGAGAGCAACTTTCCAGTATCTACCCAAACTGAAAAATGTACCTGCTCTCTGATAAAGCAACCGCATTAAATTTGCTTACGGAATGTACTGATAAACATTTGCTAAATATATGTATGATATTCATTAATAATGCTATTATCCAAAACAAAGATAAAAAATTTGTTAAATCAAAATTCTACCAGGTATGTATTCATTAAGTATATTATGATCCATCACTTTGAGAATAAATGAGGCATATTTTTAAAAACTGTAAGGCAAAACTTTCCAAGACAGCATTTTTCTAGTGAAAATGTCGTCTTTGCCATCTCATACCAATGCATAAGACCAATTATTAAGAAGATAAAAAATTCTAATGTTACCACTACAAGTACTCTCAAAGGAAAATTTGAGACCGTGGAGTACCCGCAGATGGTTCTCTCACTAGAAAAGGAAGAGCAGAATGTTTTAGAGCCATAAAATTGCTATCAAAGGAGAGAGAGGGGAGAGGACACAGGCCTAGAGAGGCTGATGGCAGATTTTTCCATCCTAAACTGGATGAGTAGAGCCTGCTCCACTTCTCTTTCAGTATTTCCCCTTTTAGACCTGCTGTATAGGATGACACCCAGTTTTTGGCCTTGATAACCTGGTGGTGCCATTTGGCCATAAAGAGCAGTGCTTCCTAAATCTGGTAGTATATTAGAATCATCTAAGATACTTGTTAAAAATTCAGATTCTGGACCTGGGTTTGTGGCTCAGTGGTAGAGCGCTTGCCTCGTGTGTGAGGCATTGGGTTCAATTCTCAGCACTGCCTATAAATAAATGAATAAAATAAAGATCCATCAACAACTAAAAAAATATTTTTAAAAAATTCAGATTCTGGGCTTTAGCCTAAGGCAGTCTTATTCAAAAGATCCCAGTGGAAGGTGAGAGTCTATTTTTAATGAGTTTTCCCAGATGATACTCTTGCAGTCAGTCTGTGGACTAGTGTTTGGGAATCACTAATACTAGAACATAGGAAGAGATGATTTGAGGATGTGGAGGAATTAAGAAGATGGTTGAGTTCAGTATTGAACACACCAGGGAACAGCCAAATGAAGATATTTGTAGACAGTTGATTATAATAGTCTGGAGAGATAGGTGCCTTACAGGCTCTCGGTACCTGGATGGTTATTAAGTAATGAAAATGGGTGAGATTGCCCATGTGTTTTCCAGTGAAAAATGTAGGTACAACTCAGTGTGAGTTGTTTTTCCATTTTAATATAATTCTATAGCACCTTGCCTCTTGGGGGATTTTTTATAACACCAAATCTAAAATTTAATCATATATTTCAATATTTTGTTCTCCAAATACATAACTTAACCCTAGAAAATAGATTATCAATGGCTACATAATCTTAAATTATTTAACAATACAAAAGCTTCATTTTCCCTTCTATATAGAAAGATTATCTGGGCCAGAATATTTATCTGGTTTTTGATTAATTTTTTTGCAGACCTTAAACTGTATTGAACACTGAACTCTATTGAGAAAAAGAAGATTTTAATGATTGAACATAATTTCCATTCAATTGAAAGGAAAATACTTTTTGGAATGATCAAGTATTTTGGGGGGGGGGTTTAGAATTCTTCCCTAATATAATTATGTAACAGATCTGTTTTATTCAATCATTTACAATCATGTTGTTTGCATTGTTGACAGATACTCCATTTTTTCTTCACAGTATTTACCCTCATCAAAGATGTCTCTTCTTGAATTTGACTATTTGAATTTACTTCAACTGTGTAAATATTTTGCACTCTCATAATTTTCCTGAAAGTAGCTGTTGGCCAATATCTAATGGAATTCTGGTCTTTGCAATGCCTAGGGCAAACTCCATATGATCTGTCTTTAGATCTATGCATACGCATACAGGGTCTTTTTCTAAAAAGAAGCAGAGCCAGGTAAATGGCAATTTACTTTCTTTGGTAAAGGTGTATATGCACTGTTTACATGGGGACTTATGTGAATCTTCCCATAAATTCCCTGATTTTTATCTAGAAGAAAACTAAACTACTGGTAAATAATAATGTTCCATGAATTGTGCTATACTGTCTGACCTTCAGCCTTTCAGTGGTAAAAGATTTTCTGAAAGCAAGTTGGATCATTTTAGAAGCTGCATAAACTATTTTAGGTGACAAGTGGACCATTTTGTGCACTGAAGTAGGAATTTGCTAGTAGCCTAAAAGAGCTAATGAAGCTTTCACAGATAGTGACAGACTTGAAAGGATTATGTACTAAAAATTGTTTTAATATAAATGAAAACATCAACTGAACAACTGAAAAAGACATACAGTATGTTCTTAGGAAGCAAATTATTTTAAAAGAGGGGGGAGGAAATAATAAGAAATCTAGGGAACAAGTATTGACTTGGGAAGAAACAAAAGCACAGAAAACAAATTTACAAAGACAAGTAGAATTTTTATGCATATTACATATATACAAATTGCATATAATGCTATACATATTAAATTTACAAAATATTTGACATATATGAGGAAATGTATTCTAAATCATTGAAATTTAATGTAAAATCTCAATTAAATTTGTAGTAAAAATTCCAGGAATCATCATGGCAAACTGTCATTTTCGATAGTCTATAGAAAAGTTATAACTACATAACATAGAGCTCAATTATGGCATACAGAATTATAGGGAACAAGTTATTTTTTATAAATAAATTGATTAATTTAATTAGTAGTTAGGTTAATATTATTTCAAAACTATCAATAGGCATAAGAAGTGGTATACTACATAAAAACTGTTTCTGGTGTATTACAAAGATTAAGCACTATTTAAGAGAGAGAGGGGAGGATATCTTATGGGTATAGTGATTTTTCACCAACAATGAGAATAAATGAGAGATTTTTCCCTTTGCCAGTCTAGATCTGCTTCTTCATTCTTCCCCAGATTTGTGTTGAACGTTGTAACTTCACAGATAAAACATGGAGAGAGTCCTTTCCTTTTCTGACTTTGGAGGTGCCAGCACGAGAACAGGAAAGGAAGAGGGTAAAGTCTGAATCTTGCTCCTCCCATTATGTTTGCTTGACTCTTTTCACCAAGGGGACCTTTTCTTGTTAGGGGAACTTCTTACTCTGCAGGTCCACTACAGTGAAATCACCCTCTCCACTCATGGTGCTTACTCTCTCTGCATAGCCTGCTCTCTGGGTCCCAATGAACACCTGGCCACTCTCCCTACTTCTTGGGGGCAAAGACTCTTAGAGCCTTCTTTCTCACACATGGCAGAACATTCTTTCTTTTGGTATACTTGTATTTTGTTTGCACTTAAAGTTGTTATTTTATTAATCTCATTAAATGATACCTACCTGAGTTTACCATTTGTTTCCTGCCAGGATATAGACTTATTCAAGTTAGGTTTCTATTAGCTACAGTGATAAAATTTATAGTAGAGGTAATTCGGGTCACACAGAGACAATAGTCAGAAAAACCAAGAGTTAGCAATGAAAGAATCAATAAATTTCAAATTCAATTCACTATACAGCACACTAAAAGGAATATTAATTATCACTAAAGGTTTTTAACATGAAATAATAGGTTTTGTATATTTTGCATTTGCAATCCTGATGTGCAGAAAGTAGTCTACAGTCCTTTGTCATTTTCTTGCCTCTATATAATTAATTAATTAATCTAATTGCCTTTTTAACCCAATACTCAAAATTGTGTTCCAGTTCCTACAAAAAAATTAGGCAGATTTTCATCTTAGTGGTTGGGTGTTAGCTTTTTGTGAATTCTACTTTTCAATCTTCTATATCAACAAATGCAAACTACCTTTACTGGAAGCGTCAACTTCTCTTAACAGTACTCTGTTTCCTTTTTCCTCACGGTTACCAATGGAAAAAAGTTTAGGGCCTAGTCTTCTTTTTTTCATCCACTCTAGCCAACCACTCTCCACTGAGGAATGTCCCCAGCTCCTAAGACCTAGCCTTTGTTTACTATTTCCCAGTTCCTTACTTATTCCCTATCATCATTACTACCATTCTACTGCAATGCATAAATATAATGAACTTATTGATTTTTTAAAAAATTATTTTAGTTGTTGATGGATCTTTACTTTATTCATTTATTATTTAAATGTGGTGCTGAGGATCGAACCCAGTGCCTCACGCATGCTAGGCAAGCGCTCTACCACTGAGCTACAGCCCCAGCCCAGAACTTATTGATTTTTAACAAAATTTTTGAAGATTACACAAAGCTATCTGGCATAAATATAAAAATATTTACATTTTCATGAGAACAACTAAATTTCAGGTATGAGATTCTTTAATAATCCTGAAGAATAAATAAGTGGAGTTTAAAGTAATACATAATATATAAAATATGGATATTTCCATTAAAATTGGATGAAAATTAAGGCTCATTCTTATTAATTAAATTGTTTTAAAAGTTAATAAATGTAATTAGATAGAAATGAGAAATATTAGGTATGAATATAGATATTAGAAAGTAAAACAAATAGAAAATATCTACCATTGTACCCAGCATTCTTTTTATTTTTCTCTATTTTTGTCCCTCTTTACTCTTTGAATTCCTTCTTTTGGGTTAAATATACATTTTTAAAATTCTGTGGTAATGTATAGTGTTTTTACTTTTCAATTCTACATTATTTATTTAGAGATTGCTTTAAATAGTGCAATATACATTTTAACCCTCACACTAAGTGAGGTCTATATGAAGTTAATATTGAACCAGGTCACAGAAAGTTAAGAACCTTGCAACTAAAAGGTTAATTTCTCTCTCTCCCTTACTTTGTCCTATAGTTGTGCTATGCATTACATTTACATACAAAATTGCACAAAAGTGTTATTAGTTATTAGTATAACTATATTATTCTTTGGGCATTAGTTATATACATTTTAAAGAGATTATAAAGAAAAGTATATTTTAGACTAATCCATGTAGTTATTATTTTCATTATTCATTTTTCTTTCTGATGCTTTGAGTTTTCATCTGGTGTCATTTCCTTTGAGCCAAAGACTGTCTTTTGATGTGTCTTGTGGTGCATCTCTGATGGCAGTTCATTCTCTGAAGTTTTATTTTATTTAAAAATGTATTTATTTTATCTTTATGATTGAAGGACACTTTCAGCAGGCATGGACTTCTTAGTAACACTGTCTATCACTATTTATTTTTGTTGTTGTTGAGTACCAGGGATTACCCACTGAGCCACATCCCCAGCCCTATTTCATATTTTATTTATAGACAGGGACTCACTGAGTTACCTAGCACTTTGCTTTTGCTGAGGTGGCTTTGCACTCGAGATCCTCCTGCTCAGCCTCCCCAAGCTGCTGGGATTACAGGTGTGTGCCACTGCAACCAATCTCACTTTTTCTTTTGATAGGATTTAGCTCATGTGTCCATTGGATCCCTAGATACAATGTGTTGCTTTCTTGGGCATAGAAATTCCTCTAATTTGGTTATAATTTTTCTACCTTATTTTATCTATATTTTTATGCTTAGAGTTTGCTGATGTTCTGGTCTCTGAAGTTGCCTAAGTTTATGAGATCTTTCTACTGTCATCTTTTTTTTTTCTTCCCAGCCTCATTTTCTCCCTTAGTTCTTTTACTTTAAATCTATTACTTATCATTAAACCTTTTGATATTATCTTACAAGTTACTGATTCTCTATTATTTTTATCCTTTTCTACATATTTCATTATTTTTATTAATCTGTTTTTAAATTTACTGATTTTTTTCTACTAGGTTCAAATAATTATTTATATGAAATATTGTGCTCTATAATTTCCACTTGGTTATTTTTATGTTTTAATTTATTTGTTGAGATTCCTTTTATAGTCACTAATTATGACAATGCTTAAATTCAACTAAGGTATAAAAGCCTCTTAGCCTCTTTAAATTACTTTGTTAATTCCACATCTGGATCATCTTATGATCAATCTACATTCATGACATTTTCCATTAATATAGGTCAAGTTCTTTTTGTTTAATATGCCTATTAGAGTTGCATTCTCAATTTTATAATGTAGACACCGAATTTTCCTTATCCCTCTGAAAATTCTTAACTTACTTTATTTTATGGAAATTTCCCTGGGCTAGAATCAACTTGCAAACTCTGTGTCCCTCAGATGGACAGCAGTTGAGATATCTCTTCAGTTACTTTAGTTTTAGCTAGGCTGCTTATTGTTTGTTCAATGCATAACTAGCGTAGGGCTTAGACAGAACTTAAATGCATAGACTTCCCCTGTGTAATGAAATGAAATATCCTATGAATTTTAGTTATCTATAGCCATTGTAGTAAAACATCTTATAAATTTAGTGATTTAAAACAATACAAATGTATCATCTTATATTTGAACAGGTCAGAAGTCCAACAAGTGTCTCACTGAGTAAAACCAAGGTGTTAGCATGGCTGAGTTTCTTTCTGGGGGCTTTAAAGGGAGAATCCAATTTCTCCTCTTTTTCTGTTTCCAGAGTGTGCCCACATTCCTTCACCTGTGGCCCCCTTTTTCCACCTTCAAGGCAAACACACACGGGTATACCTTTCTGACCCTCTGGCTGTAGCCAGGCAATGCTCTCCACTTTTAAGGACTTGTGTGATTAGTTTGAGCTCATTTGGATAATGATTTGCCATCTGCGGGTCCTTAACCTCATTTAGATCTGCTAAGACTTTATGCTATGGATGGTATCACATTCACAAATCCTAGTATTGCAATATGGACATTTTGTGGAGTTATTATTATTATTTTTTAATTTACCATGCTACTCTCTTCTTTATGCACTTATAATAGGTGATGTAGAAACTCCTTCATTGAGAATCATTGGGAGCCTATATTCTTTTGCCATAAATCTAGGCAGGCCTGAGACACATGTGAAAGGAATATTATATAACTTGTAAGAACAGGTGATAAAACATAGTATAGTTTCTATTTAAGTTTTTCCTTTGAATGCTTCTTATCAGAATCAGACACTGTGTCCTGATACTGTGTGTTCTGGACAGCAGCCCAGGTTGAGGTCTCCATTCACAGCATCAGCCAACAGCTGTGCAACAGTCTTGGTGGTGCAGTTCGTGGAACTCACTAGTGCAACCATAGTGACCAAAGGAAGTGGGCTAGTAATGTTTCCTCAATGGCCCCAGAACTATGATGGAACAAACAATGATTGCTTCTTCTCTTAGACAGTAACAGGCTCTGTTTGTCCCTATTTTTCTCTTAATTTCTAGTTAGTCTGCTTTCTCCAAACTACCCTGCCTACTGGTGCTTCAAGTCAGTAACTCTGCTGGTTTTTGTTTTTGTTTTTGCTTTTAACTGCTCTCCATGGTGCCAGCTGTTTTCAGACCAAGGCCCATGACTCACAGAGTGTTATTCCTTTCATTCAAGTGCAGAATCTCCCTCAGATTCTGTCCATGTTTATTCATTTCCCAGTAGCTTCCAGTAGTTGTTTCGGTTGTTAATTTTATTTCATAACTTGTTGTCCATGTGGAAGGCTTTTTCTAATAGAAGTGTCTATGTCATTGCCAGAAACAGAGCCTTATAGCAATAGATTTTTAAGCATATTTACTAAATGATCAAGTTTCTACTTTAAATATTTCAAATATACAGAGCAATGTCTTTTCTAATATACCTTACATATATACAATCTCTATTTCCATTTATCAAGCTTTAATTGGCTTTATTAAGTCTAAACTACATTGATGTAGTACATTTGCTTCAGCTATTTTTACCTCTTAAGAAATAAAAAATATCTTTAAATGCGTGAACCTTTCTTTTTCTAGACTAGCTGTTCTAGTATAAATCCTGTATAGTACTTTAGAAATATGCAGTGTTACATTAGAGTTGTTACTAATCTACTGGGGATTTTTTTCATTAATATTACAGGTGAGAAAAGCTTTTAATTTTACCTATGCATATGTGTAAGTACTTGAAATGTTACTGAACAGATGGTAGATTCAAACTAAATTAATTGATTTCCATTTTTTATTCTGAAAAATATCTCTACAAAATTTAAGTAAATAGAATTACTTTTTTCTCAAGAGATTTAAAAAATATGATTTAAATCTATGTTGGCTACATATTACTTTTGTTGCTGCATTTAATTTCCACTTAATATGTTTTCGATCCTGTTGGGTCAATAGATGACGGCTTGACAAAGGGAGACTGGGCATCTGAAGCTACCCATCCACGCCAAGACTTCCCTCACACGACAAACCATTGGCTGCTCACCAATCTGATGTCAACCAATCATCAGTGAACATGCTGACCTCTGAAATTGGCCCATGCCTGTCACGGGGCCTCAGCCAACCAAGAAAAGATACTTCTTCATAAGAATCCCCCCTCCCTCAACCTACCCATGAAAAATGGCCTCTCCCAGTCTTGGTGTGATTTCCTCAGCCCTCACTAGCAGAGAAGCGGACCCCAATAAAGCCTTGCTTATCCCCCCTAGGCTAGTGATCGTGGTCTTTACCACCGATCTGATCTTAGAGATCCATTTTGAATGATGATATATTTTCCAATGATTATTTTGTAACTGTATTTTAGTTATTAAGCATTTTTTGAGTCTTCTTTTTTGTTGTTGTTCAGCAATTATTTTTACTTTGGTCAGTGATTAACTTTATACTACACAGATTTTTAAGATTTACTGAAATTTGTTTATTTTTATTTTTATACCCACCTGTTATATGGCTCTGGCTTTCCCATGTGCCCTTGAGGAGAATGTATATTCTCTCTCTCTCTCTTTTTTTTTTTTTTTTTTGTTGAGAAGAGTGTTCTATAAATATCAATAATGCTGTTAGAATTTTCAAGTCTTGTGTGTGTGTGTGTTATTTTTATACAAATTATCTAGGGGGAGGACAGAGAGAAAGAAAGAGAGAGATACCTCCAACAATATTGTAGGTTGGTTTATTTCTCCATTCACTTCTGAGATTTTCCCCCCATATGTTTAGAAGCTCAGTTATTAGAGACACACAATTTAGGATTGTTAGAGTTCCCTGTTGAATTGAACCTCTTATTGATGTGAAATATCCATCTGTATTTCTGGCAACATTGTCTTTCTATAGACAGCATATGATTAGCTCTTCATTTTTAATCCAATAAGGCAATGTGTACTATATAATGAGAATTTTCAAGTCATATTAGTTTTAATGCAATTAACTATGTAACTATATGGCTATATGGCTTGAATTCTGGCATTCCTACCTTTTTGTGTGTTTGCTGTTTGCCATCTCTCTGCTGTTGCTATTTCTTATTTCCTGCCTTAGATTAAATATTTCCGATTGAGTATTTTTTTTGATCAACAGGGAATTTTGAATATTTTACTTTATCTTCACTAAAGGCTTACTATGTATAGTGCTTTATTCATAGCTTTCTCATTTTAGCAATTATTTAATTTTTAAAAATATGTATTCTTGTAAGTTTTCCTTCAAATAACACTATGCCATTTTATGTCTAATTTAAGAATTTTACATCAGTATATTTCTATTTTTCTTTCCTCATGATATAGTTCTAAATCAGTTATGTCCCTTATAATGCATTATTTTTTAATATAAAAATGCAACTATCATTTAAAATTGAAAAGCAACATAAACCTTATGCATTTACTTAGATTTTTTACCATTTATGGTGCTCTATTCCTTTGTGTATATCCATTTTTTGAAAATCATGTTTCTTCTTTTTGGCCTTCCTCTAACATTTTTTGTAGTAAAGGTCTATTGATAAAAACAAAAAAAATTGCCTTAGCTTTTCATTGTTTGTAAAGGTCTTTTTCCAACTTGATTTAAAAATATATTTTCACTGGATATCTAATAAATTCCATATATGTGAAAATAAAAATATACCATTAATTGAAAAATTCCTTTGTGACTAAAGATAATATTTCCATGTTTTCTAGAGTGCATAGTTTCTCACCAGAAACCTATTTTAATTTTTATATTTGTTCCTCATTTTGTTTGAGCATTGTAAGCTACTCTAAGGCTACTTAGAAAAAAAAATATTCACTGATACATAGCCAAAAGTTTGATTCTTTCATCAAAGAATTCTAGAGAATTAGTACATTGATAGTTCTCTCATTGTGTAGACACAATCCAATTATAACTACAATGTTGCAAAAGTAAACAAAAATGTATTTTCTTAAAAGCTTCACTTGAGAACTGAAAAACTCCAAAATTCCTTATCAAATAAAATAATAGTACATCATACTCTTTAGAAAATTCTTGTACCTATAAAATTATTAACTGTGAGGTTTAAAATATTGATAAAATAAAATTAATTTGCTCATTAACACACAAGTGTAATTACTTTTATCTCTGTTCTAAGACAGCATATTTTCAAACATGTAAACTAAACTGTGTTCTGGCCACTTAATAATAAAGATAGGTTAATTTAGATAGCTTAATTTTTCTTCATTAATACATATTTGTGATAATTAAAGTTCTGTTACTGAAGCTGTTTTAGATATTTATCAGTTTAGGGAGAAAATGTGAATGTTCTTTAGATTATAGAAAATGAAGCTAAACTTTGTTAAAAAATTGTCAAATGTTGGAAGAGTTGTATTCTCCTGTTAATTGAAGTTAATTCATTATTCTAATTATTTGATCATCAGAAAAAATACATTTTAGCAGTTATTTTATTAAATGATTAGGAGCATGAAATATCAGAGCAGGACTTTTCACTATTCTTTCCTTGTTCCTCTTATTCCTTTAGACTTTCCTTGAACCAAGGAGTCCTTCTTTTGTATGCACGGTCTTCTAAGAAATATGCCCTCCTGCTCCATCATGTTGAGCCTTGAGTTTTAGGTAGATGGCCTCAAGCTTCTGCCTTCTATTATGACTTTATCTCCAGATAGGTGAAGGATTGCTGCAGCATTGCAGGTATAGTGAAACATAAAATGACCATTTTTCTCTTGGATCTCTTTCAAGGAGTTGGGAAACTTTTCCCAGGAGCACCTACTATGTTCCTGATCTCTGTGTTAATATTTGGTTTATACATTCATTTTTCATGTGACCTTTACCAGCCAGACTTGAATTACCAATCCAGTTCACTGGAAATGAAATGGACAATGGTCAGCCAGTTGAGATGAAGTGATAGTGGATAAAGAACTCTTCTTACATTTACAGTTGCAGTCATTCTACATTCTTACCCACACTTAGTGTCATCCACATTTTAAATTTTAGCCATCTGGAACACCCTCTGCCCTGTCCCCAAATGGCCTTCCAAACTCCACAAGTGTGAGATAATGCATGAGTGATATTGAAGCTGTTACATTCCTGGAAATTTATGATGGCAGAACATTACAAAAACAATATAATCTCAGAATTGCATTACAAAGAATATTAAAAGTAGTTCTTAAAGTTGAAATCATATTGTTCTGAAACTAGATTTACAAAAAGAAATCAAAAAACTCTAGAAATGAAAAAAATGCAGGAATAGAGGCAATTACTTTTCTAAGCTTTTGATTACTTTAAATGATAATCTGTTTAATGCAAAATTATGAATCATGTGAGGATTATAAAGAATCAGAGGAAAATATGATACCAATAGCACAGAGAATGAAGTGATACATGTGATATTATTGCCATAAGAGTTAAATTTCCTTTTCTTTAATTTTTAAAATTTTAATTTGAGGATAATATCTTTCTATTTATTTCATATGAAAGTTTTTCTTTTGTACATATATTTAGTGTTCAGTAGTTTTATAAAGATGTTCTTTGTATTTTTGAGGTTAGTAGGATTTATTAAAGATTGATGTTTATCATCACAAACATAGTAATGTTGATTTCAGTCACTAAATGTTTATTTTCTTAACTTCATAATCTCATTGTTTCCTATTTATGTTTTCTAATGTTTCATTTTAATTTTATAAGCATGATCCCTTAAAGTCTTTTTGATACTATATAATCCTAGAGGCCCTGAGAATTCTTTTTGCAAAATTAAGCTTTGTTCCTGTTCCTGTCTTTTAGTTTTTAGTCACTTTCCTTTGCTACTCTTATTTCTGTGTGTGTTTGCCATTTTATATGAAAATTTCCACTAGTTTTTGTGGCTCATGATGGAGTTTACTTCCAAGAAAGAGCCACTTGTCTTTGAACTGATACTGTGGCTAATGGTACAAGCCTCCATCCTTGGATTACCATAAACTAGTTAAGGATTTAGATCATTGGAAAGTGAGATCAGTTCCTGACTTCAAATTTTATCTAATACCTGGGCATTTTCCAGATTTCCTCTTCCTCTGGGGCCCTTTCCTTCATTCAGTACTTTTTCTACTGGTCTCCTTGTCTTAGCCTCATATCATGCCATTGAAACTGGGAGATGCCAATGGATTCAAGCAGCCCCACATGTTGTACACACCTATGTCCATTCCTCTCATATATTATGGCAATGTTTTAATGCCTTTGAACAAATGTATTTTTTGTATTTAATTATAACACTTCTAATAAACACTTTTGTATTTAATTATAACACCTTAAAGAGGTGACTTAATGGACCTATTCTGTCAATTCTATAATGACCAATTGATTTTTAAACATGTTAATTTTTACAAAAGTTATCATAGACAAGTATTCACTACTGAAAATGTGACTTGAATCTCTAAACAGAATTTGATTATTAATTTTCACATAATCAACCCATGACATTAGTGATATTTTTATAATTCTGTGTATGGGTGCATTGATAATATGATGGTTGAGTTAAATCATTAGTTGGTGTGTTTATCATTACAGAAACCAATAAGTGACATATACTTTGAACTTAGGTTTTTGTCAGTTATATCATTATATATAAAGAAATTCACTATGTAATGAACTCTTCATATAAAAATAACTTGAACTATTCTTATAATTATCATCTCATAAACCTAATTTCCTTCTTATTGGAATCTCATACCCTAATCCTATGCCTTGAGTGTTTTGAGTGCTGGTTTCATAACACAACAAAATATGCAAGTTGCAGAACAGTGTAAGCCTCTGGAAGTCCCCTGTGGGACAGATTAAGAGCAAGGAGACTCACCTCCATTCCAAGATTATATGTCTTTGTACAGAAAACTACAGAATAAAGACAATTTGCAAAATGATTCTGTACAATTCCTTCTTCATTGACAATAAATGAATAAATGAATGAGTAAATGAATGAATGAGAAAAGAAAACAATTTGAGTGTAAAGATCAGTGAAACTTTAAATTCAATCTATGAAAATGTATATTGGGTTAGAGTTCACGTAGAACAAACAATGTTGATAGTAGCTTTGCATTTTTATTTTCATTTTTTTGTAGGCCTCAGGGATCCAACCCAGAGCCTAACACCTGCTAAGCATACATTCTGCCCCTAAGCCAAATCCACAGCTTCAGTTTTGCATTTTCAATCTGCAATAGATTACCAATGTAATAGTAAGACATTTTAAGTAGATCTTGCTATTCATGCATATATTATAATATTATTTTATTTTCAGAGTTTAGTTTCTCATTTTTCATACACTTAAATGTATCAATCTTTACTTATGGTTTTATCCTTTCATCACTAAAGTTATAAAAATATATTCCAGTATTTTCAGTTCAATAATAGTTATATAGTAGACTTTATCATTTATATGCTGCTAGATTAATTTATTTAGGCAGTATGTACTGAAATGTTATTTAACTAAACATAAATTCTATAATTACAAAGACAACAATTCCAAAAGAAATACATGCATAAAATCACAAAATCAATTTCCAAAAATACTCAGAATTCATTTATATCTTGGCAACAAGAAGTAGTAATTAAGTATAAATAGTTTCTTCATTTTAAAGACATTCTTGTTGACTAACAGCAGATCACTTTATGCTTTTTGCAAATTTTTTTTTGTAACAGTACTTGCATGTATTTTATGAGTGGATGAGCTCTGGTATAAGGGAGACATTAGTGATTATATTCACATGTGCCATTTGGTTAAGAGACCACTATAGTCAAGAGGATGTAAATTATGTGAAACACAATAATTTAATATCACATGGGGGAAAGACCACATTCCTAAGAATTTCTATTTCATATAACTGAAAATACATCTTATGAAAATGTTAATGGTAAGTTAGATCAATATTGTTTGTGCACAGTTAACATCTACAGTTAAAAACATCTACTGATGCCAGCTTCATTCTGGTGATTACTTTTTATGTAAGTACCCATGTGGTGTGTATTTACCGCAGCCTCTGGTTAGGGACTAGTGTTTGCAGCTATCTGACTGTGAGCACAATGATAGCAAATCATTTCTGCACACACAATGCAAACAATCTGCCAAGAAAAGAACTCTTGCATATGCAGTTCCACTCAGATTCAAAGGATTTAAATCTATTTACTTTTTCAGCTGTGATGTAAATGATAAATTCCAAGCAAATCTCTCAACTGTGATTTAACTGAATGATGAAAACTTTTCTTGGGAGGAATCCATGATTTATAGAGCTTAGCACCAAATAAAATTTCTTAGGAGCTTGAGAATTAATCATTTTTGGTAGAATTATTTTTGGGGGGTATAAAAATACATACTCCTTTTCTTCCATACTACCCCCAGGCAAACTCTCATTGCTATCCATTACTCCCTGCTGTGAACAGATGCCTCCTGGCTTAAGCACCTTTCGCAGCATTGGCCATAGAAATGGTTAGTATTCAATGACTGTTGACTGAATGTGATTGTGAAAAAGCTGACTGGAGTTAATATACTGAGGGAAAAGCATGAAATATATTCTCTCCTCCTGATCACTGGAGTATATCATTTTACGCTGCTTTCTATTCTCAGGGGCAATTTTTATGTAGCAAAGTAACTCTGTGCATTTTCTTTTTTAATCCAAACTGAGGGAGTTTTGTTCCAGAAACATGATACTTCTGCCATACATAACTAATGTAATGAATCAAATAACTAAAATGGGAGATTTAATAGGTATTTCCCTTTTATGTAGCTTTGGTGTTTTCAACAGATGTCATCTTCAACATGGAGTAATGAACAATTCATTAACGAACTTTGGGTAACCACAGTGTGTGGTCTACTGAATAATTTGAATTGTGGGCTGTCAGGAGAGCTCCATGATCAGAAATATTTCTTCTCAGGTTTATTGTTAGGCTTAGGGTATTAAAGTTAAATAATATTTCTGAAAAATATATATGGAAGTTATTAACCCTAATGCTGGCCTATTATAGATTCAAAAATCTCATATATTAGAAGAGAATAGTTACAGTAGTAGCAGAATTTGGACTAAAGCCAAATTCATCTAGTTAAGGAGCTGAAGAGACACTTCTCAGAGGAAGATACAGAATTGATCAACAGACAAAGGAAAAAATGTTCAACATCTCTAGCAATTAGAGAAATGCAAATCAAAGCTACTCTAAGATTTCATCTCACTTCAGTCAGAATGGCAATTATCAGGAATACAAACAACAATAAGTATTGGCGAGGTTGTGGGCCAAAAGGCACACTCATACATTGCTGGTGGGACTGCAAATTGATACAACCAATCTGGAAAGCAGTTTGGAGATTCCTTAGAAAACTTGGAATGGAACCACCATTTGACCCAGCTATCCCACTCCTTGGTCTATGCCCAAAGGACTTAAAAACAGCATACTACATTGATGCAGCCACTTCAATGTTTGTAGCAGCTCAATTCACAATAGCTAAACTGTGGAATCAACCTAGATGCCTTTCAATAGATGAATAGATAAAGAAACTGTGGTATATATACACAATGGAATATTACTCAGCAATAAAAGAGAATAAAATTATGACATTTGTTGGTAAATGGATGGAGTTGGAGAATATCATGCTAAGCAAAGTAAACCAATCCCAAAAAACCAAATGCTGAATATTCTCTCTGATAAGTGGATGCTGATCCATAATGAGGGAGAGGACACGGGAAGAATGAAAGAACTTTGGTCAAAGGGGAGGGAAAGAGAAGGAGCATTGGGACAGGAAAGATGGTGGAATGAGATGGATATCATAGCCCTAGCTTCATGTATGACTGCATATATGGTGTGATTCTACATTACGCATAACCAGAGAAACAAAAAGCTGTGCTCCACCTGTGTACAATGAATCAAAATGCATTCTGCTACCATGTATTCTCCTAAGTAGAATAAATAAATTTAAAAAGAATCACTAATGTGGCTGGATAGAATAGCAAAATCCAGAAGCACATATGACAGGAATGTGCAAGTCATGTGATGAAAAGTACATAAAGACAAAGGCATATTCTGAACATCACCAGTTTCACAGCTCCCACTCCTGAGGGTTTCCATTCTATATTTGCAAAGAAATTAAAGTAAAAACCTAAAGATACAAAAAAATACACGCACACACACACACACACACACACACACAATAGCTAAACTGTGGAACCAACCTAGATGCCCTTCAATAGTTGAATGGATAAAGAAACTGTGGTATATATACACAATGGAATATTACTCAGCATTAAAAGAGAATAAAATTATGGCATTTGTAGGTAAATGGATGGAGTTGGAGAACATCATGCTAAGTGAAGTAAGCCAATCCCAAAAAAACAAAGGCCAAATGTTCTCTCTGATTAGTGGATGCTGATCCATAATGAAGGAGAGGATACGGGAAGAATGGAGAAACTTTGGTCAAAGGGGAAGGCAGAGAGTGGATGGGACATGGGGGTAGGAAAGATGGTGGAGTACAATGGACAACAATGCCCTAGGTTCATGTATGACTACACATATGGTATAATTCTACATTGTGTACAACCAGAGAAATGAAAAGTTGTGCTCCATTTGTGTACAAAATACATTCTGCTGTCATGAAAACCTAATTAGAATAAATTAAAGTGTAAAACCTATGTTTATTCTTGTTGAAAGTTAGTTCCTGCAAGTAACATGTTACTTTCACATGTAACATGCATTTCTATATTACATGTTTGTGAACACATAATTTTGATTATTAGACCAAAATCCCAGAGAGCATATTTCTTTTCTGATCCATCTTTTTGTGCCCCTAACATATTGTCAACACATTGTCAAAAACCTATTAAGTATTTAAATAGATGTTGAACAAATAAATGAAACAAAAAGTTGTTTTAATTTGCAGCAATAATAGTCAGCAGGTAGGTAGTTCCTAAGAGAGTTATTGATGAAACACTACCTGTAATAAGTTGTCTCAAAAACTTGAAAAGTTTTGTTCTTTCATGAGTTGATTTAGAAAAACGGATGTCTAATAAAAGAAAATAAACATTAAAAAAAAAATTTGCAGCAATACATCTTCTTTATATTTTTTATAAATCAGCATTATATTTGATTAAGTTGGGATAGAATAACACAAGTATAAAAGTGAACTATTTTCTTTTTTTAAAACTACTATCAAAGACAATATGAATCTTTTAAGTGGAAGAAGGATTTTGTAGGATATTTAATAGAGTTGGCCCCTTAGAAAAATTGAAATGAATAAGTGTTTAGATAGTAAGCCAGTGTCTACATTGTGCCACTTTACCTGGGAAAGAAAAAGTGTATCAAGCTGACAGATACAGAAAGAATGACCAAAATTAGTAAAATAAGACCAAATTTAAATCAGGTTAAAATAGATTTTTTAATGTAAAAAGATTTAAGGAGTGAGAGTTAAGAACAGAGTAAGCTTGAAGCAACAAGTGTTCATATACAATTAGGTGTATAAATCTGAAGGTTCAGAATAAGCTAAGAACAAATATCCCATTATACGTCCTCTGGAAAATGCAAAAGATCAGACATTGTGTAATGGAATTTAACTAGGGTATGTTTTGTACAAGTTCTATATCTCAAAATTGAAGAAAACAATCCAAATCACTATTGTAATGAAATAATTAAAAGCTGAGCAGACCTAAGCAAAATATGATAAATTACATTTTTCTCTTTGAAGAACCCTTAGCAGATAATTGAAATCACTTGAGCATACTGCTAAAAAAAAAGCTACTATTATTTTAAAATTACATGATTTTATAATGAAAATAACAATGCAACCTAATCATGGTGTTACTTTCTCTTCTTCATATATTCTTGTCCTATACCTATATATACAAACTTAAGAAGAACTTAAATATATGAAATATAAACAAGTTTTGACTCAACTAGCATAATGAACTGCTTCTAAAATTATTAGGCAAATTTAAACTGGGTAATAGCTCTGATTCTTGTGAATCTGATTTGATAGTTTTGTCTTTTCCAACATCCATATCCAATAATAAATGAAATTATTTACTTTATGTGATGAATTGCTACTGAGTATTCCATTTATTTTTAACACCACCACATTTATTTATTTTAATTTCTTCTTGTAAATGCAATAATTTTGCAAAACATCATGTTAAAATGCTTACTTTTATTTCACTCTTAAGTTTTAACTCTATACACTGGTTAAAGAAGTAATTCTCTATTCTGTAGTCTACATATGGAATTATGAGTGGAAAAATATATGACTTGTAATTTCTCCATACAGTAAAATTTTTTATTTCTGAAGAGTAACGTTTAAAGTAAACAGTACAAATTCTGATACCTATTGGTAGCTTTGACTTACAGGTAAAATTTTCATCTTTCTTGAGAGAAAGAAATAAATGTTGCTAGCATTCATTTTTTTGAAAATTTTGTAATGGGTTTATCAGTGATTGCATATCTGTACTGGTAGGATTTTATTCCACTCTATGTGCTAGCCATAGCTCTAATCCCTCATGAAGAACAAGAGCAGATTTTTAATAAAGATAAAAATACTATTAATTTTATTGAAGAATTGTGAAAAATAATTGTTTATAATTCTGGAGTTACAAACCTCCCTGAAGTCAAGAAACTCTTTGATTTCAAAGATTAATACAGAATTCATTGTTGCAATGTTTCAACAGATTTTATACTACAATATAATCTATGTAGCCAATGGATTTGCATTTTATTATAGAACTTCTCTGGTACAATCATAATATATGGGCATATTGTGCCTATATATACTGTGCTTTGAATGCTAATTGCTTTTTCATGAGTGTAACTCAGCCCTTGAAGATTCAGTCAACTTATAGAAGGTACTCAATATTCTAGGGAATCAAGAGAAAAAAATTTTATTTTAGTCTATGAACTCTATTATTTTGTTATGTGTTACTATGTCTCACTGCTGCATACTCTAATATAATTTCATTTATATATCACTAAAGAAATAAAATGATTTTACTAAATTTCAAGTCATTTCAAAGAAATAATGATATTCTGTGTGATCCTTCAAGTGCCTGTTTTATAATATTTTCCTTGCACACAATATTTCAGAAATTCATATGATCACAAACATATTTATGATAATTAAAACAGGGATAACACTCTTCAATGTTTACTTTTCCATAATTATATGTATCATTTACTTATGTAGAAACACACTGGCATTTAGTTTTGCAGCTCTTTACTCATATTTTATGTACAATTTATTGTAAAATATAGCTCTGATGAACTAATGCTGCAAATAGATGACATTTATTGGTAGTATGTTGGAAAATGGGCTCTCAAATAGATACCTACCTCTAGGTTAAAAGGTTGCAATTTGATGAAAAACTCTTCAAATAAGAGCTGCTTTAGATGATTTATTCTCACTCTGTTGACATAGCTAAGTGTTAATAAAACTTTATGAAAAGTAGAAAAATAAACCTCTATAAATTCAATGGAAGAAATGATCATAACAATCATAAAATATATTCATACTAGTGGTTCAACCTTTTTATGTGTAGTAATATTTAATCATATAAAATGTAACTACAGAAATTATGCTTTAGAAGAGAAATACACATTAAAATTTGGATTCATGTGATCTCTGAAGACAGGAACTTTTCTATTACATTTATATTTTAAAAGAGAAGATAAAATTTGTATTTACAATTTCAAAGTGTAACTTTCCTATAAGCATGTATCATTGTCTATTTTGTATGCACTCTGTAGTCTTTAAAGATGTAGATACAAAGGCTTTAAAAGTGAATTATGCATGTAATGCAGATTTCTTGTAACTAAATATTCAAAATTTCTCCCTCCTGACCATTATGCTGTCCTTGAACTTACACATGTACTGCAAACAATAAATATTAATTATACTATTTCTTTTAACACATTTATATTTTAGATCAATTTGAAAATCAGAGAAAAGTGCTTGGTTTACCCTTATTTATTCCTTTTCCATCAGTCTTCCTTTCTTCATGTACTAATGTATGATATTTTTTCAATTCTCAAACTGGTAAGTTCCCCTAAGGAGCACCAGTTACAAAATATAGTCATTATTATAAATTATGAAAGTATATGCTTCATTTTATGTTCATTGTAGAGTGGTTAATTATCCATTCTTTCATTTCATTATAAAATGGTTTGAACCTCTTCAAAGAGGTTGTTGGATGTACTAGGGCCAGGAGATATATGTTAGCAAAAACATGAAATTTTTAGAGATATACTGTTCAAAGAGCCCAGTATTTAAAAGGTAATTAAATAAGATAGAATATCTAATCTGTTACTAATCAGCATAGTCAGATTATTCCCAAAATGAGCTTTCTTTACTTTTACTCCAATTACTCCCTTTACTCCAAAAGTACTCCTCAACAACCTTCTTTTATTTTTTGTGAAGTTTTTGTATTATCCCTTCCCTTTCCACTTAAACTTTTTCTCAAAATATTTGTCACAACCAAGCCATGAGTTTCCCATATAGTCATTCTATACTTAGAGAAGTCTTCATCTTGTCTAACAACTACAAGATAAGGAGCATGCTTTACTAATTGTTTAACCACTTATTTTCTATTATGCTGATCTAATAGTTCACGTACCACACATTATGATTAAATACTATATTTTTTTATGCTGTATCCACCATTTCTTACAATGAGGGGCAGGAGTTGACAAATTCAGTGCTGACTGTTCATCATTCAAAATCATCATTACTTCTTTCAATATTTTAATACTTTTTCTTTGACGTACATACCAACCACTTTCATGGCAATGTTTAAAACTATATTGATATTGTTTAATCATTTCCTTCTGTCATTTTTATTATAATTATTTAAACATACTGATCATACAAATTGATGGGTTTCACTGGAATATTTTCATACATGCATAAGTATATACCATGCTTTGATTATATCCACCTTCCCTCCTACCTTCTCTTGCCTTTCTTTTAACCAACCCACTTCCTCTTCCTTTATTCTATCCCCAGTCCCCTTCCCTTTCCCTAATATTCTGCCATCTATTTTAAGGTCATATTATTCATTCACTCATTAGTTAGTTTCTACATATGAAAGAAAACATTTTATAGTCATCTATAATATGTCTGGTTTATTTTGAATAGTATGATAAATTCTAGTTTCATCATTTTTTCTACAAATGACAGGATTTAATTCTTCATGGCTGAATTAATCCATATGTATGTACACATATTTTTCATCCATTCATCTGTTCATGAGCATCTATGCTGATTCCATACCTTGGCTATTGTGAACAATGCTGCAAACATGGGTATGCAGGTATCTCTTTTGTATGCTTATTTCATTTCCTTCAGATGTATATCCAGGAGTGATACAGCTGTATTGAATGGTAGATCTATTTTTAGTTTTTCTGGACATGTCCTTAGCAGTTTCCATGGTGACTGTACTAAGTTACATTCCCACCAACAGGATGTAAGAGATCTTTTTTCTCCAAGTTAGAACAAGCATTTGTTACATGTTTTTTGTTGTTTGTTTATGATGTTTGTTTTTTTGATAATAGTTACCAGCCTAGGTACCCTTCAACAGATGGATGGATAAAGAAAATGTGGCATATATATATACAATGGAATACTATTCAGCCACAAAGAAGAATGAAATCTTCTGTTGTTGGTAAATGGATAGAAGTGGAGACTATCGTGCTAAATGAAATAAGCCAATCCCCCCCAAAACCAAAGGCCAAATGTTCTTTCTGATATGTGGATGCTAACTCACAATAAGGGAGGGAGTATGAAAGAAGAGAAATACTTTGGATTAGACAAAGGGGAATGAAGGGAAGGGAGGTGCGACAGGGATAGAAAGATAGTGTAAGGAACCAGACGTTACCTATGTATGTATACACATGCACAACCAATGTAATTCCACATCATGCACAACCAGAAGAATGGGAAGTTTTACTCCATATATGTATAATATGTCAAAATACATTCTACTGTCATGTATAACTAATAAAAACAAGTAAAAACTGGGGTGAGATAGAATCTCAAAGAAATTTTCCTTTGCATTTCCCTGGTGGCTAAAGAAATTGAATAATTTTTCATATATTTATTGATATTTGTACTTCATTTGAGAAGTAATTGATCAGATCATTGCTCATTTGTTGATTAAATTACTTGTTCTTTTGTTGCTGATTTTTTTTAGTTCTTTATGTATTTAAATATTGATCTTCTACCAGGTGCACAGGTAGCAATGATTTTCTTTCATTCTATGGTCTCTTTACTCTTTTGATTGTTTCTTTTGTTTTCAGGATACTTTTAATTTGATGTAATTCAGTCTGTCAACTTTTGCCTTTCTGAATTGGAGTTCTATTCAAGAAATCATTGTCTGTGCCAATATGTTGCAATGTTTCTCCTGTATTTTTCATCTGGCAGTTCCAAAGCAGTAGCTTTTCTATACACCAATAAAGAACTTGCTGAGAAAGAAACCAGGAAAACGATGCCATTTACAGTAGCCTCAAAAAACAAAAAGAATGAAAAATATAGGAATAAACCCAACCTCTGAAAGACTACTATAATAAAAATCATCAAACACTGAAGAAATTGAAGATAATAGCAGATGGAAAAACCTCTCAAATGATGATTTGGGAGTATTAATATGATTAAATTGGCTGTGTTATCAAAAGCAATCCACAAGTGCCCTTGAGTTCAATCTCTGGTAACCTCCTCCTACCCCCTGCAAAAAAAAAAAAAAAAAAAAAAAAAAAAAAAAAAAAAAAAAAAAAAAAAAAAGGCAATACCCACCAAAATACCTGTGATTTTCTTCACATAACTAGAAAAAATCCTAAAATTCATATGGAAACACAAAAGACCCCCAATAACTAAAGAAATCTTGAATAAAAAAATCCAAAACTGGAGGCATCACAGTACCTGATTTTAAAATATACTACAGAGCTATAGTTACAAAACCAGCATAGCATTTATATAAAAACAGACAGAAGCCAATTTGACAGAATACAGGACCCAGAATTAAACCCACATGTATAGGCATTTTCAACAAAGGTGCCAAAAGCATGCATTGTAAATCACATTCTTCAACAAACAGTGCTGAAAAAACTGGATAGCCATATGTAGAAGATTGAAACTGGATCATTATTCCTTACTTTGTGCAAAAAAATCAGACTTCAACTAAGATGTTGATAATTTTCTCAATTCTTGGCAAGTCCTTGTCTCTCTCAATTACAATAGCTTTGTATGCATTTCTCCCCTCTCTGTCACCAATCTTCTTCTTTTTTTTTTTTTTTTCGGTACCAGGGATTGAACTCAGGGGCACTCGACCACTGAGCCACATCCCCAGCCCTATTTTGTGTTTTATGTAGAGACAGGGTCTCACTGAGTTGCTTAGCACCTCGCCATTGCTGAGGGTGGCTTTGAACTCACAATTCTCCTGTCTCAGCTTCCCAAAGTGCTGGGATTACAGGCTTGCGCCACCGTGCCTGACTTTTGTCACCAATCTTCTTCCTTTAACTCTCACATGTTTTATAGTTTCTTAGGTCCTGATTTTAATTGCCTTTCAGATGGTATTGACTTTGGGGAGGGGGAACTGTTTGTTTTGAGTAAAACTCTACCATTTTATTTTATTCTTATTTTCTAGACATTGAATGAAGAAAAAGTGGAGATTCCAAAACAGGTTGGTGACAACACCTTCTCCCTGATGATATTTTGGTTCTTGTTGCCTCTGATAAAATCCTTTATTAAGCTTTATAGTACGTTTTTACTGTCTTCATTCCAAGTATCCATCTCTCTAATTCACTGCAAAAATTGTTATGTGCTGCTTTATGCAAAACAATGAGCCCATTTGTAAAGATTTCTTAAAATAAACATTCAGTACCTTACTAATCCTAAAAATTCTGCCAATCATCTTTTCCATGAAATCTGTTCTTAAGAAAATAGTGGTTAAATTGTCTTCAAAGAAATCATAGAAAAAAGTTCCTATTGCTATTCCCAGGCAAATTGTTGTGTTCCATTGATGTTTCTTGCTTCCTGTTTATTAGATTATCCAATTTGTTCCCCTTAAATGAAATATTATTACCTAATTATACAAATTGCACTCATCTTCAAATTCCTGGCTGTCATTTCTTCCATGAAACTTCTGTATCCTCCCAAATGGAATGTACTTTATTATTCCTGAAGACAGATATATTTTTTTCTGCTTATGATATTTTACATTATAAAATTCATCTAATCTATGTCTACCTATATTCATATATCTTAGGATTTAGATTGATCAGCCTCCTAAAGTCTAACTCTAGGTCTATAGGTCTGTTATCCTTCATTAGCTGATGCACCACTTCCTTTTTCTTAACAAAGTTTGAATGAACATTATTGTGAAAATGTGTTTCTGGATCCCTTTTTGTACTTAGAAAGATCTTGCATATTTGCAGATGTATAGACAAGCAGCAATACCTTACAAATGCCACACTCAGTAACTGTGTTTCATGTTCCATATATGCAATAAAATTATTCCAAGTACATTTAAAGGTATGAATATAAATCAAAGGGATGATGAATCTCCTATTTTGCAAGTCCCAATAATTATTCTTTTTGTGAATGATGGGAATCTCTGATGATTGTTTTCCACCTCAGCAAAAAAGATATATGATTATAGTTCTTTATTCAAATCACATTTTTAGCTACTCCTTGGGGTTTATATGAGAATCAAATATCCTTACTCAGGCTCAATATTTTACTTGATCATGATTTTTTGGTTTGTAGAAGATGAGCCCTAAATGCTGATGATCTCTCTGTTGCCATAAATGGGAATAGAAGCCAATTGCTGGGTTTCTCTGTTTGTTAAGCTTTGACATGAATCTTTTGCATACTGCGATAGACAAAATTAGGAGAGGGTCTTCAATGACTCACCCTTTTTATAGTCTTCTCTTTCAGACTTTCCCTTTGAGCATGGCATCTATGAATATAATGGGATTTTCTTCATTTCCTTCTATGGCAAAAGTGAGGAGACTTTGCAGATTCAATTAAGGTAAATTGTTTTATTCCTAGAAGTGAGTTTGATTTCTGCTATGTTTATAATATGAAAGCATGGATAGGAGACTTGATTTAAGAATTGGACTGGGTTTAAAATTTATTGTTAGTATGGTTATGCTAAATTCATCATAATCTTCAGATTCTTTACAGTATTTAAGGAAGGGATTAATTTTTTAAGGATTCATTCCCTCCCTCCTTCCCTCCTTCCTTCTTTCCTTCCTTTCCACTTTTGGAACATCTGAGGAAGTCTATCTTTTCTATTGGTGGTGAATGGTTGCTACACGGGCTGGCAGTAGGTGAAGGAGAATGTTCCCTGATGTCCTAAGCCACAGTCTACAGCCTGAGACTTTGAGGTGGTATGAACTTTCCAATGCTTCTGTCTTTCCCTGGTGTAGGTCAGAGTGCAACACTCAAGCCTGCTTCACCCCAGGTGTGCTGTTTCTTGTCCCTTCCTTCACTGCAGTTAGTTTTCAGTACTGCCCTGAGGATGAGGGTGTTGTTACCCTTCCCTCCACAGTTTAGGGCTTCCAGTTTCCCTGTTTTATTAAATTGTTAATGTAAGCTTTGCAAGGAACAATTGATAAGAGTAACAATGATCCTGCCACTCTGGAGGTGATAAACTAGCTTCTATTGATATGGATCACAGGGATTGCTCTCTTTTTATGTGATTTGTGATTCCTTATAACCAACTGTAATGCTGAAGGGAATACTTTACTTGTGCTTCACCTGACAACCTGTTTTCCCTCTTGAGCATAATTCCAAGAACTGTCATCTCTTTAAATGCCTTTCTCTCTAATAGGGCTTATCTTTATTCTAAATCCAGATACGCCATGTAAGTCAGCAATAAGCTGTCCACATATACCTGAATTTGATAAATTATGTTTCTAGTTTCATCAGCTTTTATGCAAGTGCCCTCCCCCAGTTTAAAGAAAGAACTGATATATTTTTCTTTCAAAATCTTTCTATCCTTACCTCAATCTTGAATGCATAATGGAAATAATATATTCTCCTGTGATTTTTGTTCTTGAACTTTAGGACAATGAAAACGTTCTCAGGGTACTACTGCAGTCCACAGGGAGAAGCTGAATCTTATATTACTGCCTTACATTTTCTGCTAGGGGTGCTCTCATGATACGTTATGAGATAAGATGAATACCACATGAACATCAGTAACAGTTTTTAAAATATAAAAAGATTGATAATAAAGGCATATTGTTAATTGATTTTTTTTGTGCCACCAAAAAAAAAAAGTAAAGGAAGGACCTCTAAATCTGTGTTAATTCATCCCAGGGATATTATTTGAAACTGTCTAGTTAGTTAAGAAACATACCCTCATAGTTCTTTGCAATTTGAATTAAGAGGCACTGAAATATATGTGTCTTGGTTCAGCTTCTGATTCAGGTGATGGCTTTTGTAATACTGAATGAGTTCAGTTCAGCTTCTGACTCAGGTGATGGCTTCTGTAATATTGAGTTCTTTTCTTGCCTTGGTCAGGGGTTGTTGAGACAGACAGTTATTTATGACAATTGGTCACCTGGAAATAAAAATGCCCAGGGAGAGGACAGAGACAGGATAATCTTTCTACCACATCAAGAAATTTATAACATAGCTTCCGCTCTTATCAATCTTGACAAATGGGTTATTTTGAAAACATTCAGTTTGTTTTATCTTTACTCAGATTTTACTTCTGCATAAATAATGTAGTAATTCCACTTGTAATTTTCCCTTAATGCCTGTTTCTCTGATTGGGAGGAGGTAAGGTCAATGAAGAATTAAGGTAAGAACATAAATAATGATGTTTACATTTCCTTATTAAAAATACTTTACTTTTCCTTTTGAATTACTTCCTATATAGTAAAGAGTGGCTACTTGATTCCTCTCATAGCTTTTACTCTATTGCATTGTCCTGCTCATCTATTTCTTCATATATTTGCAAAAGTTCAGAAAGACTCTTCTGAAAGAATATGTTGTATTTAGATTTCCATAATTACTTCCAAGTGTTCATTGATTCTTATTTATTTAGTTAAACAAAGTTATGTAGATTGTCCTATTTTGTTACCAGGTCTCCCAATATCTTCTTTATTTTTCTTTAAATCCAAGGTTATTGCCACCTTTATGGTTCAGTATGTATTTGTAGCCTTATTGGGAATTTCAATAAGGACATCAAGGGAAAATCCAGACTCACTTGAACCATGGCTGCATTCATCTCAGAGTAATAGCCAATCCATCACAGATGCTTGTCCTATCTGACCTAAAATGCATCTTTTCTTGGGAATTCCAGATGGACCTGGTAGTTTGTTCAATTCGCTTACCATTCTTTAATAAAGCTAGGAAGACTACTAAAGTTATCCTCAAATTAGGTCGCACATGTAGTAATTAATCTTTATCTAATTTTTACAACGTTTTGTATGTTGTAATTTTAGAGATGAATATCGTGACAAAGAATACATATATAAATCAGGAAAGAAAGAAGGCAGAGTTTAAATTATTTACTTGAATACAAATGATATTTCATTTGCAGGTTAGTTACCAGATTGCACAGTTTAATCAAATTAATATTTTCTTCTAGGGACTCATGTATAACCACAGTATGAAACTTGAATAAGTATCAAGGTTAAATAAATAGACAAGTCCTGCAAGCTAGAACAGAGGTGATGTGTAAATTGCTTGTGATCACATTCACTGACTACCAAGTCCTCTCTTCTGCATGAATAATTAGACAGAAAGCCATTAAACTACAAACTACTTACTAAGTGGACTTACAAAGTGGACTTCTGCTTTTCTTTTTAGCAAATATAATTTAAACCAGATGATTTACTAGTAAACAAACAAAAGAAAAAGACAAAAAAAAAATTGCAATTAATAATGCTTTAGTACTTCAATTAATGTTGGTAATTGTTGCATTCATCTTATTGTAGTTAAAACTAATACAATATCACTTCATTTTGTGCCATGAGAGTTGAAGATAATTTCCTTCAGCCCCAACAAAAATTATAGGAGTGTGTCATATCTGATCTGTTTCAGGGTAACTAGGGAAGATGAGAAACAACAGAAAGAAACCCCACTAGATAATATAGCTATTTATTTTGGAGAGGAGAGAAATTCAATTGATTTTTTTCCAATATAGAGAAAAATTGAGTTCTCTGCCCATGAACTAAAATATGAATAAATTTATATTCATATAATGGATATAAAGTGACTTGGTAATAAATACAAAGGTGTGCAATAACTAAAGTAGTCTAGATACCACACTTAGCTCATTTATTCATAAGGGTTTCTTGAGTTTTCAAACAGCTCAAGACACTGGCCTTGTTCACTGTCAATACTTTATGTGAAATTTCTCATCTAATTCCCATAAACACTTTATGAAGTGAAGTCCATTTATTCACTCATTTTGAAAGTAAGGAATTTGTAGTACATAGAGGTTAAATAACTTTATTGGTTTCACTTTTTGGAAGTCTGAACTTTATTGCTTTTATATATATATATGTGATTAACAACAATTTCTGTCGAGATCCTCCCAGCCAGGCAGCAAACTCCCCTTCAGCCAGCGAGTGAGAGGAGCCCTCGGGAGCCCCCGATGAGGTCGGACTGAGAGAGGCAGGCCACCTGGCACAAACCACCATGCGCCAGGGGGTATTGTCTAAGCAAGTACCGATTTATTGAGGGGGTTCACAGGCTTATAGAGGAAAGAGGGTCCAGTGATGTCTGGTTTTGAAGCTAATAATGCAGAAGGGGCTGTCCACCTGAAACAGTGTAGGGTCACTCTGCTAAAACAGTACGGGAGCAGAGGTCAGCCAATAAGAGTGCAAGGAGGTGGCTTCTCAGGCAGTGTGGTCAGCACTGAGCTGACTGCTCGGCACCATCTTGTGGCACACCCCCACATTTCCCCCTTTTGTTTTTGTTATAGGTGGGGCAGGCCTTACTTGAGTGCACGCCTGTCTTAGGTCGCCTCCATCTTTCAGGAGGACTTACCCGTCATGGGCTGCTACACTAGCACTTCGGGTCCTGTTTGCCTAGGGGTCGTCCAGCCAGAACACCCCAGGGGAGGGGTCTTCTTCCTCCTGAGAGAGTTCCTCATAGTGAGGACTGGCCACCATCACCTGATATTGGCATTTTGCGACCATCAATTGTATGCTCCCAATTTGCTCTTTGACAGAGGCCATTAGCTTATTTATAATAATGGGACCAAAAGTCAGGGCCAGTAGCCGAAGAACTAAGGGCCCAGCTATGGCAGAGATCAGAGTAGTTAGCCATGGAGACCTGTTAAACCAGGACTCATACCAGGTCTCCTGTGATACTCTTTTCTGTTTTCTTTTGGCGAGCCCCTCCCTGAGTTTGGCCATGGAGTGCCTAATGACCATTCCTCCCCTAAGGCCACACAAAGTCCTCCTTTTTGTAGGAGCAATAAGTCAAGTCCATGCCGATTTTGCAGGACCACCGCTGATAGTGAGGTTAGAGACTTTTCCAGGAGGCTGATGGATCATTCAATTTCTTTTAAGTCCTCATTAACAGCAGTCCACAGAGAAGTAAGTCCTCGTTGTTGGGTAACCAGTGAGGCTACACCAGTGCAGTCCCTGTCAATCCCAGACCAAACAGGACAGTGATAGTCAGTGTAGTAAGAGGTTCTCTCTTTGTTCTCTGCAGGTGTCCTTCGTCCCAGCGCGAGAAGACATAATTTTCATCATGGTAGATAATGCAGGGGAGTACAGCCACTATAACAAAAAACTCTGGAGATTGGTTAAATACCTGACATGAGACGTGGGGAGTTAGACCCGCCTCAGAGCAAATCCAGTAACCCCCTCCATTAGGGGTTAGCCAATCTTGAGTATTTTTTCCAATGCAAGGGGATGGAAATTCACTGGCACATAGGCCCTTTACGTGGGAAGGCACAGTTCCTATACAGGTACCTTGGCCACTAACTTGGGCCAAGATTAACCCAATTCTTTTACTCATCCAGGTTGTTGGGGTTTCACGAGACAAGCTAAAGGAGACATTTATTACCATTGCTTCATAAAATGGAGGGTTAACATCATAACATAGCCAGTAGGTATCTGTGAGGTTAGGGTAAGACCCATTGAGAGTATCATACATGGCAGAAATAACATCCTACAAGGGATTGGGAGTTCCCTTTGAAGGACCCGGAGAGGGGGTAGTGAGACCCTGGGGTGAGGTAACAGGGTTTTGGGGGAGGGTCATAGGGGCATCACCCTGGGGGCCTATGGACTCCTGTGTCTTTGGGGATGTGGGCATGGCCAAGGGACAGAGGCCCTGAGGGCGCGTAATGACCTATTTGGCCCAATGGCTTGAGAAATAGTTGTTATCATTTTTTTTACCTGATTCCAAAAAGGAGCCCATCATCATCCATTTTGGTAGAGTTGTAGCCCCCAAGAGATATATATATTTTTTTATCCCAAGCAGCTGCAGCTTGGCCTTGGGCTATAAAATTAATTTGAACCAGATTACAATAGGTTTCTTGGGCCCAGTAGTTTTGATCATTTTTAGAAAGCTTACAAGTGAGGGTCCCATCCTGGGAGACTTGGATGAAGTCGTTGGGTTTTCCCCTTTTTCAGGGTATTGTACCTGTGGTTTTGTAGCTCCAGCCTGCACAATAGAAGGATTCAGGGCTTCCATAGTTTTGCTATTTTTTATGCCTGGGGCATACATAGAATGATAGTTTTTGAAGAGCCAGTATGCCTCTTTTATAGGCACAATTAGTAATCGGTTTTACTCGTGAGGGATATGTATCTCATTTATCATCTGCCATTTTACATAAATCTGTGGCCAGTGTAGGGAACCAGGTGCCCTTACAATGAATACCTGAGACATTAGTCACAGTAGTCCCAGTGATTGGGTTATAAATTTCCCAGGTGATGTTATAGGCCTGATGGGTATTGGGATTAGTTTCCTGAGAAAGGCCACCGAGGACCAGGAAAAGAAACATGTATACCTTCATGATCATTAAGGGGCCACAGTATGATTAAAGAGAGTTAGCCCCGTTGAGATACAGATTACCACAATAAAGGTGATCAGGGAAATGATGAGTAGTCCCATGCAGGCCAGGCAAAGGGTCCAGGACAGTTTAGGCATTCCTGTAAGGCATAAATATTCATTCCTCAAGAGAGAGACTTTCTCTTGGGCAGGGGTTATTAGGTGGGATATATTTAAGATTTCTTGCTGGGATCCATACAGGTTGTTTTTCTCCATGAGAGAACACACAACCAAATCCTTGCCCAGAACTTATGAGAGGGTCTGGGCCTCTCCAGTTGCCTGTCAGGGTATCATTCCACTGAACTTGAACGGCCACGTATGTTGCTTATTGTGACCAATGCCTCTGAAATGCTGTCAGAGGGCGGTCCTTAGAATAGTTTAAAATATTTAGTGTAAACAATGCCAGCCTTAGTTGGGTATGGGGGTATGTTCCCCCTTTTTGTTTTTGTAATTGATCTTTTAAGGTTTTATTATGTCTTTAAATGATGGCTTGACTTTGAGGGTTATAAGGAATTTTAGTAGTTTTAGATATTTGTGAAATAAATATTGGTCCATTATCTGTTTTTAAAGACCAGGGTACTCCCATAATATTAATAGCCATCAATAAAGTTGTAATAACATATTTGGTGGGTTCTCCAACTTGAGCCAAAAAAAATTTAAAAGAGGAGTGTGTGTCTTATATGGACATATATTTGATTGTCTTTTGATTTTTATAAGTAAATTGTAAAGATTTTCAATGTTTGAAGTAATTTCAGAGGCAGTAGCCAAGGAGAAATGTTCTTAATATAAAGGACGATTTTTTGTCAAAGGCATGGCATAGGAGCTATACAATAGTTGTCAGGTCCATTGTAGGATCATACCTAGTTAAATTAGCTTTGGGTAAAGACTTGTTAGATTTTATAATCTTTTATCATTTACTTTAAACCTTTTTTAATATTTATTTTAAATCTTTTTGTTGTTTTTTTACCTTGTGAAGACTTTTTTCCTAGAAATATTTTCTTTTTTTTTTTACTGAGTACCATATCTAGAATCTTTAATTTTCTTTTATTTACATCCCAAAACAACATTAATGATAAGAAATAGTTTGTTATTTATAGTACTTTAAATGAAACAGTAGAAACCTTTAGGCCTTCATGTATAGAACCTAGAACACAAAGAAAGGATAAGTGTCTCCAATTTTGAAATCAAATTAAGCAAGCCTACACTGTGTATTCAAATCAGTTGTATAGCTTAAAGGCTATATATGTTGTATAGCTTTAAGCAGTGAGGGCAGCAGCTTCGTCTAGAATCAAGGAACTCAGAAACATAAAAGGTTATAAAGGCAGGTTTACAATTAATAAGGTTCTGGCAGTCAACACCATAGAAAAGGGGGAAACTCAGGTTTTAGCATGAGGGCATGGTTTAGATTTGAAGAAGCATGATTACCCAATCAAAGCCAAACATAGTCCAAGCAAGTAAAACAAAATAAACTTTTATGACCTGTTGTGGAACTGGCCTCCAACCTTAAGATAGAATTAGACTGTGTTAGAGAATTATATTTATTTACCACTTATAAAAACACAATATTTAAGTATGTAGAATTATACCTGTTGGGCTTCAAATTAAGTAATTTTGTTTTAGTGATGACAAAGCAATTCCAAATCCCTCAATGAGCAACAAATTTATGAAACCCACATTTATAGAGTTTTTCCCATATGTTAAGTTTGATCTATTTAAGTTTAATTCAGGTTATCCATAAAAAAACCACATTTAGTTAGTACTTTTAAGTCATCATTTTTTGATGAAGGAAATCCTAGAAAGATGATCATTGTATTTTAAATTATTTATAGAGAACAATATCCTTTATTGTCCAACCATCTGGAAAGAAAAATGTGAGGTAGTGATTTCAAAGACTTCATTAATTTTATTTGTTTATCCAATTTAAATTAAACTTTTGAATCACGTGAATCAAAGGTATCTGGATCCATTTTTTAGTTTTAGTTTATGAGTGCTCCATATATTAGATTTGATATATAAACACATGTAAACAATACACAAGACAAAAACACATATAGACATCACATGAAAAATAGAGGCCTCTTGAATTAGAGTGTAAAAAAAAACTTTTATAGTTGGATAAAATATATTTGATCAGAAATATTAATTTCAGCACGCAGAGTCAAAATCAGGAACTTAAAAAATATATAGAATTCAAAACCCTAGAATCCTGGAAAAAATGGCATAGCTGTTAATTATTTTAATAAAGCAACATGAGAAAAAAAGAGGAGGGAAAGGGCAGTGCACGGACGTGAAGGGTGCAACCGGTGGGGCCTCCGCACCGCAGGACCCCCCCAGTGTGTGCTGGTGCGCCGCCCGAGGCGCAAGGCCGGGTGCACGCATGAGTGTCTGGGACAGCGCATGTGTGCCGGTTTGTGCCGGGGTCGCTGGTTTGCCCCCAGTGGCGGCCCGCCTGCGCGGGCTGGTCTTTGCTTCTCCCCGCTCTTAGCCGTTGCTCAGGGAAAGGAGCGGGGAAACCTCAAGTTAATTTGAATGTAATTTCCTTTTGTTTCTTGGTTTTAAACCCCTTATCAGGCTTCCCCTTAGCAATGGAATGTACTCCAACTCAGTTTGGCCCAGAAAACTGTCCGGGGCTTTTTTTCTATTACCTCCTGGATTAACATTAACAGGGAAAGCCCGAATGGTCGTGGGTGGGGCTTCGGAAGCGTTGCTAAATGGTAGGCTACAGTTTTCACCGAAAGGACAAGAAGGCAGCTGGTTCTGAGTCAGCGGCATGGATCCGCCCTGAAAGCAAGATGGCGTTGGCTCCTCCCTACTTGGTGGCTTCCTCCTATCAGAACAAAGTCAAGATGGCATCTGTTTCCCGCCGTTTGAACTATGTGGAGGGAAGCTTTGCGCAGGAGGAAGACAGTATGGCGGGTGGCCGGAAGATTCCCCCGGAGGAGCCGAGGGAGGAAGGCCCTGTGGGCTCTGGGCTTTGGAAGAGCGCTCAGAGGGTGCTATAACATTGCTCTTTTCCTCCCAAGCCAGAGAGTTAAGGGTTAAGTCTCCGGCAGAAGCTCCCCTTTCAGAGGGCACCTCGGAGAAGGGATGAGCTGTTTGTTCTTCGATAGGAGTTCCCTTCTCAGAGCGCATCTCAGAGGGGAGAGGGGTTGAATTCCCTTTCTTTGTTCTAGGAGGTGGATCAGGCGCAAAACAACCTTTTAGAGCCATAAGCATGGGGTACATTCCTACAGGAGAATTCTCTCTTGAATCAGTTTCTCGCTTGCAGACCAATTGTTCCATTTTGTTCCAAGTATCCACATTAAAGAAATTTGCCCTGGGGAGCCATGGTGCTATGCGTATGAGCCCCTCCCAGACTCTTTCGGCTTGTGTATCTGAAATCTCTAAGCCTCTGCTTTTAAGCATGTATTTCAGCGCTTTAAATGCAGAATCATCTACTTTTGAAGAAGATGAAGATTGCTCAATCTCTCCGGGGATGATGGGGATGCCTACCTCAATTCCCCTTGATTACTCAGTCCGCTGAATTATATATAAGTCAGGTCCCTGTGAGGTTCCAGGTTCCTCAGCCCCTTCACATGTCCCTGTTCTGGGCGCCAGATGTCGGGATCCTCCCAGCCAGGCAGCAAACTCCCCTTCGGCCAGCGAGTGAGAGGAGCCCTCGGGAGCCCCCGATGAGGTAGGACTGAGAGAGGCAGGCCACCTGGCACAAACCACCATGCAGGGGTATTGTCTAAGCAAGTACTGATTTATTGAGGGGGTTCACAGGCTTATATAGGAAAGAGGGTCCAGTGGTGTCCGGTTTCGAAGCTAATAATGCAGAAGGGGCTGTCCACCTGAAACAGTATAGGGTCACTCTGCTAAAACAGTACGGGAGCAGAGGTCAGCCAATAAGAGTGCAGGGAAGTGGCCTCTCAGGCAGCGTGGTCAGCACTGAGCTGACTGCTCGGTGCCATCTTGTGGCATGCCCCCACAAATTTCTAATAAAAAGTTGGCACACTGATATATCTTGAGTTTATTTAAGCACTAGGAGGTCATTTGGTAAATTTGAGCAGCAGTCACATAGAGATTGAAGATTATGAGAGCCAGGCAGGGTGGCACACGCCTGTAACCCCAGGACTTTGTGAGACTAAAACAGGAGAATTACGAGTTAAAAGCCAGCCTCAGCAACAGTGAGGAGCTAAGCAACTCAGTGAGACCCTATCTCTACATAAAACACAAAATAGGGCTGGGGATGTGGCTCAGTGGTCGAGTACCCCTGAGTTCAATCCCTAGTACCAAAAGAAAAGAAAAGAAAAGAAAAGTAAAGAAAAGAAAAAGATTGTGAGAGAGGATTTCATTAGGACTTGGGGCAGATTTGGTTCCGTGGTAGCATGTTTCTTCCTCTAGTACGGAATCACATAGGATTGAGTCTTTAAGGTCATGGGCAGAAGAGTGTTGTCTCGCCCTAGTACAGTGACTAAGCAAACACTTTCAAATGCACATGTCTTTGAGGATTGAGGAAGAGATGCTCAGTTACAACAATCAAAAATCTGGGTGACTTTATTAAAGTTCAATGAAAAATAGTAAAACCTTGAAAACATTGTCTAAATAAATATCTTGATATCCTTACCCATGCAGAAGAAATCACCCTGATGACAAATGCAAAAGCTTTTTAACCAAATACAATTAGGACATGTGTAACACAATCACAAATTTTGGCTAAGAATCTGTCTTACAGTTAAAAACAAAAAGATACCTTATTATCTAAAGTGATGCTTCATAGCAGTCAAGGGGTTTGTAATGTTTTGTAATGTTTTATAATGTTTTAGATACTATCAATTCTAAAACAGGGGTAGAAAGTATATTACAATTTCATGGACTTTTAATAAGTGCATCCAAATAAATTTTAGTCAAAATATAAATTTTTCCTTTAACACTTTATTGCCTTTGGAATATGATATCCCTAGAACTGCTATTATGGACATGGCACTTTACCATGTATGCTTAACAATTTCATTTCAGTGTTGTGCTAACAGTTCTCAAGCTGTATACACTCACTTTATATTATTGAATTTTTACTTTGAATGTTTTTTTTCCTAAGTCAAAAGAAGTTTTGAAAAATTGTGTAAATAAGATCCAGTTGAATGTCATATGCTCTCCTTTTATCCCCAAGGGTCATTCTCAGGATATAATACTGAGTATATGTTAAAATATTGTTCTGTGAGAAGTGTTGACATAAGATAATGTGATTTATGCCTCCCATCCATCATATTGACAGATTTTAGACAGATGTCGCTGTTTGTCAAACACAGTGCAAAACAAGGCAAAACCCCATAATATCATAAAACCTATTTGCTTTTATCACCATCTCATCCATCTTTCATTTCTATGAAAATTTCAGTGTTAGAAATAATGATTGATTCAATAGGAAATTTCAAAATATGTTTTTGTTAAACTATTTTCCCTAGAAGACATTTAACACTTGTCACTCAGTTGTCATTCCAATAAAATGTGATATTTTAATTTCAGTCAAATAAACATAAAATGAATTGGATTTGGACAATGTGAGCATGGGTTGAGAGATTATGTTTTAAATAAATAAAAGAAATTCAGAAGAAGTTATCTCAATTGAGTCTTATTTTTATCTTGGCAAATATTAGATACTGATGATTTAAAAAATCCAATTTGCAGTATGTTTAGACTACACTTATGTAAAGATGCTGGATGTCCTTGTGATATATGCAAATGTGCACTAAAATGACTAAATGTACAGTAACTGGGCTTCTCAGGCAGGTGAGAGATCATTTGAAGCCATCTTTTCACTATATCAAACACCTATATTATTTATCATAAAAATTAATACATAGGATTATTGTTAAAAACTATATTCCTAACTTCAAAAGTCCAACCTACACATTTTTCTTTTTATATACTTCTTTCTCCATATTCTTTGTTAATTCCACATGTGTAGAGCACATATACATAACCTTATATATCTGTTGTTGCAGTTATTAGACTGAATATTTAACATGGATAAGTTCATTACATTATACCAACGAGTGTTCAGCAAATTGTTTTTAAAAACTTACAAGGGGCAGAACATTTTCCTATTCTCTAGGAGGATGGAAATCTTGCAAACAATTGCTGCTTTCATGTAGTGTTTGTTTTGAATCATACTCTATGGATAACACAAAAAAGAATTAAGAATTAAACCTAGCATTCTAGGAACATACATTTTATTTTAGTTGAAAAAAATGGGAAAAGTACTTATTTGAAGCTTTTAAATAAAAATTCAAGCTACTGTATTATCAGATGACTAACATATAGCATACTTAGATTAAGATATTATTTCTAAGTGAGATACATAGAAAATTCCATGTTTCACTTAAAATGATTATTAAAATGCAAATTTTTAGAAACTAACTCAACTCCAAGTGGCTGTTTGAAAATCACTTTTAAAGGTGAAGAAAAAAATATGAACTGTAATACAATTTTCTGTTTAGTTTTTTTTCTGAACAGGGAATTAGAGGCATTATATTCTGAGATTCATCCTTAAAGGTTTTCCTTAGTATACAGAAGTATATCCCCCAAATCTCAATTTCATTTAAAACAGTTTATGTGTTCTGGTGCAGAGTGATCAGAAAGCTATGTTTGAAGGCAAATATGTGGTTAATTACATTTATTAATGGGGTTTAATATATGCATACTGGAAAAGTACTGGAAAAACACAAACACATCAAAAGATACACAAAATAAAATATTATCATGAACACAGAACATAGATCAGGACATGGCAGACATCAGGCAAGATGGCATGGTTGTCTTATGTTTTTCCAGAAGATGGTGTCTTCTTGAGTTTATCAGTTCACCTATGTACAGTCCAATAAAATTGTGTCTCTTCCATTCCCACAAAAAATTTCCTCTAATCCAAGTCTTTCCTTCCATATGATTTCTGCTGCTTCAAATTGTTGCTCTTCGTTGTCTTGTCTTTTTTCAGCATTTTTGATATTTAAAAATATAGACAGATATTAGATATCTGTAGATAGGTATCCAGACTATTACTCATAACTCTGTGACACAAACACATCAAAAGATACACAAAAGATAATTAGGATGTACTTTCAGGTAACTTATTCTATTTCAAATTTATAGTATGAATTCTACATTGTATGCTTGCAATTTTACTGAGCATATAATAGTTTTGAAGGACATTTTTACCCTTATAAAACAAATAATTTTAATGGCTACCTAATGGTCCAACACATTGAAGCCTCATAGAAGCATCATCATATATATCTACAGTGCAAATGCGTTACTTCCATATTAAAAATTGAATCACATCATTTGTCACTTTGCAAACTTTAAATATAATTTACTAGTGCTTAAGGAACAAAAGTAAAACCAATAATATCAGTAGTATCCAGGTGTGATCTTATGTATAATTTTTCAACACTTCTTTAAAACACAGCAATAATATGCAAACTATTTTTGAAATATCATTAAATTTAAGAGTCACTCTGAAAAAAACAAGAAGACAGTTTTTGCTCAAAAAGTGAAAAACAAATATATATTATAGCTGGGCGCAGTGGCTCACGCCTGTAATCCCAGCACTTTGGGAGGCTAAGACGGGAGAATCGTGAATTCAAAGCCAGCCTCAGCAATGGCGAAGCACTAAGCAACTCAGTGAGACCATGTCTGTACATAAAACACAAAACAGGGCTGGGGATGTGGCTCACACATATGCTTACACACATACCATAGGTTTTCTCCTTGCTAAGTGAGCCTCAATCTAGTTCAAACTTTCACAAAACTTTCTCCCATAGAGTTTGTGTTTAGGAATTGTAATATATATAATATATGGTAAAGGATTTCATTTTGAGTTTTTCCTTTCTTCTTCTCCAATTCACATGTGGGTTCAACTCAAAGGATTTTAGAGAGAAAATACAGTCCTAACAAGACAAAATAAAAACTTAAGATAACTTGCTAGTTCATTCCAAAGTTACAAAAATATCAATGTATTTTTAACTTTTTGTCTCACAAATGTGAAATAAACAAGACTATCATTTAAATTTAAGCTAGAGTGTTATAAAAATGTGTTTGTGAATTTTATATGAATGAAATATTTATAATAGATATGTTTGAGTCTAAAATATTATGAAAGAATATTTAATTTTGAAATGTATAATTTATAGGTATATATCCTGTAGAATTTCTAGGCATATATTTTTTAGGGTATCACAATAGTTGATACTAATATATCTTCATGTGACTCTATGAATAAAATAATAGAATAACCTGCTTTCAAAGAAATTAAATTTCAGTAAGTTACTACTTTATACATAGAAACAATAATCATCAAATAGATGTTGTTCCATGAATAAAACTTTCCAACTTAAGACAAACAAGAAGTTTTATATCTCTTAGTATCTTCTAGTTAATGTATATTAGCAAACAGACAATCTAGGTATTGTTTTAAATATTTATGTAATTAGTGTACAGTATATTAGTTGAAAGTTTGTGTACACACAAAAAAAGTTTGTGTATATATACATGCTTGTATATGAAATAAACAGAAATAAACAAATAAACATGTTTGTATATGAAATAAAATTGATTAGGAATCCTAATATTTTATGGTAATAAAGTAACTTTGATGTTAAAATCCTTCACTAAAAATGAAGTTTCACAATACTGCAAAAACTCTTTAATAAATAGTTGTCTTCATAAACTTCTTAGCAGTTTATCCTTTTACAGCTAATATTTTCTGGTAAAAGAAATCTTCATAGTCTTTTAGCCATTGATTAATTTCAATAATGAGTAGCAACTTTGTTAGCTAATCCTCAAAGCATGCATTTCATATTAATATTCTGATTCTTTTAAGCAGAAAATTAACAAATTTTGTAATCCAAGGGAAGAATAAATTCATAATTATTTGGCAAACAAAATGTCTCTCCAGTAAAATATCTATGAATTTATCACTATATTTTGTAGACTATTTATCATGATGGCTTACTGCATTGTATTTTGTTCTCTATGTTCTCTCTCTCCTCATTTATGCTAAATAATACTGTTTAATAAGTTAGTTTTTAGATAAAAAAAACTCCCCAAATTATTGGAAAAATTATGATATTCATGCACCAAAATTCATTTTCTTAACATTCCTCCCCAAAGGAAAACAAATTAAAAACAAAAACCTTCTGTTTCCTTCATAATACAAGGCTGTTTGTTATTGACTATGATATGTGCTAGGCCCTGTATTACAGACATATTATTTTACTTAATCTTATAATTTATTTTTAAGTAATATTTTATTTTATGCATTTTATGGTGAGGAAATGTACAATGAATAAGTCAACTCAATGTCTTAGAGGTGGTCAGCATAATCTTGGGAATTTGAATATGGTTATCTAAAAATATGTCACAAAAATAAAGAGAAATAATTTTCCCAAAGAAAGTATTATCTGCTTTTCTAATGACATGGGGAAACATTTCCAAGTCAGCTACTTTTGCTATTTTGATCAAGAATTTTTCTTTTTCTTTTAGCATGATTTGCCTTTAAGTTACTTTTAAAATTATTTTCTATTCTTCTATAATCCCAGTGGCTCAGGAGGCTAAGACAGGAAGTTCCCACTTTCAAACTCAGCCTCATCAACTTAGTGATGCTTTAAGCACTTAGTGAGACTTTGTCTCAAATTAAAAAATAATTTAAAAAATGGCCTAAGACCAAAAAATAAAAATAAAAATAAATATTCTCTATTCTTTTGTGTAGTCAGTCAGGTTTTACTTGTAACTAACAAGAACATCTCAGAGGAAGAAAAGTTTATTTTGACTCATGATTTTGGTGGTTCAGTTCATGGATGACTAGTTCCATTGCTCTGGGAGTGAGATGAGCCAGAACCAAATGATAGAAGTGAATGCAGTGGTGGAAGGGCATGCCAAAGGAAAACTGCTGAGTTCAAGACAGCCAAAAAGCAGAGAGAGACAGAGGGAGCCAGGGACAAATATGATTTCCAAGGTTATATCCCCAGTTACCCACTTCTTCTAGCCATGCCCCATTTACCTATAGTTACTATCCAGGAATCCATTAAAATTATTAATCCATCAAATAGCATAATTCACTGATCAGGTTCCAGCTCTCATAATCTAATCATTCCATTTCTGAACATTCCTGCATCAACACATGAGCTTTTAGAGTGACATCTCTTATCTAAACCATTAACACCTTTAAACAATGGCAGATTCTTGTCTAAAGCTTTCCTTCACTAAACTATGAAATTATTTTCATAAGAATATATTAATCTATATTAAAAAATCTGCCTTAAATTGAAAAAATCTTGCACTATTGTAAAAATTTTGCATTTTTCTAACAATAAAACATATAGAATAAAGTATACTTCATATTTAAAACATTAAATTGTATTTATTCAATAATGTATAGGGTGCCCTTTGATTGAAATAATAAATTTAATTGAAATAATAAATTTAGTTGACTTCAGTTAAAATAAGTCATTTATCTTTTTCATTTATCCTTTTCTTTTTTGTGCTACCTAAGAATTAAATTCAGTCATAAATTAACTAGAGCAATTATAGCTCATTTTTAACTGGACAATTATCTCTGCTCTGGGATTGTGATAAATCTGCACACTTCCTTACATACCATTATTGGTATTTTCCATTCCACTTGGTTCCATTCATTGAGTTAAGTTTATTTTTAGCCCTTCTTGTGACTATATGGATTCACAATAATTGCTATTTAAATTGCTAACTATATAGTAACCAAGTGAGTAAAAGTGGAGAAGACAAGGATATTGAACAGCAGAGGAAGATGTTGATGTAAATTAATGTAGGTATAGGAAAATTAATGTGTAGAACATTTGGAAAAGAAACAGAATATCTTGAAAACACACTATGCTCACTTGAGATTGGTTGACCTTGTTATGGAAAGTCCTGACTTACTTTCATTCTAAATTAGGCAAAGATCTTTCTCATCTGCAGAAGATGATTCAAGGGATAAAACAAGTTATTTTTCCTATTGCTTCTTTCTATTAACTTTCTCTATGTTCCATTTGTCAGTTGAATGCAGTGTATTAGTCATTATAGCACCTTCTGATTGGACAAGCCATCTGCTGTTAACCTTAGATGTTCTTCAGAATGGATATATAGATAGACAGATAGATGATAGATAAAAAAAAAAGTCTAATTGTTCATTCTTTTCCTTGGCATATAAAAAACTAAAGACATTCTTACCTGGCAAAATAAGCCATCAATTCATTCGATGCAAAAGTGATTTGATACAAATATAGAACAATTGTTTTCTTGATGTAAATGACAATTTAAAAAATTGTTCTTTTTATTTATACATGACATAATGTCTTTTGATATATCATACATACATGTAGTATAACTTCCCGTTTTTGTGGTTGTGCTTGATACTGATTTCACTGGTCACATAATCACACATGAAAATAGGAATGTTATTATGTCCAAATCATTCTACTGGTAAATGACATTTTTGACACATGTTTATGCCTCATGATTTCTTTAGAGTAAGTTGTATTTCCAAATTATTTGACTGCTACTAAAATGTGCTATTTATTTAGTTATTTGTTTGTTTGTTTGTTTATTAATCACTGGGAATTAAATCTAGGGACACCTTACCACTGAGCTACATCCCCAGCCCTTATTTTTTTATTTCTTTCATTTTTTTAGCTTGAGACAAGGTCTAACTAATTTGTTTAGGGCCTTGTTAATTTGCTAAGACTGGCTTTGAATTTGCAATCCTCCTGCCTCAGCCTGGTATAATAAGCATGTGCTACTATGCCAGGCCAAAATGTGAATATATTTGTTTCAGAAATTAGTTGAAGCTGATCATCAAAACGACATTATGTTTAGTTACAGCTGGAAATTTCAAAAGACTCTTTCCAATAAAAAATTGCTGAAGTACCAAAATTCATGGCTACATTTTTGGGGAACTGTAGTAGTTGTTAACATTTCATGTTTTTTGACATTTGCAAAGATGGTACCAAAAACTCCTGGAAATCCATCAGGAGCTATTCTTGTTTTTTAAGTTGAATGTGAATGTAGATATGAGTGGAGTGGAGTGAGATTTTCAGGTATTTTAATAAAGATTTCAATTTCATGCCACTTTCTTTTTTTTTTTTTTTTTTTTAAATATTTTTTTTTTTTTTTTTTTTTTTTTTTTTTTTTTTTTTTTTTTTTTAAATATATCTTTATTTTGTTGCTTATTTATTTATATGTGGTGCTGAGGATCAAACCCAGTGCTTCACACATGCAAGGCAAGCGCTCTACCACTGAGCTACAATCCCAGCCCCATGCCACTTTCTCTTTTATTCATTATAGTGTCCCCAGAAGGGAATTTAGTATCAGAGAAATTTCATAACCATACATGGTCCTATCTGTATTACTTAATGGGTTAGAAGCAATATGGAATTATACATTATTACATTGATTAAAGTGTTTGTTTACTTCTCAATACAGTACATACTCTCTGTGAATGTGTAAAAGAAATATTGGGTATAAATAAATGGACTTGGTAAGGGTTGTCTAATTTTAGAAGAATCTAGTGTCTGAGTGATGTTTAGAAGGCACAGATGAAGAGGAACACTCTTGTGTCCTGTTTATATTGTGCTCATATTATCAGTAACCAGAGTATTATGAAAGAGAAACTTTAAGGCAACATAGAAACATCAAAAAAGATTTTTAAAATTCACAAATGTCATGTTAGTTTGCCAGTGTTATTTATTTTAGTTGTGTTTATAAGCCCATATAATATAGGCATTATGATATAGGTATTATGTTAATTTTTTAGGTGAATAATGGTGAATTAGAGGGGTCTAGTTACTTGTCCAGTTTAACAAGCAAGTTGGAAGCAAATGGCAGCTATATTGTGTGATCTGTTGCAGGGCTTTTCTTCCTTTCACTCACTGCAAGGCCTCTCTGTATGTATTGGACATATACATATAATGGACAAAAGCATGTTCCTTGCTTGTAAGAGCTTACAGTCTCATCAGAAGAAACAGACATGTAGATTCAATTTGAGAGTGTTTCAGATGTTCTCATTTATAGCATGTACTTATATTTGTTTAAAAAGTCATGGTAGTGACCATTTATTACTTTTTATTTTATTTTAGTCATATTTTATTCAACATGGGGTGCATGGAATCTCATGTATTGGTGATCGCTATTACCAGTAAAACAACAGTTTTAATTTGATATGATATAACAGAATGACTAAACATTGATCATACCCAATTATTTCCCAAAGGAAAGAGCCAAGGAGTCCAAATGAAAAGATGTACCAGTTGTAACAAAACTGTGCTATCCAAAATTGTGCATCCAATCTAATTCTTAAAGGGAAAGAGATAGGCCTTATCTCTTACCATTAATATGATGGGTACTATTTGAAATGCTGTTGGAATGTGGATTCCCACTTGACTTTCAGGCAAATTTTGCACTATCTTTCCTTGTGTTTGGAAATTCAAAGATTTACATAGCATTATTTAATTATGGTGTATTATTTGCCTGATTGAAGAAGAAAAGAATATTCTACTTTACCTGAGAACCAATATGCCTAACTTATAATTCCTCTAATTTGAAATAATTATACTCTACAAAGTGTGAAGCCATTTATTATATTTGATTAGTCATATTAATTTTCCTTTAAATAGTTTCAGATACAGCAGCCTTGTATGAATCATTTTTGTAGTTTGACAAAATTTCAAGAAAATAGACAAGGTATGCACATTACTTACCTCTGAGCAAATATCTCAAACTATTTAGACAGTGGAAATTCATATATATTCATATGTGGAAAGGAAAGTAGGAAATACAGGGAAAATTAAAGAAGGAAAATATGAATTCATTAGGAATACAATAGACAGGAAGTTTGGGAATTATCCTAATTCCTCTCTTTTCACTAATTCTACATATCTTTCAATTGCTAGTAAAAAAAAAAATAAAAGCCACACTTAGAACGACTAATTTGGCTTAACTACTCTATTCTTAGACTGGACATAGTTACAGCCCAGGAGAAAATAACTGAGGTGGAGAATTAAAAAGCTTTCCTTATCTCAAGAAATACACATTGTCTAGTTTTGAAGGGAATGTGTGAAAAGAACAACCAAAATAGTTCCTTGGGAAGCACTTATATTTAAAATGCATTTAACTAGACTCATGTAAGTATTTTAATAAATATCTGATTTCACAGCATGGACTATGTAACAAAAGAAACAAATATAAATATTACTTAATCAGATATTTTATATGATTGAAATTAGGGAAAAATGAATATATAGGTCAAATTTACCTGGACATTCCCTAAATTATTTTGCTGTCATTTTTAGAAGATCAACAGCATAGCACACTAAGAACATGATGCATATGGAGCAATCATGCTGTCTTTGTTTTATCAGTTACCAGCTGTTCTATCTTAGAGGAATTCTTAATTTCCATTTCATAAAATGGACACTATATTGCAATCTACTTTCTAGCATCTAGAGAAGGAAAGATGATGAGTTTTGAGCATAATCCTTTCCATTAAGCAACGAAGAGGTGGTAACTATCATGAGCCATTTTGCCTATTGCTGTAGATTTGAGTTTTGTGCCCAATCCCCATTCATATTCAAATTCTGATCACCAAAGTGATGAGTAGTAGTAGGAGGTTGGGACTAATGAATAATTAAGTCATGATGGCGGACCCCTTATAATTAGAAGTAGTATCATTATAAAAGGAACCACAGAGCTAACTTGATGCTTCTACCAAAGTTACAGTGAAAAGCTGGCAATATGTAAACCTAAAAAGGGCCCTCACCAGAACCTGAGCTACATGATTTTTTTTTTTTATAGCAATCCAAATAACCTAAGATACTTTTCAATATAGTAAATATGGGAAATTAAGGCATTTAAAACTGTATGCACTTTCAACAATTAAATTGTGATTTTTTCCAAACCCTACTGTAATAGAGTTCAATTGTATAATTCAAACCTTTCCCAAGGTTTCTATTTAATTCACCTCACTGTATGACTGCAGGCACTAGCTAGAGATTCAGGATACTTGTACTCCAGACCAGGATCCAATAGTATGCTTGTGTGGGATTTAGATAGTGACATTTCTGACAACAGAAAACTCTCTGAGACATCACACTGTTTATAAAATTTGGTGATTCTATGATTCTAATCAGAGTTGTCATTGCAATAAAATAGATAATGGTTTTGGTAACAATGCTGGAGGACTACTAGTATCTAAGTTTGAAGAAACATCCTAGTAATGGAAATTTCCCTGTAGTTCTTTCTAGTATCAAAATGATAAGAAACTTAAAACAATAGCTTCTCTCAGGAATAAAAAAGAAGACAGAGAAATATGAAATACTAAATATTTATTGAATACATTTTTGAAATTTCCTCGTATATTTTATATTTTATTTAAAATCAGAATGAATCTGTGCAACTGATATACTTCTTTTACATTATTAAAGGCAGGGGGAATTGGAGTTACCAACCACAGTATTCAGTTGAAGAAATACATTTCAGAGAACATAGGTAGCAAACATATTGAGATCCTGGCCAGACTAAAAAGTGACAGACTTATTCAAGTTACTCAGTCTTCACATCTTTTTTCAAATAATAAAATTACTTTTTAAGTTAAAAAATAGTTGTGAAGGAACAATGAAAGATTTCCTTCAAAGATATAATTGATTGATTAAAATGCAAAACAGCTTTTGAATAGTTATCAGTAAAGAACTATGTAATTATTTTATTTTTGGCTTTAAAAACTTCAGTCTGATAGTTTTCAGTTATGTGGTATAATCAATATGATCTTCTCTCTCTGACAGATAATTTAACACTCATTAATTTTAGCTTTGGAATTCTTTCAAGGAGACAACCATATAAATGGATAAATACTATGAAGCATCTTTTTATTTTACACAATGGTAGAAAGCCAAAAGATTTCTTAACCTTCCTACATTCTTACCGTGTCTTCATCTGATAAAATAGAAAAGAATTATTTTGTATTGGGTGCCCAAAAATCTGAAGAATGACTAGTGTTGCTACCCTTCTTCAAACATCTAGTTTATCTAACAAGAAAAATAAAAATATAGAAAACTTTAAAATAAATTAGTACTGTAAATTATCCAGTAAGAGATTATAAGAAATACTCATGTATCTTTCGGGTCTATCATTTTGTTTCCTATTTAGATCAATAATAAATGCTAACTTTTGGGCACATTTTATAAGCTACTTTTTACTTCAAATATTTGCAATTGAATCAAAATAGTTTACTCAACAGTATATCATTTCTTAGCTAGTATAAAGTATGTTTTCAAATATATAATTGATTTTTTATTTGTGCAGGAATCTGTCTCTGAATTGTGTGCAAAAGTGTGTTCCTGAAACAGAATTTCACTTTGTAGATTATTTGAGATTGCTACGAACATATACACGGGTTCAAATTTACTCCTCAGGCTTCTTTGTCATATGTTTTGCTTTTGATTTTAGCCCTTTTGATCATGTCTCTATGAATTTAGACAAAATTAATTATATTTAAAAAACCCTCAATTCTGAAATTTATTGCATGGAATATATGATTGGAATTGTCATTTTAAAATATTGAGTTTTCCCCCCAGAAATAGCATTATTCCCACTGATTTAAGCATTTATGTAGTTCAGTAAGATGTCTTCGTGATAACAAGTATTTCATCTTTTAATTGCCCACATTTCCAAATAGTACTGAACAATACTGCTGTCGAGGAATTTATTCTAAGGAAGATACTTTTTAAAAAAAAATCAGGTAACTGAGACAAAAATAATATTTACAATACTATTTGCCAATTATGATTTAGGGTCAAGCAGTAACTAAAGCAAGAGAGGGGCCACAATCTAGATACGTGGATTTTAAAAATTTATTCTATATTAGCTTTTTTTAGAACTTTAATAGAATTTCATATTATATTCAAATCTGTCTTGTATATTCAAATAAATCTATTTGTAAGTATTTACATTTTTTATTTGAAAATGATATTTCTGGTAAATTTTTAACTAAGTAATGTTGATGCATATGAAAGTGTTCATTAGGCAGAAATAATTTATTTCTCATTGAATTAATGAATTTATGTGGTATAATGCCACAAGGCATAGATGAAATAACTAGATTACTTGTGTTCAAATCTCATACCTGACACTTTCTAAGTGAGTAAATTTGGAGAAATTGTTCCTCACTATATACATCCCCAAAATGGAGATAACAAAGCTCAATTATTTCATAGAATCTGGCAGATAAATATGACTTTTTATTTTGGGATAAATATACATCTCTGAAATTCTAGGGCAGTATAAATATAAAATATAATAACATCTCTCTTTCAAGCAATATTATTCTTTATTTTGTATTGCTTTGGCTTCTTGAAAGACCCTTAGAATTGAAGAATTAACCATTTTTAATAAGAAATACTATTTTTTCATGTTATTTTAATTACATTTGACATGAGAGCTACACTCTTAAAAATAAAGAGGACAATACAGTATAGCTAATATAGGTTTAGCATTATACAGCAGATGTCTAGAATATATTCATTTGTATAACTGAGGCTTTATGCCCATTGGACAATAGAAGTACATTGCCTATTGCCCATAGTTCCTGGTACCCAAAATTTTCTTTTCTGTTTCTATTAATTCACTATTGTTGGTATCTCAATGTGTTAGAGCATGGTATGTTTGTCTTTCTGAGACTAGTTTCAGTTAGCACAGCGTCCTCCAGATTCATTCATGTTTTCATATTTGACAGGATTCCCTTCTTTTTGTAAAGCTAAAGAATATTCTCTAAACCAGGTGCAGTGGTGCACGCCTGTATTCCCAGCACTTCGGGAGGCTAAGACAGGAGAATTGTCAGTTCAAAGCCAGCCTCAGCAACTAGGAGGTGCTAAACAACTCATTAAAACCCTGTCTTAAAATAAAACACAAAATAGGGCTGGGGATGGGGCTAAGTGGTCGAGTTCCCCTGAGTTCAATCCCCAGTACCAAAAAAAAAAAAAAAAAAAAAAAAGAATATTCTCTAGTGTATATATGTGTATACACACACACACGCATATATATATATATACATACATATATATACATATATATCACAGTTTCTTAATTCTTTCATCTATCAATAAACACTTATGCTATTTCTGTATCTTAACTATTGTTTATAACTCTACAATAAACATGGGAGTTAAAAATCTCTTCAGGGGTCTAATTTCAATTCCATAGAACTACAAAGACTCTGAATAACCAAAGCTATTTTGAAAAAGAACAAATCTTGAAGTATCATCCTTCATAATTTCAAAATATAGCACAAAACCACAGTAATTAAAATAGTATAGTACTGGCACAAATAAATATGTATAGACAAATAGAAGGTATTAGAGGACCCAGAAACAAACCTGTGTACATATAAATGAACAACTGATCTTCAACATGTAGCCAAGAATACCAAATGGGGGAACAATAGCCTCCTACCAAGTGGTGACAGAAATTAGTTAATACGTAAACAAACAAACTTGGGTCCTTACTGTATACCCTACACAGAAATTAATTCAAAGTGGATTAAATACTTAAATATAAGACCAGAAACCATAATACTCCTGGAAGAAAAAAATGTGTATAGGTTCATGACATTGCCCTTGGCAGTGATTTCTTGAATATAGCCCCCAAAACATAAGCAACAAAAATAAAAGTAGACAAGTAGGATTGCATCTTACTGAAAAGCTTCTGTTCAGTAAAGGAAATAATCAACTGAGTGAAAACACAGACTACAAATGGAAGAAAATATCTGCAAACCATAATGCAATAAAAGGTTAATATCCAAAATATACCTAAGTAACTCCTATAACTCAATAACAACCACCACCACCACCACCACCAAAAAAGACCAAAATTCCCCAAACAAAACCAAACACAGCTGTTAAAAATTGGCAATGGACTTGAATAGATACTTCTTCAAAGAAGATACATAAAAATCTATTCATCTTTTGAAGGGCACCTAGGTTGTTTTCATTGTTTAGCTATTGTGAGTTGAACTTCTATAAACATTAATGTGGCTGCGTCACTGCAGTGTGCTGATTTTACGTCCTCTGGGTATAAACTGAGGAATGAGATAATTGGATCAAATGTTAGTTTCATTCCAAGTTTTCTGAGGAATCTCCATAATGGTTTCCATAGTAGTTGCACCAATTCACAGTCCCACAGCAATGTTTGAGTGTACCTTTTTCCCCACATCATCACTAAACTTTATTGCTGCTTATATACCCAAAGGATTAAAATCAGCATACTATAGTGACACAGCCACATCAATGTTAATAGCAGCTCAGCTCACAATAGCTAAACTATGGAACCAACCTAGGTGCCCTCAACAGATGAATAAAAAAATGTGGTATATATGTATAATGGAATATTACTCAGCCAAAAGGAACAAACGTTGGTCAAGATCTGGGAAATGAAAAGTCTTGCACACTGTTGGGAGGAATGTAACGTGGTAAGTATGGTGTTATGGAAAAGAGTATAAAATTCCCCAAATATTTATAAGAGAACCAACAATATAATTCAACTACTCCATGTTTGGAACATATTTAACAGGCTACAATCTTCCTACATGTTAACTATTCTTGTTTGTTTTACTTATTTGCTGTAAAATACTCAGCAGAAACAGCCAATCTGGGTTAACATATAGATCTACATTGAGAACATCTCCAGACATGAGCTGTTTAGTTTGCCAGGAGAAATATAGTCTCTAAGTCTAAAGGTACCCAAATTGAACTACAGTAACAAGTTTTCAGAACATTTGGAGCCAGGATATTTGGTGAATTATGTCTCTAGAATATTCAGGTCTCTCTTGTTTAATGTGAGAATAAACACCATTCAGGGCATTTCTCTTAGCTTTGTTCTGCTGTCTCTATGTATGAAGAAGCAATGTGCTGCACATGTTAAAACTATTAAAATAAATCACAAATTTCCCCACACCTATAGTTGTTCTGGCTTCCATGTTTCTTACCTCTAAGATTCACATTGGTGTGCTCATTATGATTTTGGAAACTGAAATATATCTTACTTTCAACAACATCTTGTATTAAAAATCCATACAATGTATATATCTTGAAACTATTTCTCTCCCTTTTTTAATTTCAATACAAACTCTGGTGATGTAAACTTATTCTTCTTGCTTTTCACTAAAGAAGATCAGGAGAAACAATATGTGTTTTATTTATATTCAAGATAACATGCTTGATATTAAGATTCTTTTCAACTTAATTTTAGGACATTTCACCATTTTCTCCTATAGATTTCTTAAATGGGAGCAGATATTCTGTTAAAGACTTCACATTTTATTATAATATTTCTCTTTCTCTGATGCAGGGCATAATGATAATTCCAGGGTGGCTATGTAACTAACTGTAGTTAACTGTGCTGAGAGAATTTTCTTCAGCAGCAAAGATATTAAGTCTTGTAACTGGCCACTCTCCTGGGTGTAGATATTCAGAATCTCGTCGTGCACATTTTGTTTTTCAGAATGTCTCTTTGTTTATCTAATTTTCAGAAAAAAATTGTTTTGTTTCTTTATAATGTCAATGACAACCACACTGTATTAAAATAAATCAGGGCTGGGGCTGTAGCTCAGCGGTAGAGCGCTTGCCTCGCATGCGTGAGGCCCTGGGTTCGATCCTCAGCACCACATACAAAGCAATAAAATAAAGACATTGTGTCCATCTACAACTAAAAAAATATTTAAAAATAAATAAATAAAATAAAATAAATCAACTACTGGATATTCAAACATGTGGGAGATGTTTCACATAGATTTTATGGAGAGTCATCAGACATGATACATCCTTTCTCCTTATGTCTAGGCTATTGCCAAAATACTCAGCCTTTGTGTGATTTATTTCTGAAACTGCATTGTGTTATGAACAGAGAGCTATGAAAATACCATCATTTAGTAGAGCTCTAATTGAAGTGATCAAAAGTTACTGATTGCCTCATTTCTCTCTTTGGTTAAGATCGACTAGGGCATGTAGAGGTGAAATAGACTCTGTCATATCACCATCACTATATTGTGATATACTTGTATAGCAAACCTTGGCCCAGAGTTTTTAAAAACTGGTAATTTTTGCCCACTGATTTAAGGAGAATAAAAGACCATTTCCAGGTGAACTGGATTTAAGAGATTACCACCTTGTCTAGACAGTGACTTTTGGAGAGAAATTGCTTACAATTGTCAGATTCATATGCAGACCCCCAAACCCCTAACTAAGGTGAATTGAATCCCTTGGTGTTCTATGCTATTCTGCAATCTGCCCCTGTCCACCGGGGATTACACTTAGGCATGTATCTATCCCAACCTTCACTTGCCATGTTTCCAGAAATGTTTTCCAAACTTAGAGTTTTCTGCCTTCTAGCATCTTAGGAAGGAAGCTAGGATATTTTTGACATGATTTACAAGAGAAAAAATTTCAATAGATGAAGAGATGCTTTCTAATACTAATGCTGGGGCTGTGGTAAAAGTAATGTGTTAATTGTGAAATATGTGCTACAAAGTGCAATCCATTAGACATTAAAACATACCTGCACAATTTTCACCTTCACCACAACTTCCACTAGCCTTAATTGCCAAAGTTCATGCACACACAAGTAACATCTAAATCTTTGATATCATTGCTATGGACCACAAAGTACAGACAGCATTTTAAATTATGTTAGACTATTTTCTTCTCCCTTTTTTGGTTTTCTCAGCATATCTGATGATTTCTAGGGAGGAATAATACAATTGGCTCTTCTGAATTTTCAGAAATTATGCTTGTTCCTTTATTGAATAGAACCATGTATATAAGATTTGAAGAATTTATTCTCAGCAGTGCTTGGTCAACAATAAACATGTTTTCCAGAAGCCAATCAACTCTTTTCTTTAGGATCAATGAGCTAATTAGAGAAGGAACATGTGAAATTTTGTCTCTTTTCCGGTTCTGATGTCTATTACCTATTCTGTGGTCCCTTTTCTCTAGTCTCTCTTTCTTTTTAAATCTTTGGTTCCTAGGTGGTTATTCTACAGTTACACTAGACTCTCCCATGTGAGCAAAGGGGTTCTAATTTTCATGGAATATTTTTGATACAATTTATGGTGATTATTTCATGGCCAAATTTCAACTACATCCAGCAGAGTACCTGCTTGTACTTGATATTTAAAAATATTTCCTGAATTGAATTAATCACAGGGTTGCTAACAAAGCACATTATAATTTGACATGTAGAATTACATAAATAGGTATTCACTTTAAATAATATGTTTCATTACTATACTTCATTACATGTTCATTTTTCTCTGTGAGTCGTATATTGTTTATTTCAATTTTGAATTTAAGTTCTTAGCAAAATGAGAATTTTAAGTCTTCCAAATTGACATTTTAATGTCATCGTAGGTTGTACATTATAGGAATACCCTCATATAATTCAAGGTTCAAAATTCAGATAGCTAGACAGGACTTCTATTTACTGCAACTTGTTCCTGGTTACAATCCATCATTCTGGAGGAGGTATGATGATGTAGAGGGAATTTGGATTAGTAAGGCTTCTGCTTTTGCAAAAACCTGAATCATTTTGGAAGAGAATAATACCAAGGATTCTCTTACGTACCATTATACCAATGTATTAGGTTTTGTCAAATATATTGGCATTTCCATTTTATACTTCCATTTCATAGAACATTTTGTGGCAGCATCTAAGTGAGTTCCTTGTCTGGATATTACTGAGTAAACCTTTATATGTCTGTGAACTAATATTTGTATTAAAAACCTATTAAATTATTATGGAGGCTACAAAATGCCAAAAAGCAGCTAATTTCAACACTATGTTCTCAGTGAAAGGTGGACATACAAAAACATAAATAAATAAATAAATCCATTCATTAATAAATTCTCACACAAGGAAGGCAAATCAATAACTCCTTTGGGATGTCACTCTAATTAGAAAACATTAAAAATTAGATATAGGGAATTGCTTTCTTTAACTATTATTTACTAATCATAAACATATTTAAATCATCCCTCTTCCTCTCCAACAATGACATTCACAAAGACAGTTTGAAGAACACTTCTATAAATGACCTCAGACACTCATGTAAATAGACTGGTTACATTATAGATATGAGAGGACCTGATAATTGCTTATTCATATTCAGTGATGAAGAAAAGGTCACAATTAGGTCCAAAGCATAGTTGAGTAGCTTGGTGGAAGTGTAAGATACCACTGGGTGAGAGTTCACAGGACAAAGAGAAGTAGCCAGATGATATGCCCTCCAGCATGGAGCACCTTCTGTTTTCCTTACTGACTAAGAATCTAGCTCAGTCAAGAAAATAATTTACCAGATGTAGGACCTCAGGATAGCACACAGATCTAATTATCACCACAATCAAAGATAATGCTAATGCCACTTAGGCAAGATCAGTTCCAGCACTGATAACTGTTAAAAGTTGAATTGCCTTTGCTGATGCATTTGTGGCAGAGGGGAAATGTTCCTGGGTTTAGCAACTATTTTCTCAATGACATTTTTTGTAAGCACTATAGTATTTTCAACTATTTTAGCTTTTATTTTTGGTCTTGTGTAACCAATTTCCAAAGAGTGCACAGGGATTGTTACTAACATGATGAGGTGATAGGATAGAAACGTGAGTCACCCTCACCAATACCAAGGATAAAAATGATGCTGATGGATATTCAGTGTGCAGTGTTTTGATTTTTGGACTGCTCTTGTAGCAAGCAATAGATTAGATAAGTCCCTTCTTTGATTTATTAAATCTGGTTTGTTGGGTCAACTGAGCTAATAAGTTACTATTATTGTAATTGAGCAGATGCTAATAAATATTTGTTGCTTTAGGAATATAATTGCATTCTTTAATAAAAATACTTGTAAGGGCTGAGATTGTAGCTCAGTGGTAGAGCGCTTGCCTAGCATGAGTGAAGCACTGAGTTCGATTCTCAGAACCACATATAAATAAAAAATAATGGTCTATCAACAACTAAAAATATATTTTAAAAGTGTTTGTAATTTTTTGGTTCATTTGAAAGAAATGGTAAAGAAATAACTATCTGCTTACCTATCTATATATTCTCTCTCTTTTATGTTTGTGTATATAAATATATATTTTATATATACATATGCAATGTGCTACTTAACAACAGAGACCAGAGCTGAGGGATGCATCCTTGGGTGTTTTGTACAAATACCATATAGAGCACTTGCACAAACCCATATGGTATAGATCAGCCACTCAGGGTGGTCTCATGATATAGTCAAGAGATGCAATAAATATGAGAGGTATGAGGCTGCTGCTAGGGTAACACAGCATGCTGCCTCATAATAATCTTTATTAGTGGAAATACATGCTGAAGTAGCAATAGGTAGTACAGGATAGTAAATGCATAAACCAGTAACATTCTCAGTTATTATCTTTTCAAGTATTATATACAACTCACAATTGTATCCACTATATTTTTCTTACCGCCAGCAAAGTGATTTGTTTATATTATCATCACCAGGAACACATTGCTCTGTAACATTATGATGTCTGCAACATTACTAGATGTGACAGGAAAATTTTAATATCATTATAATTTTATGGGTACACTTTCCTATATGTGGTTGGTCTATCATTGACTAGAATGTCATTTTGTGGTGCATGATTTTATATATATAAGTTTTATATATATAATATAAATATATTATTCCACTCAATTTGAATGGAAAGGATTATCATCACGACCTTTGTGTATGAGGAAAAAGAGACTCAGGTAAGTCAATCTTTACACAAAAATATAATTAATGAGACAGGAAAAATTAAATTAAATCATGATTTTGAAAACTAAAGACCAGATCTGCTCTTTCAAATTTTTGTTTGAGAAGAACAGACACAAAGGACAAACAAAGGCAAAAGATATATTCTGAGAGTTCTGTATGTTATAGCAATACCTATGCCTCCAGAGGAATCCAGGTCAAAATCTGCTTCTTATTTTGTCAGTGATATTCTCCATTTATCTTTAGGATCCTACACCTAACTCCATCATTCACATAAAAGTAGTTTTATGCTCCTAATGATAGAGACATAAACATTTCTCCTCCTCAGTTCCCACATTTGGAAAGTTAGAGCTTGAGCTAGACATTCTTAAAGGCTCTTTGCAGTTCTCATTCTTGAAATCTCAAACCCAGACACATTGACCCGATGTCTACCATATGTTCTACCTGTCTAACTTCCTTACTCTTCCTGATGGATTTTTTTGGACTTTTTTAATCCAACAAAATAACCAGTCCCCCTTTTCTATATGACAAATCTTCAGAGACAGAGCCCTATATCTTCTGAAGCTGAAATTCTAGCTGGTTTAACTGTGTTTATTACTATCTAAAAATATTTAATTTAAAGATCTAAACATCTTCCAATAGCAGTGTTTTCAGTCCACAATAAATTTCTAGAAGTTATCAGGACCATTTCTTTCTAAGACAGTGATCATATTAAGCCATATAAAAATAATTTCTTTTATCATCATTTACATGAACAGAAGATCAATTAATTAAAATCTCAAGCAGAAAAGCATCAGTATTGCTATCTCTTCAATTTAACAGAGCCAGAGACAATATGGTTTAAGTCCCTTCTTCCAAATTTAGGAGAGTTACTCTTGCCTCGTTATATGAATGGTAGGGTCTAAAGTCAAAACTTTTCTATGATTATGTATTGTGATAATCTTGTACTCAGAATTTTTTATCTTTAAAAAGAGCTGCTTTATATGCCTTACATCCATGGTTGATAAATTCAGAATAAAATAGAACCTTGTAAAATCTGAATATTTGTCACACCTAATTTTTTGTACCAATAGTTGCTGTTATGGTTTAGATATGTTATCCCTCAAAAGATCATGAGTGAGAAAAAGCAAGGTTTGGAGAAGAAATGATTGGGTTATAGCCTTAACCTAATCAGTGAATTGATTCCTCATGGGATTACTTGAGTGGTAAATGAAGGGTGGTAGGATGTAGCTGGAGCAAATGGTTCATTTGGGGTGTGACTATGGGGTACATATTTTGTATCTGGAGAGTAGAGTTTCTTTTCCTGCTCACTGATCGTGATGTGAGCTTCTTCCCTCTGCCACATTCTCCTGCCTTAATATTCAGCCTTACCTCGAGCCCAGAGGAATGGAACCATCCTTCTATGGACTAATACCTCTGAGCCTTCAAATAAACTTTTCCTCTTTTAAAACTGTTCTAGTCAGATCTTTTAGTCACAGCAGCAAAAAAGCTGACAAAAACACTGTGTTAAAGATGAAAAGTGATTCATACACTGAAATGTCCAAGTGCAGATCACAAAAATGTTATGTGATCAAAATGGGAACAAAAACGGCACCATCCAAAGACAAAATCCTGTGCTTTGGGGGTTGAGAAAAAAATTAGATGCCAATCACATGTTAAGTGAAATTAGCCAGACCTATAGAAAGAGAGAAAATCTCTCTTTATATTTTTATTTTGTGTTATTTCAAATGAGGTGTTGGTCATTTCAAGTGTTACCAAGACTAAAGCTTTTAAATTTTGGGAGACTTTCTTTAAGAAAATAACATAAAGCTTCAAAAGGATTTCTTTCAAAAGTGAATATAAATTCATAATTTTGAATGCTGTCATAAAACATCAGCATAAAAAATAAAAAAATAACATAATATTTGTGTTCATTGACTACTAAACACACTTTGTATTCTATTGTCTTTGGATGTTTGCTCTGATTATCTCTGCATAAAACAATAATTTTATCATTCCAAGAAGTAATTTTCTTTAAATTGGCTGATAAAAATTTAAATTTTTATTAATATTTGGAATATAGAAAACATATGGCTTTACTTATGTATTTGATATAGTTAGTAAATTCCATTTTGGGGCATTTAACATTTAACATCTATCAAATATTGTTAAATGAAGAAAATTTTTTTAAAAAATTAACTGTATAATACTGCATTTTAGACATTTTCCAGACAAGGGAAAACTTCCATTTTGACTAGGTACTTCTGGTAAGAACTGAATTTGCCACTAATTATTTTCCAAAGTGAGATGCCAGCACTGTGTATTTAAAGCTTGCTTCTTCTTCACCACACACACTTGTACCCTTGTGTTGTGGCCACACTAGTGCTACCAAGAGTTCTAGCAGAAATTCTGCCAACAAGGTGATTATCAATAAATTCACCATTTGTGTAATGAACCAAAACCAAATAAATACCAGGCTCAAAATCCCTAAAGCTGATTTCTATGATTGCTGCAGCTACTTTTACACAACTTCAAGGAACATGTGAAAAATTGAGAACATGGAAGTAGTTGGTAGGTAGTATTACCATCATGCAAAAAAAAAAAAAAAAGTAACTTCTATTTGAAAATTTTGCTACAGCGTGACAGTGGTTCCTTCATCTTCTGATTATACCTGTCATTGCTGTGGAGCTTATTTTAAAAAAAAAAAAAATTTTTTTCTCTCTTCTCACCTTTCCCCTCCCTAATAAGATTAGGGGGACAGTGTTATCTTTTCTTCCCCTAGTTAATTGCCCTTGTACACACCCTTGAACACTACAGGAAGGAAATGCCTGCTGAGGATAGGAGAAGTGAATGTCTCTCAAATTAACAAGTGAATCCTAACAGGCCATCAGTGCACCCTGGAACCTCCTACCAGAGCACATCTGGAATATAACCTTTGAAGCTCCTTTAAAACCTCCCTGTTCCTCCTGATTGAAAGAATCACAGCCTTTGGGATAGGAGTCCCCTTTGCTAGCAAAGCAATAATCTTTATTTTTCCTTTTTCTCAAAACCTTGTCCTTGTTATTGGATTGGCATTGAGGACAAAGACTGAGCTTTTGGTTACAAATTTTAGCACCCAACTTGGGGCCTAAAAGCAGTCTCTGCTCTGATTTTTCCTGGGCAGGTCTACCTGACAAGTTCACCTGACAATTTTCCTTCCATGTTGAGAATACAAGTTGACTGGTGATCTTGTTAAGAGTCTGCCACTGAAGAATTGGGAGATAGATGAATTTGCCTGGGGTGGAACCAGAGGAGCTAATCCTGTGAGTAAAGGGAGGAACTGGAGGACTTCCCAGCAGCTGCCGAGGCTCCTTTTTGCTTTGGGAAACTCTTGCCTTCTTTCTCTGAACAGTAAGGATTACTGAAACTTGTTCTACCTTGAGAAAAAGGAAACTGAACTCAGTAAGTTCACAACACCCTTGGCCATCTAGTAAGTCTCCCAGTGTGCACACTGAAACCATTTGACTCCACACATCCGGTTTCTTCTGTGAGAACATCTGGTCCCTCTTTGAGGGGATATCGCTGGTGCCACTGGTTAGGAGTTACCATTAAGCAGAACTGGAGAACCTTGGGATTTTACTCTCTTCTGTTCTGTTTTAGGTTCTTATATATTTGCCAGCCTCAGATTTGGGAATTTCCCTCTGGTTGTCTGTCTCTCTGTATATGTGTTGTTTGTGCCTGTTACTGAGACATGGGCAATACTGTGTCAACTTCCACCAATGGCCCTTTGGGAAAAGTCTTAGCTGAATGGGCTAAATATAGTTATAAGCCTATGATTAAGAAAAAGATGGTGTTTTATAGTAACACAGTCTGGCCAATGTATATGCTGTAAGGGGAAGAAAGGTGGCCCCTATTTGGTACTCTGAATTACCATACAATCCTGCAGTTGGAGCTGTTCTTCTAGAGGTCAGGAAAACAGGTGGAAATCCCATGTGTGCTGGCTTTCATGTGGCTACATAATAAGGAGTCTGAACAACCAGGGACTAAGCTGATGGTGCAAAGGGCCTCTAGTGTATAAGGATAGCAGAGAGTCAATAGAGAAAGTTGAAGAAGATTTTATAAGTCTAAATATAATGAAACCTTTTGATCATAATTTTCACCAGGTGATTGTCCAGACAGCTGGTCTAGCACTCCCTCTGGCCCCTACAAACTATCTCAGTCCCACAAAGGATCTTTCAGCTAAGGAGAAGGTGGAGGAAAAGAGCCTCCCATTGATAGTATTGCAGGACTGTAACTTGGAGTCAGGGATGGGATCCCCCTCTAAAGCCCCTCAGGAAACTTCTTTTGCCTGGAGAGTACCCATTGCTGGGGCAGGACAGTTTCCACTAAGGCAATACCCCATTGGCATAAATGCACAGGAACAACCAGCGGTGTATTAGTGGGCATATAGTCCCTTCTCAACCTCTGACCTGATGAATTGGAAAAATTCAAACCAAACTTATTGGGAAGATTTGCAGAAAATGACTGAGTTGTTTACTATCATTTTTGCCACTCACTGCCCCACCTGAGCAGATATACAGACCCTGTTTAGCATATTACTCACGGCTGGTGAGCACTGACTAGTGATGGATAAAACAAGGGAAGAAGCTCAAAGCCTTAATGATGAGGATCCAAATCACACTCCCACACCTGCAGAAGCCATTCCTATTAGGAAATCCAATTGAGACCCAAATGAGACAACTGATAGAGCAATGATTAGTCATTATTGGAAATGTCTTTTGGCAGGACTCAGGAGGTGAATAACAAAACAAAAAAAAGCTTAAATAAGATTCAGGAGTTACAACAAAAGATCAGTGAGGATCCGTCTGAATTTTAGAGTGAATTTACCAGGCATGCAGGAAATATATAAATGTGGACCCAGAAGCCCCTGAAAACCTACCATATGGTTAATATGACTTTCATTGGGCAAAGTGCCCCAGACATAAGGAAGAAACTTGAGCAAGTGGAAGGGGCAATTGGCATGAATGCTTCACAGCTGATTGACATTGCTTTTAAGGATTACAATTCCTGAGAGCAACAGAGACAAAAGTCGGCATGTGTTTTATTGGCGGCCTCTGCAAAGGGAGCATTAAGAAAATCAAAAGGAAAGGAGACAAATGGGTGCCCTCTGTTGAGACAGAATCAGTGGGCCTACTGTAAAGAGGAAGGGCATTGGAAACAACATTATCCAAGGAAGCAAAGGGCCCCAGGACAAAATCGCTCCCATGAAAAACAAATGTTTTCCCAAATCCAAGGCTCAGATAATTAGTGAAAGGGCCTGGGGCTCCAGGCCTTGTTGGAGGCCTCTATACCAATAACTCCACAGGAGCTCTGGGTACAGTTGACAATGAGGACCCAACTGACTGACTTCCTAGTGGACACTGGTGCCAGTTATTCTGTTTTAACTCTGACAGTAGTTAAAGTGATAGTCCAACCTCAGCATCATACATTGCTTCCAAACCCTGGAATGCAAACTGGGAGAAAAAATTAAGGCACAGTTTTTGCATATGCCATATCCAATCCCTCTCCTGGGACAAGATTTGTTATGTAAATTAAATGCACAAATAACATTCTCACCCAAAAAACAACAGGTTTATTTGCAAGTGCCTCCTGAAAATACTCTTGTATTCCAGCTTTTGCTCCCTAACCAGAGGAGGAAACTGAGCCCGTTCCACTGGAAGTCCATGAAAAAGTGAGTAAAGCTCTATGGGATGATGGAACCCCAGGGCATGCAATCAATGTTCCCCGCATCAAGATCTTGCTTGAGGACGGTGTAACTTACCTCAAGAAAAAGCAGCACCCACTCAGGAGAGAAACACTAATGGGTACCTAGCCTCTTTTCGACAAATTCTTAAAACATGGATTGATTTCACCTTGCCAGTCCCCCTGCAATACACCAATTCTAACTGTTAAAATGGCTCACACTAATAAATACCAATTTGTGCAAGACTTGAGGGATTATTATAAAACAATATTGTTCAAGATATTCACCCACAGTACCTAACACACTCTACTGACAACAATGCCAAGTAACTAAGGCTGGTATACAGTGCTAGATTTGAAGAATGCATTCTTTTGCATCCCCATAGAAAAGAAGTCCCAATTGCTATTTGCTCTTGAGTGGCAGGATCCAAATACCAAAGTAACTACCCAGTATTTTTGGACTGTCCTTCCTCAGGCTTTTGAAAACTTTTCCACTTTGTTTAATGAGAGTCTAGCAAAAGACTTGTGAGGATTAGAGCTGAATCAAGGGACTCTTACAATATGTGGATGACCTACTTATATCTAGCCAGAAATATGAAGACTGTCTTTTAAATACTGTTACTGTACGGAACCATTTAGCCTCATGTGGATATAAGGTGTCCACTAAAAAGGCTCAAATTTGCAAACAACAAGTTACCTGGGATTCCAAATTAGCCAAGGGGCCCAAAGTTTGATATCAGATCAAAACCTGGCTATCCTGAACCTTAGAGAACCCAGGAACCAGAGACAATTACGTGAGTTTCTGGGAATGGCAGGATTCTGTCATATATGGATTCCTAATTTTGTACTACTAGCAAAACTCTTGTATGAGGCATTAAAAGAGACAGAAATAGAACATTTGACTTGGACCCCAGAATGCCAAGCTGCATTTGAAAAGTTAAAACACAAACTCATAACATCCCCTGCTCTCAGCCTACCTGATTTACAAAAGGAATTCAGATTATATGTACATGAGAAACAAGGCACAGCCCTTGGAGTTCTCTTCCAGATACTGGGTGATATACCACAACCAGTGACTTATTTATCAAAACAGCTGGACCACACAGCAAAAGAATGGCCCCCCTGCCTGTGGGCAGTAGCAGCCACTTGTGATTTGTCACAGGAGGCTGAAAAGTTTACTCTAGGACAACCCATCTCTGTGTTTTTCCCTCACCAAGTTTTGGTCCTACTAGAATAGAAGGGAGGATACTGGCTAACTGCAGGGAGAATGGAGAAATACCTATTAGACAACCCCAATGTCAGCCTTAAAGTTGCGTCCACTTTAAATCCAGCAACAGTGTTGCCATCAGATGATAATGAGACACTATAACATAACTGCTTGGAGATCTTGGAAACTGTCTACTCTAGCACATTGGACTTGTCTGAACACCCTAATACAGAACCAGACTGGGACCTCTTCACAAACGGGAGCAGCTTCATGGACAATGGCCAGCAAGTAGCTGGATATGCTACAGTCATGAAACAACAGGTGTTGGAAGCTGAGGCTTTACTGCCAGGCACATCAACCCAGAAAGCTGAGCTAATTGCCCTAACAAGATTGCTCAGGCTGTCAAAAGGAAAGAAGGTAATCATTTACACTGACTCACAATATGTTTTCATGGTAGTATATGCACATGGAACTATCTGGAAGGAAAGAGGGCTCCTCACTACTGTAAACGAGGACATTAAACATGCCTTGAAATACCAGCATTAATACAAGCAGTGGCAGAACCAAAGCAGATGTCAATCATGCACTACCCTGGTCATCAGAAGATAGATACGTGGCCAGAGGAAATCAAGCTGCTGATAGGGCAGCCAGAAAGGCTTCAAGGAAAAAAGAAAAACATTTATTGGGGCTTTGATCCCTCAGTTTGAACTAGACCATTACAAATCCTTTTATACTGAGGAAGGCAAAAAATGGGCAAAGAAATGGGGTTTTGACTCCTGGGATAATACTGCCATGTGGAGACAAAATTCCCATGGACTCATTCTCCTGCCTGAAAGACTGGTCTGGCCCCTAGTAAAACATCTGCATGAGAGTACACACTATGGAAGGGATGCCTTGGTAAATTTTATCAAGCCCCATTTGTGAGGACCGCGTCTCCAGAAAACCATTCAGCTGGTGACTCAAAACTATGCCTTATGCAAATGGATGGAATTGGAAAGCATTATGCTAAGTGAAGTAAGCCAATCCCAAAAAACCAAATGCCGAATGGTCTCTCTGATTAGTGGATGCTGATGAATAAGGGAGGTGGGAATGGGAAACATAAGAGAAATAGAGGAACACTGGATGCAACATGGGGGAGGCGGGGGGCAGGAAAGGGGAGTGGGTATAGTAAAGATGGTTGATTGAGATCGTCATCACTACCGTTGGTGCATGTATGAAAACACAATTGGTGTAACTTTATCTGGTTTGCAACCAGAGAAATGGAAAAACTGAGCTCTATATATGTGCTATGACTTGAAATGCAATTAAATAAACTAATAAAAAACAAACAAACTGTGCCTTATGTGCCTGAAACAATCCAATGACTGAAAAGTGACCTTCTAATAAGAGGAATACAACATGTAGGAATACATCTTTTTGATGATTGGTAAATAAATTTTACTCAAATGCCACCTGCCACAGGAAACTTAAGATATTAGCTTGTACTGGTGGACACTTTCTCAGGATGGGTAGAGGCCTACCCTACCAAAACAGAAAAAGCCTCCAAAATAACTAGAGTTCTTTTGAAGAGTTGATACTAAGATATGGGCTCCCCTATTCTATTTAAAGTGACAATGGACCATCTTTTATTGCAAAGGTGACCCAACAGGTGAGCAAAGCATTGGATATCCAATGGAAACTGCATGCACCTTAGAGATCCCAGTCTATAGGAAAAACAGAAAAAATGAACAACACCTTAAAAAAAAAAACTATAGCTAAATTATTCCAGAAAACCCACCTGCAGTGGGATAAGGTGTTGCAATTTGCTCTCCTCCAAATACGGGTGGCCCCCAAAGTGGGCTCAAATTAAGCCCCTATAAAATAGTGTATGAGAGACCCTTCCTGGCACCCCAGGTGAGAAGAGAAGATATGGTTATAGCAGGAGAAACTAGAGTAAAGGAGTATGTACAACAGATCAGTCAAATATTAACCAGTGTGCATGAGTATGATTCTTCCAGGTCCCCTCCAAATATGGAGACATCACTCTATCACTTCTAGTCTGAGGATCAAGTCTTGGAAAGAACGTGGACCAGAACAACAATTGGGAACAAATGGACAGGACCTTATGACATGTTTCTGACAATCCACACATCTCTGAAGCTTGTTGGAATAAAACCCTGGGTCTACCACACCAGAGTGTAGAAGTGGCCAGGAGACTTGTTGGAAGCTACTTCTTCTACATTGACATCACAACCCTTAGGGGACTTAAAATACCTCTTCAGGAAAACACAATGGGGGATTTTATGTTTTTATTAACTCTTCTGTTTTCCCTTATTCCCTCTTTGGGCTGGAAGGACAATAGTTTGGTCAGAAAAGCACAGACTTTTGCCTCCTTGACTCATGCAGTTGATTACTGGATCTGTCTTCCCAGGGCCAAATCCTTCATAATGTACCCCTTTGTACATCCAGTTAGGAACTTCACTCAGATCCCAGATGGAGACTGGATGCCAACAGGGGACCTCAGAGCTCACACCATTATTTATTGGGTTCAAGTAATGCATTACCCATCTGAAACTATTTCTAATGTTCTCTGTCTCACTATTCCTCTTGTTGCCTCAAATTCCACTTACCTCATGCATAGGGGGACAAAAATTCCAGACTATCTTGAAATGAGACCCCCTCCTGAGCAAGAACAACTTCCACTTTGTGTACAAAAGGTTATTCAATTTCATACAGAGAGAGTTACAGCAGTAACTAATTATTCCTTCCCAGGTTATTCCTGGGTGGAATGCATAGGATTTAAAGTTGAGGATTACTTCCTCATTGAGGATCTACTGGATTTTCTTTAAAGAAACAATGGTCTTCTGTGCCCCTGCAGTACATGTTTGTTTGTTTTTTTTTTTCTATAAGATTAATATTTATCTGTGGGCTACCAAATGCTTCAGAAACTCCACAAGTTCCACCAATGTTTTCTAGGAAATTTAGTGACACTATTTTCAATTCACTCTTTAAATTAATCTGTTCATTGAATAAGCTCATTAAAGCTCCTTACTGGACTAGCCAGGGACCTCCCAGGGAGCATCCCTGATGACAATGAATATTTCTTTGACTATACTTTATTATCCTGGTGGAGAGTTGGGGCCCATCAGTGGGTCCTCCAAAATCTGTCCAAAACTGTTCATTATGGCCAATGAAACAGCCTTGTCCCTCTCAAATTTACAAACCTCTCTGAACTCCTTGGCAAAAGTAGTTTTAGATAACCAGGTGGCTTTAGACTATCTATTAGCAGAGCAAGGAGGAGTTTGTGCTATAGCTAACACATACTGTTTTGTTTATATTAACTCTTCTTCAGAAGTGGAGACTAGTATCAAAAAAATCAGGCAACTGGCAAACTGGCTTTAACAAACCCTTGACCACCACACTTCACTGTTGGATGAAATGGATTTAGGCCTAACCAATTGGTTCTCTGTCCTCTTTTCCTGGATAATAAGAAAGATTAAGTCTATTTTACTAGGCATCTTCCACTCATTCTGATTATCCTATTCATCATTGCCTCTGTGTATATATTTTTTCATTTACTTTTTTGTTGCTGCTCCTCCCTTTGCAAATATGCAACCAAGAACCAGTAGAAAGAATGGCAACAAGTAAGTAAAAACCTTCCATTATAAAAACTCCCTTTGTCACCCACTCCCAGCAGGAAGTAGCTTTGAGATTTTATCACCTATTTCTTCATTGAAATGGAAGGTAAAAAACTGACAGTGGGGAAATATAACAGTGGTTCTTTCATCTTCTTATTGTAGATCTCATTGTTCTGAGGCTTATTTTTAAAAAATTTTTTTTTTGTCTCTTCTCACTTCTCCCCATCCCTAACAAAATTAGGGAGACGGTGTTACCTTTTCTTTCCCTAGTTAGTTTCTCTTGAACACACCCAGTACAGGAAGAAGATGCCTGCTGAGGATCTGTGAATCTGGGAAGTGAATATCTCTCAAATTAACAAGTGAATATTTTCAAGCCATCAGGGCACCCTGGAACTCCCTTCCAGATCATATGTGGAATGTAATTCTTTGAAGTCCCTTTAAAAGCCTCTTGTCCCTCCTGATCAGGAGAATCACAGCCATTGTGTTTCTCCTTTGCTAGCAAAGCAATAAACTTTCTTTTTCCTTTTTCTCAAAACCATATCCTTGTTTTTGGATTGGCATCAAGGACAAGGACCAAGCTTCTGGTTATAAGAGCAGGTGGCTGTGTGAACAGGTTTGTCTAAGGCTTTCGCAAGGACTTACAAAACAATAGTTGTGTTGCTGAAGCTTATGCTTTATTAGTTTTGTGGTAGATCTACTTTTTGTTGATGTTGTGCTAAGGATAGCTTGGATTATGGAAGAACTATAGAATGTTGCAGTGAAAATAAATTTTATTTTACATTTTGAATTACAAATTTGTCAGGATATCTCTTTATGACAAGGCAGTGATGATTAGCACTCTGAGTTTCAGAATGTTAATGCAGGTGTCTTGACAATAAAGAAACAAGTCTTAATTGTCTATGGGTTGTGCAGGCCATTGACGACCAGGAAACTGCTCCTAAGTTTTTCTGTGATCCCTTTTGGTTATCTAGATGGTATTGCTTCACAAATTTTTATTCTGTGATTTTGTTTCCTATTTATGGTTTAATTGAAGTTACTAAGACCGTTCAGAATTATAAAACATTAAAATTTTAATTAACAAAGACCTCCAACTTGAAACAGGGGTTCACCATGGATAAAGATTTTGAGTAAAAGAGAAATCTTCATATTTAAGAAGGAATATTTGACCCAGCATTGCTATATTCTACTTAAATGTGAAACACCTTATGCTTTTGAAAAACTATTCATCTGAATTATAGACTTCATTGCATCACACAGGAAATAGTTCACCATTATATTGAAGACAAGGTGAACAAATGGAAAATGAATTTATTGAAGCTTAAAGTTTTTTAATTAAAGTCTAAAATCTAGATATTTGTATAAGTGTCATAAAATAAATTAATTCTTATTCTACAAGCAAGACCCTACCTTGACAAAAATTAATCAAATTTTAATAATCTCTAACTGGACATTGAAATTTACCTCTAGTATCTACCTTATATATAGGTTTTATATTCTGAGAACATTCTGCTTGTAATAGGAACACCACCAGCAGAAGTAATAATAATATATTTTAACTGTTGATTGGAGTTTTTGTTAGATATGTTTTATCTGAAAAAATGTCATTGATATTACATGAGTGAGATTTTTGTGATTTACTTATTTTTCCAGAAAAGAAAACACTGATGCTCATGGATAAGTGTCAATGTGCTTTTTCTCAGTCACCTATCAAAAGGATTGTTCTAGCTCAGTTACTCAGAGGCTCTGAAACAGACTTCATACCCATCCATACCCATAGGATGAATATTCAATTCATATGACTGGCTTAACTGAAATTCTAACTAGACATCAGTCTTGATGGACACCACTATCTTTCTAGTTTACTTTCTTATATGAAAAAGTCAAGAATGCTCCAATATATAACATAAGGCATACTCTTTCTACTGCCTGGAATGCTGTCTCTGAGGTTTGTTCTCATGGCTGCTCCTCCTAGTCATCCAGAGCCTCTCTTCATTCTTTGTTTGATCCCTAACTTTCAATCTCTAAATTTTATCCTTTTTGCCAATTATTTTCTAATTTACTTTATTAAATTCTCCACTGTGCATTTTTCTTTTATTTATAGAGTATCTATTAATTGAAAATATGCCTTTGGAATTTATGCCATCAAATGATAGAGGAAAGTTTGTTCATGATGTTTTCTCCAGAGCCCTGTTTCTATTTATTGGCATATGCACAGTAAATTAATCAAACTGTTACAATACAGGGATAGATGCACTGATAAAGATATTAAAAACAAGCAGGAAAAAAACAAACAAACAAACAAAAGAGGTAAAGGGCACAAAGGCATAAAAGAAAATGTCAGAGGCAACAGAATTATAGCTAAATCTTTCAGGACAAATAGGCATTTTTCCCACAAAAGAAATGGGAATGCACTTTACAAAAGAAGTAAATAGTATGTGGAAAACATTTGGAACACATTATTTGAGAAAAAAATAAAGGTAGAAATGTGTGCCCTTTTTCTTTTTCTTTTTTTAATTAGCAAGAGTATATAGAACTGGTCACAAATGTGAGGTATGAAGTGGTTTTTCCAAGTTGAAAAAAGGGTCTTGGTACTTCACTGAAGAGCTTGTGGCATTGGTTAAAAAACAGAGAGAGAGGCAGAATTTTTACTGTTGTCCAAAGTCATTCACTTAATACTACCATTAGCTTAATGATATTAAGTTTTATTTCCTGTGCTAATGGTCTACTTGGATCTCCCCTTTGGTGACATGTGCATTTGTCCTTTACCTATGTCACAGGTATTAATGTCTTCTTATCATTGAAGACAATGATAAATTTTTCTTATCTTATGAAGAATTTTTCTTCATATCACAGAAAGAAACTAAGTTGAGATAGATCACAGACCTAAATTAACAGTAAAGATGGTAACATTTAGAAGAACAAAGGAGCTAATCATTGAGATATTGGGATAGGCAAAGAAAAAGCAAAACAATATAAAATGGACATTATAAAAGGACTGAAACTTAAAACAAAGGCACTAGATACATGAAGAGATAAACTAAAAACCAGGAAAAATGAACACAGTACATGTTACTGTATTGACCAAAAATTTCTTTCCACAATCTATTAAAAAACTCGCATAACTCAATGAAAAGAAGACAAATACATGTGATATAGGTAAAGGACAAATGGACATGTCATCAAAGGGGAGATCCAAATGGCAGGAATGTTCTTGTGTTCCTGTGTTCTTGTGTTCTTGTGTTTAGTGATATGAACTTAGAGAGCTTGTTTAGTTTCTAGTTTGTTTAATTGTCTTTTTATACATTTGACAAAGAGAAGGACCAGAAGAAGGCTTAGAACCCCAAGCCCTATGATAATCCAATTGGATGGATCTAACAGGGTTGATAATTTATTTCACACCTTTTGAAGAATAGAAGGGTCAAAGACAACATTAGCTTTGGTTTAAGTACTCATGGAAGGAGCTTCTTTCTTCAGGTGTGTAGTTATGTTGTCTTCTTGAGAGAGGCTTGGATGAATATTCCTGGCTCAAGTACTTTTGGAGGTAATGGCAAGAATGGCCTAATCCAGTTAATATTACCACATAAATTTTTTACTCATATCAATGAGATGTCATCAAGGGCATCAAGAGAGGATTTAACAGGTCGTATCACCCGAGAAATATGAAACCCTAAGAAGGAGAAGTTTGAATCTTCTCCTTGGCCACATGAAGATTAAGATCCTCTAAATTGTTTAGGAGTGAAGTCAGAAGTGCTTGAAGAGACACTTGGTCTTTGCAAGCCACTAAAATATCATCCATGTAATGAGTAATGTAGCCATTGCTCCATAAAGGGGACATGGCTTTAGACACAAACATTTGGCAAATGGTAGGGCTGTTTTTCATTCCATGTGGAAAGACTTTCCAATGATACTGCTCACAAGGGTTGGCATGATTAGGCTCCCAGACTAAAAAGGAAAAGTAAGGCTTGTCTGCCTCATGAAGAGGGATGGAAAAAAAATAATTCCTAATGTCTATGATAGCTATTGTGATCTATCGGGATGGCTGAGGGGAAAGGAAGGGCACCTTGACAGGTTCCCATGTTTTCCCTTTTCTTGTTGATATGTCTAAGGTCCTGTAATAATCTCCATTTGCCTGATTTTTTTTGAATGACAAAAATCGGAGAATTATTAGGGCTATTTGAAGGCTCAATATGACCTAAAGTGAGCTGCTCGTGGACAAGGTTCTTTAATGCTGGAAGCTTAGGCTCAAGAATAGGGCACTGCTCCACCCAGCAAGGTGAGGTGTCCACCCAACTAAGGCAGATCAGATCCAACAGTGAGTCATTAGGGGTGGAAACTTCCTTAGTGGCAAAAACCCATTTACTAAGGTCTTCATGTCTAACTGGGGCAATTGCCGCTTTAGAAGTAGAATTGGTGCCTTGACCCCTGACCCTGCCCAACGGCACGACTGCCCAGGGTGCACTGGGGACAGTCTGCCCTGCCCCTGGCACCACCCCCTGCCGAAAGCCCCATCCTGGTGGTCGCAGGGAAGGGAGGAGAGGGTGTCCAGGGGTGGGGGAGTGGTCGCGCCATGGGAGGGGAGCCCCGACCTCCCCACACACCCTTGCATGCCTCTGGAGTGGGCCCCTCACAAGGGACCCCCACCAGAGTGGGCACCGGAAGGGGGCAGAGCGCGGCAATCGCTCCCTTGGTGGCCTGGGATTTGGCGATGGCCACGGCTGGGGGGCTGTAACACTCAGGGGGTTTGACCCATGTCTCCCTGCCCACACCACCCCTCCGCCCACAGAGGAGCCAGGTGCCCCTGAGACAACTTCCACGCTGGGCCTTCCCAGCCATCCTGGAGCCAGTCGGGGCGCACTTCTGGGTGGAAACGCAGCTGATCGCAGGCCAGGGGTGGTCCCCAATTGACACCCCCCACACCGCCGGAGTGCCCCCAGCAGAGGAGAGAAAGTGGCGGGGTGGAGAAGATGGATGGGTGGAGGGACAGGGAGGAACGGGGGCAGGAGATAATAAGTAATAATAAGTGAAAGTATTAAGTAATGTTTCAAGCGCAGGGCAGCTCACCGGAGGCAGGGTGAGTGTGGCCTACCGGGTAGCGCTGATCTGAGCCACACTGGGCCCACGCGGGGCAGCAGCAGCCAGGGGCCTTGGGGAGAGGGGGAGGAGTGGGGAGGAGCAGGGAGAAGCAGAATTGGCCTGCACAGATGGGCGACCAGCAGGGGAAGTTTCCTGGAAGTAGGAGGAAACACTAGCAAAAAGAAATCAAAAGCAAAGAGAACAGAAAAAACTATGAGGATTGTGAGAAGAAAAAGGAGAATGTGAGATTGGGTCTCAGGAGACATAAAAATACAGAAATGTTTAGGATCAGGGTATGTAGTGCTTTGTGAGGAACTTCTGTGGTTTTTTAGGCCACAGCCATATGCTCACAGTTTCTTGGAGGACCAGACGTGTCACGGACGTTATGGCGGTTCCAGTCACCAGGCTGATCAGACCCTCATGCGTGACTGCCGGGCAAACCAGGAAGTGGAAGTATGTTCCCTGACCTAACTTTATCACACAAAGATAAACAGATACAGGGGACAATCACAAAAATGCTGGTGTTACCTTCACCAGCAAGACAAGAAAGACGGGGGACTGCCACAAATTCATTTACCGAGGAGTCAAGCAGACCATTAGAACACATGGGCACCAAATGTTGTTTATGTTGTGCCTCGTATGGGTTAGCCAACGAGCTGAGGTCCCAGGAAAGGAAGGTATGGGGCCCTTAGGAAGGGCAGTATGGGGTCCTGCGGGAAGAGGTATGGGGTGGACGGTCCTGAGTCACTTGCCCAGACAACGGGGCTAGATCAAAACTGCTCTACTGGAGTGAGATGCAGAACCCATTTATTCCAGGAAGTGTAACAGCTTATGAACAGTCCTTGGACCAATCATGGCCCCGAGGTTATAGCCAATGGGTTAACGCTCTGTGTCAGGCAAGCAGTCCATCAGCATAGAGTGGGGAAAGAGGGAGGGGAGGAGCTAAAGTTATGCAGAGTGCTCCTAAAGATATTGACTGCCTGTATGGTTGTGACTAACTGAAAATACAAGGAGCATGAGAAAAAATTTCAGGGTGAAGGAAATGTGGTATAGGTATATCTTAATTAAGATTAGGGATACACTGGTTTATATATTTGTCAGAGCTCATCAGACTATATATTAAGAATTTGTACATTTTAATGAATGTGAACGTACACCTAAACATTAAAAAAACAAAAACAAAATCATCATCTCCATATTTTCCAAAACAGAAAGACATGTGAAGAGAAATGTATTTATCATATATGGAGTTTCAAAACCGTATGTGCACTATAAAGAAGAAAGCAGTATTTATGAACTGCAATATTAAAAAATATGATATTAAGAAAAGATGTTGATGCTACCATATGATATATAGTTTATTTTGAAATTTTCTCATTTTGAGATGTGAGTGTGTATCTTTTAGAATATTAATGTACTGATTGTGTAGGAGTTTGATTTTATTGTGGAAACATTATTAGCTAAGCAGTTAGCATAGCTTTTAAGTTTTTTTCTTATATAAGTGATTTTGTTCAGCAGCTCAATTGTCAAAAGAAATCAATTTCTCATGAAATTCAACCATCTCTTGTTCAATAGAATCACTTTCTACACAATCCAATCTATGACTCTCTGTGAGGTTATCAGTGAAAGTGTTCTAAAATCTACTCAAGAGTAAGGCTAAAAAAAATATATGAAAGATATATTTCATTGGGCAGATGAGTGTTGAACTTGGAGCACAAATTGTTGAGATATATCGGAAACATTTGTTTCCACTTTCATGGGTAGTACAGTGCCCTAGGTGGCTGAAAATACTCTGAGAAACTAAGACTAAACTATTGCTTTTGAGATTGAATCCTATCATGCATCTTGTCTATCTCTTATTTTCACAGAGCTGAACACAAGTTTGTGAAGTACTTATTCCTATTCACCAAGGTGGAAACCACAAGCCATAACAGACCACACTCTAGCACGTATTCTCTACTGTGAAAAGGAGCTTTCAACCACTCACTGCCAAATCACTCAGGTGTGTGCTAGGACCACCAGAGGCAACAAATTGTTAAGCTCAAGAAAAAATGGATGTTGAAATTTAGTTCAATGAGTTTGTTTAAAGATTTAAATCAGAGTGTTATATCTTTGAAGAAAAGAAGTGGCAGTTAAGAGAAGAATTTATTGAAGATATCAGAAATGAAAAACATAATTAGTGAAATTATATAAACATCAATAGGTGGGATGAGTACTAGAATGCTGAGTGCTGAACAAAAATTAATGGTGTGGAAAATTAGAGGGAGGAATTTTTCCTAGCACACAGCACATAAAGATAAAGTGGAAAGTAAATAAGAAAAAGAAAAGACAGGTGAAGAATAGAAATAGAGGATCTGAACTCTCTGGCAGAGTTTCAGAAGTTCAGAATAAGATTAGGATAGTGATGCAATTATTGAAGTTATGAAAGCTGAGAATTTCCCATAATAAAAGGAAGATGCAGTCCCCATGTTAGTAGGTTAGCCAGCCCTGAGCAGGTGGGTAGGAGAAGGGCAGTAAAGGGCAGTGACCTACAGGGAGAAAATCAGACATCTGCATCAAAGGGAGTCCATGGGTCACAGGACTGGTGACAATAGAGAACTTTATCAAAGCAGGCAAGAACAAAAGAAACCCTTACCAGGCAGCTCTAAAACCTTCTTCAGGAGGAAAAAAACTAAGCCATATTGCTCTCTGCTCGAGAGATATTCAAAGTCAAATTGGTAGGAAAGTGGGTCTTATTCAAGGCCAGCTTGGGGGGAAGATGGAGAATAAAAACAAAAACAAAACACTTCATTGTTTCAAAAGTTCCAACTTAAAAAATTTGGGGAGGAAGAGAGCTTTTAGAAAGGGGGAAGGGATGCATTGGGACAAAAGATGAAATTTCACAGATTTCAAACAGGTTTCCACTTTCAGGAATTTAATAGGTTTTAATTCGTTCAGAGTCCCAGGAGCCTTCCTTAGCATGTCTAAGGGAGCTGAATTTCCTGGGCCAGCATCTGCATCTTTCAGTTTCAGAAGGGATAGATTTTCAAGTTCAGTCTTTAAGAAACTTGATTCTGTAAGGCCCACATTGAAATTCCTGAGGGAAACTTTTGCTTCTCTCATGAGCAACTATATTCTCCATCTTTCTAAAGAACTCCTGTCTGCCATGTGACTCACTGGACATACTTCTTGTGAGATTGCAAAAACCAGAGAGGACACTTTCCATAGTACTCAGACTAAATAACCTCAATAAGCATGAATTATACTTAAAAGAAAAAAATCTACAAATTTTTAAAAATTGTGCATTTTTGCAAGATGGAGAAAATCCTAAAAGATAGCAGAATGAAAACAGAGATTACCTATAGAGCAAAAACTATCAGTGATTTCAGAACTATTATCATCAATATTTGGATAAAAATATGACATCTACAAAGAAAGGAACAGAAATTGGGGGGGGGGTACTGGGAATTGAACTCAGGGGCACTTGACCACTAAGCCCTATTTTGTGTTTTATGTAGTTACAGGGTCTCACTGAGTTGCTTAGCACCTTGCCATTGCTGAGGCTGGCTTTGAACTTGCAATCCTCCTGCCTCAGCCTCCTGAACTGCTGGGATTATAAGCATGAACCATTGCACCCAGCTAGGAACAGAATTTTGATTAAATAAATTCATGTTTAGAAAAATAGTTTCGAACCTCACAATATGAGTGATGAATCCAATGCCCACTCAGTAGGATATTTCATAAATTTATCTCCAAGACTCCAAGAAATTCTGTGTTCCACTGAGAATGAATAAATAAATTCAGAAGAGAGAAAATATGCAAAAGCAATATTAAGCAAATAAAAACATGAACATTTTTTACTATAAACAAAACATCTAAAATTTTTAAAATTACACATGTTCTTATTCTAATTTAGAAGGGGAAAATTGATAAACTATAAGTGGAGGGGTATGGTGAAATACTTCTCTTGTGAGGATAAGGTTTATATACTCTAAGAAGTATGCTAGCATGAGGAGGTTTGTGAATGGAAGAACTTAAACTACCAATATTTTGAACAAGGAAGATATTTAATTCACTCACAAGAAAAACTACATTTAGATAATTCAGGGATCTCATTATGTGTACTAGTCAGGGTTCTCCAGAGAAACAGAACTAATCAGGTCTAGATAGATCTACCATGAGGGAATGAATCATGTAATTTTGGAGGCTGAAGTCCCATGATCTGCTGTCTTCAAAGCAGAGGTGAAGGAAAACCACTGTTGTCATCCTCATCCAATCCTGAGAGCCTAAAAACCAGAAAAGTCAAGTGTTTAAATCCCTGAGTATGAAGTCCTGCACACCAAGAGCACCAATGCCCAAGGGAAGAAGATGATGGACACCTCAGCTAAACAGAGTAAACTCTTCCTCCACCCTTTGGATCTATTTAGATCCTCAGTGGGTTGAATGATGTTCACCTGCATTAATGAGTCCAATTTGCTTTGCTACAGCTAACCATTCAAATGCCAATCTTTTTAGAAACACCCTTGTAGAAACAAATAGAAATGGAATTTTACTAGACATCTGGGCAACCCTGAGCCTGGTCATATTAAAACATAAAATTTACCATCACATGATGGCTCTGCTGTACTACTTCTGTAGGGAGCTACTCTCCTTGGCACCACTTCATACATAACATTCCTAAGTAAACTTGTGGAGTAAGGTGTTGCCCCTTGTTCCAAATAGAAACCTGTAACCCATCCATCAGAAATTAGAAAAGGTAAAAAGAAAACTGCACTGGGCAGTTTTCTTAATAAATTGGGCACAGACACTTTGGCTTAATTTCTCTAAAAAGAATTTAATTGCATGGCTTAGCAGCATAGATTTATACTGTGATATAGGTAGCTATTTACCATTGAAAACATCAGAGGGCAACTTACTATGGAAGAGGAGAACTGTTATTAGAGAACCAACAGCTCTCTGTCCTGTAATATAGGTGTCAAACAAGGTAAGGACAGAATAAAGAAAATTTCCTTAATACAATGGGAGGCTGCAAAGCAGGAGCAGGGCACAGAGAGAAAGTGGAAGTAAAATGCACAGCCTGCCTATGAAAATTGGTGCCATGAACACATGTAATTTTTTAATATCTCTTTCTTTTCCTTCAGCATTTACCATTCTTTATTTTCCACTATTTATATTTTCCCATGATACTTGAGACTATGTTGAATTCACCCATGAAATAGTGATCAATATTAACAATTGATAATAATAATAATGCTAATAATCAGTATTAATAATTTATTCTTATTATTTCTTTAACTTAGTGGACACTCAATAAACATTTGTGAAATGACTATAAGAGCAAATAAGTGTCCAGGATATGAGACTAAAGACGGGTCTCCCTGATTGCTTAAAAATTAACAGAGTGGGCACCATGCCTTTTAAGTCTCTTTAGCACCAATGGTGCTTATTTCTCAAAAAGTGAATTTAAATGATTGTGTAGCCCAGTGGTTAAACAAATTCTTTGATTTTGATTATAAAGTCGATTCTGAACAATAGAAAAGGAAGCAAACTGCTTAATTCTTTCTCTTCAGGAATATAGAAAGATCCTCAATGTTTTTCTGTCTAATATGTCCAAACCCTGGAGACAACTTTTCTTATTAGTTTTTGCATATATGATTTAGTTCTTAAAGAGGATTAATAATTTTATAGGGAAAATGAGGGATACATTTTTAAAGAAATATAATTTCTAGTGGGTGAAATGAAAATAATGCCCGATGAAATACCTTCATAGATTTTCACAATACATCCCAATGATTCATGTGTTTATGTGAGTGATTGTGTGTATGCATGTTGATGTATGTGTACATGCATATATATTCCCATGCACACATAGTCTCTGCTCTGGAGGCAAAAAATACTCCATGGTTTTGTGAAGAATTAAAGACCCATTCTTATCTCTGGTAGGGTAGGAATAAGATAAGATATCTCTAATAAGCATATGATATATTGTTTGGCATGATTGCTGAAGGTACTGCAGGTATCTGCAGGCATTGCTTCCAATTAGGAAAGATACTGAGGAAGGGTTTCGAAGAAGCTTTGTGCTGTCGGGGACAGATGGAAACCCTAAAAGTACAAGTGACAGCAAACCTAGCTATAGTTGTATCAATAGAAAAAGTAGTTATAGCACAGAGGAAATGCAAAGAACGGGAATGGCATAGAGTTTGTGGTGGGGACTCTGAATTTGTCACTATTACTGGTCTTCGGAAAATCATCAGAGCATATGTTCAATGGGATGTTGTCTACAGACAGTAGTATTAGTTCACTGTAGACTAAGATTTTCAATGATGTGGCAATGATTGCAAGCATAAATGTATCTGTCCAAAACTAATGAATTGCACAATTTTAAACATGTGCAGTTCAGGGTTCTTTAATTATATGTTAATAACATTTATGAGGATGTAGTAAGACAGTGTGTCAGTGTCCTGCTCCTGCTGGTTACGGCTGCAAGGAACCAACATTTCATTTGCAAGGTCATATAGGAATTTAAGTCTGGTATTTTCCAGGACACTGTTTCTATTTTCAGTATAGTTAGAATAGTAAATACTCTAAACATGCTCTTGCCATCTTGACAAACTTTATTTTCTACAAAAATGAAAGTTTAAAAATGTAAGCAGATGTTTTCTTCATTTCTTTTCACTGCCTTTCTTGTCTTCTTTTCTCATCTTTTCCATCAGTAAGTCTTACTTTTCCTTTCTATTTTAGTCAAAAAGACACAGAAAGCTTTCCTACACCACAGAAGCAAGAACCGTGGGGGCAGAGGAAGAGGAGTGGAGATATAAGTGAAGTAAACAGTTAAAGGTGTTGGGAGATTGGTAATATTCAACAAACAAGTACATATTGGGGAATTATGCAGGTATTGATTCAAACTCACTTTTTAAAATTTAATTCTTTTGATTGGCACAATATTTGCACATATTTATAAACTAGAATGTGTTGTTTTGATCCTTGTATATATTGGGTAGTGATCAACTCAGGATAATTAGCATATGCATCACTTTATAGTTTTATTACTGCTTGTGCTGAATACATTCAAAGTCCTCTCTTCTTGCCAGACATGGTGGTCCACATCTTCAGACTAACCAACTAGGAAGGTGGAGGCGGGAGAGTCACTTGATCCCCCGAGTTTGAGACTAGCCTGAGCAACAGATCTCCTTTGAAATTCTGCCTCAGTAACTTTCCTAATTGGAAGCAACACCCGTAGTGCTTTCAACAATCTTGCCACAGAATACATCATATGCTTATTAGAAATATATTATTTCTGTCTTGCCAGGAATAAAATGGATACATTTTTCATTTTTCACAAAATCCTGAATATATTTTGTTTCTAGAGTGGAGATTACATGTGCACAGGAGCACTTACACATTCAAAACCTTCTCTACTGTAACTATTTTGACATATGTACTATGTTATTGTTAATTTTATCTACCCTGGTGTGCCATAGAACACTATAAAAGCTTATTTCTCCTGTCTCCCTGCAACACTTTATCCATTGATCAACCTCTCCTCCTTCATAATGTCTCTGCTCTCCTTAGTCTCTGGTAGCCACTGACTACTCTCAACTTATATGAGATCAATTTTTTTTTTTTTTTAGATTTGACATGTGATTGAAGTCATAGGTTCATCTTTCTATGTCTGACTTATTTCACTTGACATAAGGTCCTCCAAGTCCATCTAGGCTGTTAAAATTGAAAGAATTTTATGCTTACTTATGATTGAAAAATATTCCACTCTGTACATAGGCACCGTATTTTGTTTATCCGTTTGTCCACTAAGGGTCACTTGGGTTGTTCCCATATTCTGCTATTTGTGAATAGAGCTGCAACACTCATGGCATGTAGGTGTCTTCATGATATGTTAATTTCATTTCCTTTGGATTTATGCCCAGTAGTGGGATTGCTGGATCATACAATAATTCTATTTTAGTTTTTTGAGGACCCTCCCCACACTGTTCTCCTTGAAAGCTATATTATTTGCATTCCCACCAACAGTATATAAGAGTTATTTTTTTCTCTGCATTCTTCTCAGCATTTGTTAAATTTTTTGCCTTTTTGATAATGGCCATCCTAATTGTCAAAGAGATGGTATAAAATCTAAGAATGGATAAAAATATTTGCAAACTACATATCTGTAAAGAGATTAATATCTATAATATATAAAGAATTAAAACAACCCAATAGCAAGCAAATAATAGAAATAAAAAGTGCTAAAATTTGAATAGATATTTCTCTAAAGAAGATATGTATGTGCATCTTCAACAGATACATAAAATTTCTCAACATCACTACACATTTGACAAATGCAAATATCCCCCCAAATCTCACTTTTAACATATATATACAAATAGATTTTGAAATAATTATATGTTTTTCATGTGTGAAAGTTTATAAAATACTTATATTTTTTGCTATTCTTTCTGTAAAAGCCCAGGAACCATAAGCATACTGCATACACAGATCTATCAATTAATCAAAAGGAAGTTTGTGTTAATATATTTTTTAGATTACTTACGGCAATTCAATAACTTTAAGTTTCTGTCCAGCTTCCTCTTAACTGGACTAATTGGACCAAAGTTAAATGATTGCATAAATTATTAATGTTTAGTATTACCTATATAATCACCAAAGATGATGAGTTCTTTATCAGTATTGTTAGATCTTGGCTTAGAAATGAAGTAAAAGATGATAGCTTTGAGGAGTCATAACAAATTCATTAGAAAAAGTCCCAAAAATCTTCACTTGTTTTTATGAAATAGCCTACTCTTGGAAATGGACAAGAAATGTTTAGTTCTAGCTATTATACTTATTATGTTATACTGATTTCTTTTTTTTTTAATTAGTTTATTTAGTTGCATTTCAAGTCATAGTACATAAATAGAGCTCAGTTTTTCCATTTATCTGGTTAATACATGTCTTCAGGGTTCATGTTGACAAATTAAGAAAAATTCTATTTTGACCATTTTGCTTATAAAAAAATTTGAAAAAGTAGATCAATTAAAGGATCTTAGTTCCTTAAAAGAAGCTGTTTAGAAGTATCACAATGACCAGCTCTGCAAAGCCCACAGGTTTTATTTTTCCCTTTGTATGAGTTAAGAAGGATAAGCTTTGGCAGATTAAAATAAGAAATATAAATTCTACCTAGTGTTCAAATCAAGTTTTAAGCTAATACAATATTCCAAAGAACTAGGTTAATGCTTATTTATGGAAGTAAAGTGGTTATTATTCAAATTGCAACTTCAGTATTGTTTTCATGGCATTAACAGACTGGAAAGATTTTTAGAAATCAGAAAAGACTGTTCTTAGAATCCTATAAATTCTAAGATCAGTGAGATCAAAATCAGTGATAGTTTTTTATTTTCTCTGCGTCAACATTGTCTTAATTTCCTCATTCTGTGGGATGAAGGTAATCAGGCTACTGATTGAAAAAAATTTTAATTTAAGATATCTGTTTATAGACAGTTCTTTATGAAATTATCATTTTTTATAACTGTTATATCACCATCTGGGCAGAGAAAACAAACAAAAATAAATGTTCCTTTTATTTCTCTTGTATTTAACACACACAATGAAGCAGGCTATCTTTAAATTGGATTATCTCATGGAATTGTCACAATTATGGAATGAGATATTTATGACTATTTTCCTAATTTAAAAGAAGAGGATGCAGAGGATCAAAGAGATCACATAATATACTGTAAATCTAGAAGTCACATAGCTAGGTGAAGGAGCAATGATTACTGCCATGTAACTTAACAATGTATTAGTTTAATGATTTCACTTGATTCTGTTATTACTCTAAAATGTTTAAAAGCATTCATTGAATGTCTAAACACTTTGGAAATTAATTTAATTAATCCGGTTCATGTAGGTAGCTCTTAAACTAGGAATAGAAATAATTTTTGTGGTGGAACTGATTAGGGATAACACATGACATCATGTTTGTTAAAATCATATACATATTCTAATTTCATATTATTTTGACCTTTTATATATTATTTTAAATCTTATTTTACTTTGATTAGTATGTATTAATTGTGCATATTAATATGGTTCTCTGTGATATTTCAATGCATTTATACAGGGCACACTGGTCAAATCCATCCTCCCTTTATTCAACCTTCCCCTCTTCCCTTCAACATTCGGATTGACTTATTTTTGACCACCACATGTGAGATAGAACACATGCTACTTGTCTTTCCATGTCTGGCTTATTTTACATAACATAATAGAAGTTTCTCAAAAAACAACCACAACAACAACAACAAAAAAAACCTAGATCTATTGTATGATCCAACTGTATCACTCTTGGTTATATATCCAAAGAAAATACAGTCAGCATACCAAAGAGATATCTGCCTGCCAATGTTTATTACAGCACTATTCACAAGAGCTAAGTTATGCAGTCAACCTAGGCACCCATGAAGGGATGAATGGATAAATAAAATGTGGTATGTATGCACAATGGAATATTATTTGGCTGTAAAGAATAGCAGGACACTAATTTGCAGCAAAATGAGTGGGACCAAAGGAATCTTATTGATAGTTCTTTTACTATCAAAAGAATCATCAATTTTTTAACTTTTGGAATTGACTTTTATTAATATCATGTTGTAAAAATCTAAAATTAAAGACTGTTAGGCCACTTATTGTCTATCATTAATATTTAGTTTTGAAATGACTAAGGGAAATGAAATATGTATTTTTAGCTCATGTAAATTATTATGAAATATGCCACCTATTTTCTGTGACAATTGATTGACTCTTCCCCAAACCACAACTGCTTTGTCCATATTTAAACAAGAATCAATTGTGTTTTTCTCCCCCACAAACTACATGATTTTATTCATAAAATCCAGCAAATTGCTTTCATTTACAAAACTATTATTCTTTTCCATCACCTCAGGGTTCAGCTGTTTTAAATTTATTGAAATGTTTTCTTCCAGCACTTTAGTAAGGGGCACTTGCTTCACCTTGGATAGAAACTCCTGAATAATTTTTTCACCATACTCCCTTTCCATATAACACTTCTTTGTTGCTGGTTCTGTTTCATCATGTCCTTGTCAGCCATCAATCGTTTTAATTATTTTGAAGTGCAAACTACAGGAAGGAACACAAATCATGAGTGAGAACTAAAATATTTTCATTTTCTCAATAATTATCTACCTCCTTCTCTCCAAAAGTAGACATCAAAGCTAGACTTGAGCCGGGCGCGGTGGCTCAAGCTTGTAATCCCAGCACTTAGGGAGGCTGAGACAGGAGAATCGCGAGTTCAAAGCCAGCCTCAGCAACGGCGAGGTGCTAAGCAACTCAGTGAGACCCTGTCTCTACATAAAACACAAAATAGGGCTGGGGATGTGGCTCAGTGGTCGAGTGCCCCTGAGTTCAATCCCCAGTACCAAAAAAAAAAAAGCTAGACTTGATTTAGTTTACATCAGTTTTGACCATTTGGGGAATCTACACAAACATAATGATACATGTTACATTCTACATCTGGTTTACTTCACTCAGAATAATATTTGTGAGATTTATCAATTTTGGAAAGTCTATCAATGAAATTGAACACTCTGCAACATAAAGGGGAAATGAATAATACTTTGAATAGATTGAAGTAAAGCATTTGACAAAATTTAAAAAAAATTATAAAAAAATTAACACAGATGGAATAGAAATAAAGAATCCTTTAGTTAAAATGCACATAGATGTCCAAAAGTTTCAATGCATCTTCAGTTACAAAACCAATATGAAACATTGTGTTGTTAAAGTAAGTTGCTAAGTTGAATCGGTACCATCATTGTCTTATATTGCTATAGTTTTTATGGTAGTGAAGTTGACATAGCTTGATTATCATTATGATAAAAAAATTATTTAAGATGTCATTTATAGTTTCTTAATATTATTTAAAGACTTTTAGTTTCTTATGGCTGCCATAACAAATTACCCCAAAATGGGTATTTTATGTGAAATTTATTATCTTACAGTCCTGAGATGTTAGGAGCCTGAAATCAAGGTGTTAGCAGGGTCAGGGCCCACTTTGATAGCTCTAGGGAAGATTTCTTTCTTGTATCTTTTTAGCTTTTGATGCTTTCCAGTCATTCTGGGTGTCTTTGGCCTATAGATTCACTAATCCAGCTTCTGTTTCTCCCTGTGTGTATATGTGTATTCTCACATAATTTAAAAGGATGCTAGTCCGTGTGGCTGCATTTAATCCAGTGTGGCTGCATTTTAACTCAATTCAGTTTCCCCAATTAAGACTCAACTTCCAAATGTGGTCAAATCTGAGGTTCATGAAGGACATGAATTTTAGAAAGACACTATTCAACCCAGTGAAGTCTATTTAAATGCATGTGAGCTCATGTTTTTACACAATAATGCTTATCTTCAAAAATACTTAGAGCTTGTTTTTAATTAAATTAAGGTAAAAGCCAGTAATTTTATAGAAGAAGATTCAATATTGATGTTTTACTCTAAAATATTCATTTAAATATATTAACTATAGCTAAAATTTATAAAATGCCAACAATAAGTAAATAAATAATTACTTCTTTGTTTTACACCATAATTTGTTCTATGCTCTGTTACATATTTATGAAATATTTTCAAATTATATGTATTCAAACAGTCCTTGACCCTAAAGTCCTCTACACAAAGATGGATTGATTTTAATTAAAATCACACATTACTAGATTACATATATTCTATCATTACTCTTGATGTAGTTGACTTGGTTAAATGTGATAATCAATATTGTTATTTTTATTTAAGCTTCTGTAAGCTCTTCAGCATGTTAAAATGTACAATATCTGAATGTAAATATTGTCATTAATTTTAAAACAATAAGCTTGTTGCTTTGTATTTTGATTTATTTTATTTTTCTCACAGTAATTCTTAGGTATTTTCATTTGAAAAATTCTTACACACATTTTTTATTTTAAAAAATAATTACTCTATGTAATATTTATGCAACATGGTTATATTATAGCATTATCTATTTATCAAGGCTGAATGCACTTTGGAAATGCAGGAAAATAAATATACATTCTTTCAAGTAAATGACATTGTCCTTAGGTAAACTAGAATTGAATTCATTATGTAGTTGCCAGAACATAATCTCCCTAACAGATACCACCAAAGCTCAGTACTAACCAGTGGAAACAAAGACAAATTATTCTGTTGCTTAATTTTTATCTTCTATTGATATTTAAAAAATTATGGTCTATAAAATGACATGACAGCAAATTAGTTTATTTTTCATTGAATATCAAATGACTGGGAATTATTTACTTAAAATGACTGATGAATAATGAAAAATAAAGCTGATTAGTGAATGCTTTCTTTTATGAGAAACCATCTGACATAATGTGGATAGCCATGTACACCACACTAATTATGAAAACTGACAATTAATGTAGCACACAATAGTAATTGGAGATATTTTGCTATTCATTATTGAGAAACTGGTATTTGATTTATCAGTATATCATGAAATTATACATGCACACCCCACTCTCCTTGAAAAATATTTTTCTAATTTCATTATTCTGTTTTCTAAATTGACTTCCAGGGAATATTTAGTTACTCTGAATGTACACTATATATTTTTTGTAATGAATAACTTTATCAAACATATGAAGAGTTGGAAAAAATTATACTAAAGAAATTTTTAAGAAAAATTATTTAATTCAAGGATAATTATTTAGCTCAAGACAAATGCATCTTTCTTTTCTTCATTTCTAAATATTAATGTTTGTATAGTATTTATTTTCTTTTTGGGCCATACATTTTATTTTTTATTTGTTATTTCTAGATATACATGACAGTAGAGTATATTTTGATATACATTCATGGGGTGCAATCCATTATAATTTTGATACCATTCTTGTGGTTGAACATGATGTGGAGTTATACTGGTCATGTCTTCATAGATGAGCATAGGGAAATTATGTCAGATTAATTCAACTGTCTTTCTTATTCCTACCCTCCTCCCTTCCCTTCATTCTCCTTGGTCTAATCCAATGAACTTCTATATTTCCTTCCCTACCCTCCCTTGTTATGGAGTAGCATTCACATATCAGATACAACATTCAACCTTTGGTTTTTTGGGACTGTCTTATTTCACTTAGCATGATATTCTCAAGTTTCATCCATTTACCAGTAAATACCATAATTTCATTCTTCTTTATAGCTGGTAATATTCCATTGTGTATAAATAGCAAATTGTCTTCATCCATTCATCTGCTGAAGAGCATCTAGTGAGTTCCATAGCTTGGCTATTGTGTATTGAGGTCCTATAAACTTGATGTGGATGTGCATGGTATTGTCACAAAAATAGAATTGAAGAGCAATAGAACAGAATAGAAGACACAGAAATACCCACATAAATACAATTATCCCACACTAGACAAAGGCACCATAAACATATATTGGAGAAAAGAGAGTCTCTTCAACACATGGTTCTGGGAAAACTGGAAATCCATATGTAGTAGATTGAAATTGAACCTCTATAACTCTCCCTGCGCAAAACTCAACTCAAAGTGGATCAAGAACATAAGCAATAAACCAGAGACCCTGCACATACTAGAAGAAAAAGTAGGCCCAACTCTCCATCATATTGGCTCAGGAATAGTATTCCTTAATAAGATTTCTGAAGAGCAACAAGTAAAACCAACAATCAACAAATGGGATGGTATCAAACTAAAAAGCTTCTTCACAGAAAAGGATGCAATCAAGAACATGAACAGAGAGGCTACAAAATGGGAGAAAATCTTTACCACCTGCACCTCAGATAGAGCATTAATATCTAAGATCTACAAAGAACTCAAAAATGCAACACCAAAGGTGGGAAAAAAAAGAATTATCCAATGAACAAATGGGCAAAGGAACTGAACAGGCACTTCACAGAAGACATATGAATGGTCAAAAAATATATGAAAAAATGTTCAGCATCTCTAGCAATTAGAGAAATGCAAATTAAAACTGCACCGAGGGAAACTACATTTCCTTCTAGTCAGTATGGCAATTATCAAGTATACAAGTAACAATAAATGTTGGCAAGGATGTGGGGAAAAAGTTTCACTCATGCATTGCTGGTTGGACTGCAAGTTGGTGCAACCACTCTGGAAAGCGGTATAGAGATTCCTTAGAAAAGTTGGAATGCAATCCCTATTTTATCCAGTTATTCCACTCCTTGACTTATACCCAAGGGACTTAAAGTGCATCTTTATTAAAAAACACTATATTAAAGTTCTTATTTACAAAAAACTAAGAAAATATTGATTATATCTATAATACTAAGTGCATCTTGATACATCTTCAAAACTCACTGTGCAAAATGCCTCTGCTGACAAAGGTATCCAGAAAGCTTTAGAAACACATATCAAATGCATAACTCACAAAAATATTAATTTATGATAAGGTTCTTTATTATTTTCAAGCTGAAAAATTACAAATGAAACTTATTATTACATCTAGAAAGAAAGTATTTATATTCAAAAGAGGCATTCCTTCCAATGTCCCATGCAAATTATAGACCTTAGTTTCAATTGTTGAATAGAACATGGATAAAAGTTCTAAATACAATTTTAAAATTCTGTCAAATTGTTTAAGCAGGAAAACTAATCTTAAATTCTAATTAAATTTGCAAGTCTTTGTGTTTCCAAAGAGGAATATTCCATTTAGAAAACAAAGCAAAACACTTCCATGCAAAACAAACAAACTCCTCAATAACTTGGGTTCTTCTATTCTTGGAAAATGGAATGGATATACTTTTCTCTATTTCTTCTGTTTAGTAAAAGTAAAACCTCTAAATAAAACATGAAAAGGCTGTGGGACGCAGAAAGAAGTCAGAGGGACTAGAAACCTGAGAACTCAATGACTGATATAGCAGTGCCACTTGGGTTTTCTTTTTGCCTCTTGCATTTCAGAGTTGGAACTGAGGAAGCCAACAACCTGCAAATGCCAGTGAGTGTAGACAATAAAAACCCAACACATGCATTCTCTAGACAAAAATCTGGAAAAAGTCATCAAGCCCAACAGAATGTTAGATGCAAGCTGCTCTACTGAGGCCAAACACCATCCAACTTCTGTAGCTTTACCCCCATTCACTCTAGTGAAGCTCTAAGAGAGAGCTTTGCCATCTATCCTGGACAGGCTGAAGAAGATCCTTCAATTCCCTTTTATCAGTTTTATTCCTCAACGCTCCCTGGTTGTTTCAGGAAAGACCAGTCAGGGAGCTAGAATAATCACTCCATGAGGTGTGAGAAAGACACCTTCACATACTGCATCCGTAGAGATCTCATGGGCATCTTGGACATCCACTCCATCTCGCAGTAAGCGTCCCGATCATCTTTGGAGAAGGACGTTCAGAAAGAGCCTAGTAGAGAGTCAGGACTGACCACTACATCGTGTCAATGTGGTGTTCCCCCTAACCAAGGTGTCAGTGAAGGTCACAGGAGAGTGGAAATGGTTTGCTCCTAGCATTCCTTGCCTGGAATGTATTCAGTGGAGGCATACCGTGAAGCTAGAATTTTCACCTCTGTCCAGTGGTTGTGAGGATCCTTAAGGACTGAACAAGGATCATTTGGGAAACCTGGACTTCTACTCATATCTGGCCAATCTTCTGGATTTGATGGTTTATTATAATTGTGCAAGGTGTTATCTTGGGGGAAAACTGATCAAACAATATGAAAGAATAATATTGTTACTATAACCACATATGAACCTACAATTATTTCAAAAAAATTTAACTTTAAAAAAGTTGAGTGTTATGGCCAGGTGCAATGACTCATGTCTGTAATCCCAACAACCCGGAAGGCTGAGGCAGGAAGATCACAAGTTTGAACAAGCCTCAGCCACTAAGCAAGGTCCTAAGCAACTTAGCAAGACCATGTCTCAAAATAAAAATTTAAAAAAGGGCTGAGGATGTGGCTTAGTGTAAAGTGCACCTGGGTTCAATTCCTAGTTAAAAAAAATAAAATAAATTGAGTTTGATGGATATTTTGTTTGTTTTCTAACAATTCACATCTTGTGAGGATCTCATGCTATGTCATACCTGGCAGATGGTATCACACAGCAGGAACACATGTGAGAATGCAAGTCTACAGTTAGAAGGACAGCAAGAGAGAGAGCTGAGACAGCCACTCAATTTATAATAACCCTCTCTCATGGTAGCCAGGTCAGTGGCAAGATCTATTCTACTTGGTTGAGATGGGCATTAATCCCATCTAAATGTAGTTACTTCCCATGACTTTATCACCTCTGATAAGCCTCACCTGTTGGAGATTCCACCTGCTTTCCATACCTACAAACTGGGGACTAAGCTTCTAGCACCTGAACCTACAGGAGACAAACAACACCCAAAGCATGGCTGTATTACTGCACTTGGATGATCAGATGACAGCTTTCAAAACAAATGTTATTGTGTTATTTTGTGGTAAAACAAAGCTACATTATTTTATTAACGTATTTACAAAGGGAATATCTATTTCCAGATTGTCCAGTGACTAATTTTTCCTTTATATTCCAGGAAACAGAGAAATTGTCAGTCCCTAGTAAAGGGTAGATTGAGCTTGGACACAGGTGTGATGTTTGTTATAACTGACCATTGACCCAGCATCTACATAGGAAAAAAAAGCAAATACTAGGCCAATCAACTCCAAATAATCAAAGCAGCAGCCCTTACAGGTAAAAGAAAATGCCAGCATAAAATTTAAGAAAAAAAATTAAAATAACCAGAGGATGAAAAAGAAACAAAGCAGCCTCCATGTGGGAAAGTGTAATGAAAATTCACACAGCTTATGAGTGTAGTAATAAAGTTTTTCAAATGATGCTTCTGAGCTCTATGAATAGAAGGGGTCTATTAAATGCCCCTGACATTGAGACAGCACTAATAGTAATTTGAATTATGACTTTGTAGAAAATCATTCTCTCATAGATAGTTCTGAAAGGGATGAACTCTAATAACTAAAATAATGTACCTATACCATAGGATTTTTAGAAATCAAATTAGGCAATTTGTAAAGATTGATCTACCATGTCGTATAGATCCAATAACTTTGATTATTTTTATTGGTAGCATTTTCACTCAAATGTATAAAACATTCTCTTTGGGCTGATTTATTTTATTAGTTTTCCCATGAACCACCATAATTTTGACACCATACTTTGTTAACATAGCCACATAATTTTTCTACTCTCCCAAACCAGACGAGATAAATTGCACCACACAACAAAATTAGTTGGAATTTTTGGTTACCTTTGGTACTCTAAAACATTACTTTCTTAGCTCATCATTTTCTCTTTTTTCTTTGAACACTTCTATTTTGCTTTGATTTTGTTTTCTATGTACATTTCCAATTATTGCAGAGCAATCTATTAAAAAGACAAGCCTTTGTCATAAGGCAAGCGGCTTATGTGTGGTTATGTTCCTGGACTCTATTTCTTCCTTTGCTTTGCATCAGAACCACATTCTCCTAATTATTCTAACATTACACTAACTCTGGAAATCTGGTAATACAAGTTCTCCTATTTTGTATTCAATATTACCTCAATGATTTTAAGCTTATTTGTCTTTCTAACTCATTTTCACCATCCACTTACCAAATTTTCGTATATGAACAAACTTTTGGAATTTGATAGAAATCACATTGCAATAGAGTAATGAATTTGGAAGATAGCGGTATCTGTACAAAATTAAATACAGCTAATAATGGTTAAAAATGTTTCTCCTTTAGGTGGTCATTAATTTTCTTAGGAAGAATTACACCAGATTTATTGTGAAAATTTGACATATCTCTTGTATATTCTTTCCAGATATTTGAAAGTTTAATATGACTAATTGTATTTAAATTCTTATTTTATTATAATTTTGACACTTTTTGGATATGGAAGTGATTTATTATATTGACCTGGAATCCAGAGCATTGTTATATTAACACATTGTCTCTAATGATATATTTATAGATTGGTTTTATCTGATATACCATCTGGCTTAAAAATCAATTTAATCTGATTTCCATTTTTTACCATATTAAGGAGTTTTAATTCTGAAATATATCCATATAAATGTTACCAACAAATCACCTATTTGACTTTCTTGCTGAAGTCTTATTTATGAAGCTGATTTTTTAATGGTTTTAGGGATTTAGAAAAAAAACAGTTATTCTTTCCAGATTCCTGAAATAGAGTACTTTTTGCTATTAGGCAGACTTTTACCTTTAGCCTATAATCTTTTTTTTTTTTTTTAAATATTGGTTTTTTTAGTTGTAGATGGACATAATATCTTTTATTTTTTATTTATTTTTATGTGGTGCTGAGGATCGAACCCAGTGCCTCACACACGTGAGGCAAGTGCTCTACCACTAAGCCACAATCCCAGCCCCTAGCCTATAATCTTTATGTGTAATTATGTATTGTTTTTTCCATATGAGCTTGAAAAAGAAGCTAACAATTTTCTATTGATTGGTACGCTACTTGTGTTAGAGATGAAAATTATATGGAATATTATATAGAGTGACTTGGCTGTTTAAAGACTTCTAAAATTTCAAATAGAAAATTTTCAAGAAAAGGTTACTTTCAAAATATACTTATTAAAATACTTTTAAATCACATTGATATATCTAAACATAAAGTAACATTTTCTCATAAATATTTGTTGCAGAAGACAGTAATTTTCTTAAATTTCTTAAGCTGTTAAAAGAATTGAGCCTCTCCCAGTCCTCTGATGATTTATAAAGTGATTAAGTCACTGACAGCAATCTTAAAATTAGATGAGATCCAATTTGTCCCACATGCTCTAATTTTCAAATAAGTTTTAGTTATAGGTGAAATGAGGGTTCATAATCATGCACTGAACAATTTTCTCATTACCAAGTTTAGAGAGAGCAGTAAATTCAGGCAAAGAGTCATCCACACGTCCATTCTTTAAATATTTATAGGGTACTATGTGCCTTTAATATGCCACTAGCTGTGCTAAGTTCTGATAAAATGGCAAAGAAGAACATGATCAAATGTCCAGACTAATGCCCAAACTACGAATTGGCCAGCAAGGGACTGGTTTTGTAGGTGACAGGTAAGACTGGAATATTGGGAGCTGCCTTCTCTAGGCTAAATTGTGGGCTTGTGGGCAGGGTTCTCTTAAGAGGCCAGTTCTCCTAATGGGAAAGAGGATAATTCTGCAGAGTATTCCAGGAGAGGATCAGGGACTGCTGCTGGCAGTGGCAAAAAAAAAAAAGAAAGAAAGCCTTTTATTTTTCATTAGTTTTAAAATTATAAAAGCTTTGAGATCTTAAGTATAATGACTGATGTAAAATTGAGTGAAAAGCTGGCCCTTCAGAAGAAAGTTTCAATGAGCCTTTGCTCCATCACATAAGCATCCTATTTGCAAGATGCCTCTTGGAACTAGTATTTACTATTTTGTGGAAAAGAGTGTAACAACTGCATTTCCAGGCTAAGTTATAGAAAAAATAATTACCTTATGAGATCTTGAAAAACATAACTATTCTTACTTCTAGAATAATCAGTTCTTTCAAGGAACTTTGAAGAACACCATTGCTTTTAAAAATGACAACATAACACACTACCTATTTTAAGTATTCAGGTGATAATAACCTTCAAGCTTTTATCATTAATTTTAAATTGTCTATTATAAAAGAAATGCATACTCAGCATTAGCAGGACATTGCTATTTTATTTACATGCATTTCAAGGTAACAGGCAAAAGTCCACTCACGCTGTCTTTGTGACCATTAAGAAAAATAGTATAGTGGATAGAACTCTATGGGAAAAAAATACAAATAAAAATAGTGAAATCGTCTATACTAATCACAATAACACCTATTAAATTTACTTTCTATATGTAATTATTAGAAATTGTAAGCCAATCTTGGGCAAAGTGATAAAATAAAGCTCTCAGTTATCATTCTATTCAGAAACCTTCCTAAAGATATTTTAATTCTAATAGGCTTTAAGTTTGTTGACACAGCATTTGTTTATATTGGTATATGGTAAAATGAAAATTATTACTTATTTGGATGTAATACAAATTATTATTATTACTTCAAAACAGAAAATTTTGAAGTAAAATTGGTAAAGTACAGTGATTGATTCAGTAGAATATATAAAATTAGGAAAGAATGAACAATCAATTTTTTATTTCCATAGTAATGTTTCCTCTCTCCATATCTTATTATTTATTCAATTTAATAATAAAGATATGGATGAATACAGCTCATTTTCTAAACTCTTGTCACAAATAATGCAAAGTAATGTAAAGTGTTAGTTTTAAATGGTTATTAAAACTACAATTTCTTTGTCACCCTTTCAAGATCCATTATCTTAATTCCCAACCCCAAAGTGATCATATTGCTCTATAGTCAATACTATTATCTTCTACTAGATGCATATATAGCCAGATATGGTATATTACATTATTTTGAAATGGTCTACCTTAATTAGCATGGACAACTGTATTCTTATTTACAATGACCCACAATGCTTTTTTTTAGTGAATTATACATTTATCTCTGAGTCCAGGTGGCATGCAGAGCTGCCCTGCACTTTTTCCTCTGCAGGAGTCAAACTTGCTGATGACTTGCTATCTCCAAGTTGAAGCATTAAGAGACATTGCTTGTGTCTGCTCCTGCTCAGTCACCTATCAACCATGGTCTCAGGATAGGAACACATCCAGCAAAATGACAGTTGTGTGACATGAATGATAAAAGAGATGTTGTTGCAGTAACACAGATTTAGGACTGTTTTCTGAGTACAAAATAGCCAAAAAATGAATTGCACACCTATCTTTCTGAACTTGTGTTTTCACTCAAGATAATGTTTTTTTGAGTGTCTGTATTGACACATATAGCTTTAGTTAAGAAGTTAGCAAACTAAGGTCTATGTACCAAATCTGGCCTCCACAAGTTTTTGCACGGTATGGTTTTAACATTTTTAAATAGCTAAAAAATAATAATAAAAAGAAGAAAGTGAAATCTCAATGTTCATAATAAAGTTTTCCTGGAACCCAGCTTATTTTTTGTATTGTTGTTGTTTGTTTATGTATGGTTTATTGCAGCTTTTAAGTTACAATGTTAGAAATTAATAGTTGTAGGACTAGGAACCAGGATGTGTGTTCATGCACTTCAAATGCAGCCTTTTAATGCACATGCACATTTAATTGTTAATAAGAAGCTCTTCACAATATGCCTTTGGAATCTGAATATTCTGGAATCTGTGTTCTATGTCTGAGTATAGCAGAACACCTAAGAAACCTCTGGAGGAATGGTCCTCCAGAGTAGTTGTCTGTTTCCTTCTCTTGACTTTGTCTCTTCCCCAGAGAGCCCTCTCTGCTTCTCTATTCTGTTGGCCACAGTCTGTGGCCTGCCCTCAGTTTCCTCTTTATTCCAGCCCTGCTGTATTATAGAAATTTACTCAAATATTATCACTAGTCTTTTGAATTCTGTTAGCTAAAAATTGTGGGACTTTGTTTTAGATATTTTGTAAAAGATATGCATAACATTCTTGATTTTGCTTTTTTAACCACAAAACATTAATTATCTGACCATTTATTAAAAATTGCTAAGACTGGCTCTTACTCATTCAACTTTAATTTTTGTATATTTTTCCAATGTAAAATAGGCTTCTGATTATTTATCAGTTTCTTTATTGATCCATTGATGGGCATTTTTTTCTTTCCTAATGCTTTGCTTTTCAAGGTAATGAATTAATAAATAACTTTATTAGGTATGTAAATATACACATACAACTTTTACTTCTTGTCTGTGATTTAAAAATAAGAATATTCCTTGAAGACATGAAAGTAGAACTATTTTCCATTATTTTTTGCCGGATGATGTCCAAGTTGTCCTCTGATTGTAAATGCTATTTTTTTCTGAAAAATACACAAAATACACCAATTTCATTACTTGTTATTTTTGTTAAAATTAGGAAAATAGTATTTCTTTCCTCTTTGTTTGGCAGGATTTTTCTGAAATGCCCAAGTCTTTCCATTTGAAGTTTTGTGCCTATGTATGCACTTACATACATATGTACTATGTACGCATTTGAAAAAAGGCACACTTTCCTCAACTTTGGCTAGCAATCTATACTTTATTGATAAATTAGGGAATTTTAATATGACTACTGTGGTTTGAGTTTGTCATGTAAGTGTTCATGTGTTGAAAGCTTGGTCCTCAGTGTGGTGATGTTAAGAGGCGGGGTCCTGTGGAACATCCTTACATCATAGGGTATGTGTCCTATAAAGGAATTAAAGTAGTTTGACAGAGACCTACGGAGGAGTTCTCTGCAAAAGAATTGCTATAAAATAACAAGCCTGAGTCCTCCCTACATTCTGCCTTCCTGCCTCACCACATGGTGTCTCTCTTGCTCAGACCTTCCATCATGTGATGCCATCCACCATGAAGCTGAATGGAGCTGATGCAAGCCTCACACCCTTGAACTCCCAGAACTATGAGCTCAAAATCCCCTTTTCACTCAGTGAGACTCTGTCTCTACATTAAAAACACAAAATAGGGTTGGGGATGTGGCTCAGGGGTTGAGTGCACCTGAGTTCAATCTCCAGTACCACCAAAAAAAAAAAAATCCCCTTTTCTTTAAAGAAGCTTCTCTCAGGCCTTGTTTTACAGTTGTGAAAAATGGACAAACAACCAGATCACTACTTACGTTTCCTTACATAGTATATAAGAAAATAATTTCAAAAATATCTGATTTCCTTCATTGTCTCAGATATCTTTACAGTTATTAAAAATAAGCTTTGATAGAAATGTACAAAGTATTTTGCAATTAAGACCTTATATCTTATATTTAAAATAAAGCATTTGTTATCTCTACCTGTAAATATTGTATTGATGCAATAAACTTTATTCTTAACTTTTTTGAGATTATTACTGGAATTAAGAAAAATAATAGGTAAATAAATATACTAAGGAAACATTTTTAAAATAAATAGCTCTAAGTAATTTCTGAAATATGAATCTGCATTCAGGAAAGTAATCTCTTGCTCCTGCCCCTACCACCCCCCGCAAAAAAAACCCTCATAGAAATACTGAGAAGGAAACCAAAGATATATTTTAAATTATGCATACAGTCACAAATACTCACAATCTTAATTTAAGTAATTTTGAAATCCTAAGATTAATATCCCTAGACACTGGTATTTACAATATAGAAGTGAATACCTGACATGTATGCTGGAGTACAACTTTGTAATTTGTTTTCTATATTCTAAATAGTGTATATAACAGCATTTATAAAAATTGGGGCAAATTAGCCAGAATTTTACCAAAGCAATTAGAACCTTTCTGTCAGCCAAAACATATAACATCAATATTTATAAATTATCAATATTCAAGAGACAATTGTTATGTTTATTGATGTAAATTACTGTAATAAGCAAGAAATATGAAAAATTTAGATTCTTGCCTTGAATAATCTCACAGTTCAGTATCTAGTACAGGTATCAGCAAATCTACTCAACAAACAAGCACCAGACACTAAAAGGTTTAAGCTTTGGAGATAAAAAGGAAAAATTAGGATGTTCTACAGATGTCTGTCACAACTACTCAGCTCTTTCATGGTAATGCTAAAGCAGTCAAATAGAAAATGTGAAAAAGAATGAATTTGAGAATGTTCTAATAAGCCTGTTTTATGGACATGAGAATTTGATTATTCTCCTTTCAATTCTTCTTCTTCACAACCATTTAAAAGTGTGAAAGCATTCTTTGCTCCTGTGTTGTGCGGACAAACATAGGTGGCAGGCTGCATTTGGACTCTGAGTCATATTTTGCTACCCTTCACTGAAGGATGCCATACAGCAAATGATCCTGCATGGGGATAAAACTGAGAGCTGTAAGATTAAGTATTGACCATTTCAAAATCTTTTGAGGATACAGCTTAGACATAAGCTTTGAGGTTGCTGGTTCCTCACATACAGACTCAATGCACAGAGTTCTACGCACAAATTTCCCAAAGATGGGTACTGAGTGCTAACTTTCTGACAATTATTTTGAAACCATCTTAGTCTAGACATTGCAAGAGAAAATAATGCATACCCTCATCTTTCAAGTCAAATTTCTATCCTACAAAAACAATCTGTTAAGGTCTTCAGAAAGAGTAATAGTGTTTAAAAAATTCAATCTGGGATCTCTACTTTTTAAAATCTAACTGTAATTAAACAAACATCCTCTTTTTCTGTATCTCTGTTGTGGGCTGAATAGTGACCCCCAAAATGTATGTCAACATACATTAGTAATGTCAAATTATTTGGAAAAAGGGTTCTTGCAAATGAATTAAGCTAAAGATCTTGAGATGAATGGTCAAACTAGATTATACAGGAGGCCAGACTACACAGCAAAGTGTCTTTGTAAGACACATAGAAGTGTTTTGAGCAGAGTAAATGCACACCAAGGAATGCTAACAGTCACCTGAAGCTGGGATAGGCTCAGGACAAACCTTCCCTAAACCCTCTGGAGAGAATATCGAGCTGTAATTTTGAACTTCTGTCTTCCAGAGATGTTTTGGTTGATGTAAGCCATTAAGCTTGTAATTTGTTATAGCAGTTGTAGGAATCTAATATGACATCTTCATTTATCTCTTAAATAGGTAACTGTAAAGAATTATACTCCATAGTCTCAAAATGCCACCTCTTTCATTTTCTAAGTATCAATGCATTTAAAGGAAAATTAACAAAACAGTTGTAAACGACTCAATGAACTGTTGAAGACATTTTAGAGGAGTGCAAATGAATCATATAAAATATTGTATGCTCAGGAACTCTATTGAAATTAAGAGGGCACAAACAGGAATCTAAAGTATTAAACAATGAAGGCTTATCAAACTAATAAAATTGAGAGACTGAGGTATAATCTTCCTGTATAAGCAAGCTTAAGGCCTTGAAAGGAGATTCTGCAATTTATTATTTTTTATTATTTTTGTTATTATCCACAAAGCCTAAGATAGTGCCTCTTTACCTCAGGAGAGCAATTTACACTTGGAATCAGTGAGGGAATCTTGGAATCCACCACGGTTGTGCCACTTTTTACAGGCCCTATGCTTTCATTTAAGGTAAGTATTGTAATGACCAATTTGTGTGAGAGACTTTCATCTTCTTTTAACCAGAACTGGTGTTCTGTGTTCTGGAGCATTTATGAGATGACTTTGGAGCCTAACATAGGTTTAGAAATGGAGCAATCTTACTAATTAGCTAAAGGTCGTGACAGTTTTCCAAACAAACACATTCCAAACTCCTTCAAATGCTAGCTTTATTTTAGGAACTGTTAATGAATTGAGCTAAAATATTAAGAACTTTCAATGAATTAAGAAGTTAACTTTCTCATATGTATTTGTATTTTAATAACTATATTTAATAATTTATTTTAATAAAAGTGTGAAAAATTACAACTAACTCCTTTTTCTATTACTGTTGCTCTTGTCCATGGATTAATTGTGAAAGAAAGTTAAAAATCAGTGGCCAAAAATGTTTTAGGGTCATGAACTTGTAGAAGAAAAGAAATCTTCCACTAACAACTGACAAACCCAATTGCTTTGAGTATACAGTGGAATTTTTTTTAATTGTCAAATATAAGGTTCTATTCAAGTTAAATTCACAGTTGGATAAGATAGATTGATATTGTTTTACATGAATAGGTTGGTTATTTTTTCAAGTTTTGTTTTAAACATAAAATGATGATGTGTAAAGCATTTGTCCAGAGAAAAACAGAAAAATTGTTTGAGGAAACATTTCTGCCATGAAAACAGATATACTTAAATCATTCATCAATTGATTTCCAGGCAAGAAAAGAATTCTGAAAAATGAGACTATGATGTTACTACAAATGAAATGAAATTGCTTAATAATAAGTAAGTATCTCTCATTCTCTCTTGTTCAGTAAAAAAAGTCTTGTTCTACTTTGGCTGAACACTCAGGAAGCAAAAGGGGATACTAAATTGGTAAAATCCTCAAATATGCCCTAAAGTCAATTTGCTTCACTTGTGGTCTGAATGCTTGTGTCCCTCCAAATTTATATGTTAAGACCTAATCTTCAGAGTAGTGTCATTAAGAGTGCCTTTGAGGATGAGTGGGATTAGTCTCCTTATAGGACAATGAAAAAATTCTAGGGAGCTTGCTCTCCCATTTGGCCATATGAGGATACAAGAAGAAGGTGTATCCTCTTCTTGGAGGAAAAAGGCCCTGAGCAGGCATGAGTCTTTTGATGCTTTCATCTTAGTCTTCCCAGTCTCCAAAGCTATGAGCAATAAATTTCTATTGTCTATAAATTACCCAATCTAATGTAGTTTGTTATAGCAACCTGACCAGAGTCGGAGAGTTCCTTAATAAAACAACCTACCTTTAAGTTTTTAATATTTATTTATTTGTTCTTTTTAGATATACATGTGGACATATTATATTTACATAGAGTTTATCTTCTTCTAATTAAGATCCCATTCTTGAAGTTGTAAATGTTATTGAGTTTCACTGTGGTGTATTCATATATGAACATAAGAAAGTTCCAACTTGTCTTTTAGATAGACTATATTTAGAAAACAATAATTTTCAAATTTTCTCAAATGAATATGATATATTCATTCTGGAATAAATAACTATAACTCACTTGCGAGGAGTACATGCATCATAATTAATAGACAAATTGGATTTGACCACTTCCTTGAGGTCTGAGAATTTTAGACTAGTTTCGCTTTGCCGATTGAGTAAAACGTAAGTCTTCAAGTAAATAATAGCTGCATAGAACTCTATACCTATGACTCTATGATCAATGGGAATGTGTGCAAATTGTAATTAAATATTTACTTCATTTGAGGGTGCATTTAGTAGATGTATTAGAGCTGAATGAAATTTTTTTAAGTTTCTGAATTCAAATATTTTATGATTCCTTCTACCACAAAATTGTTATAATGTTACAGAATGCTCCTATGAACATGCAGGTCTAGGATGCTGAGCCACATGGCCATGTGGATAATTTGCATCCCGGATTCTGTAGTTGGGAACTAATCTACCAACATCTGGGGAATGTAGATTATGTCATGTACAGTGTATTGAAGACGAGATGTGTGAATAGGATCCTGAAACTGGAATTGTTTGATCATTACTTAGGAGGCAGGATCTCTGTTGAAGAAGCAAAAGAAATTGAAACTCAAAACCCAACATTGAGATGTTGGAGTTTTTGAGGAAATAATTGTTTATGGGAAATTTCAAAATACATTTAAATGATAGGTGGCATGTTTGCCTAAGCAGTAGTTAGAAAATCACTTCATGATCTTAGAATAATACCTTAATCATTATTGACTCTTATTATATATGTGTATGAATTGCATGAAGACTGAGCTAAATCCTTTATAAATTTCTTCCAAATCTATTATTCTATAATTCCTTAGAAGAGTATTATCTCTCTTAAAGATTCAGGCAGTAATATCTGTAATCAATTCATATTTAACTTAGATTTGAAAAACTTATTTTTCTCAATTTTGTACACATTAATACTGTAATAGTTTAGAGGAATAAAAAGACAGACTGGAGAACAGTCAGATTATCACTGACCTTTGTATAATTGTGCCAACAACAACAGAACAGTCTTTTTCAAACTCATCTCAGAAAGAGTAATAAAACACATTGATTTCCAAAGCTTTCATTTTTTTTTTTTTTGGTACTGGAGATTGAACTCAGAGGCACTCAACCACTGAGCCACATCCCCAGCCTTATTTTGTGTTTTATGTAGAGACAGGGTCTCACTGAGTTGCTTAGCGCCTCGCCCTTGCTGAGGCTGGCTTTGAACTTGTGATTCTCCTGTCTCAGCCTCCCTAAGTGCTGGGATTACAGACTTGCGCCACCGCGCCCAGCTCCAAAGCTTTCTTAAAAGCTGGTACCCTTGGTTTTGGTAAAAGGACAATTAATTACCTGCTCAGGAAGGTCAGACACACCATTGCTAACAGTTGTGCATGAGCTAGACCACTTCCTTAGAATTAGACTTAGTAATATGCATTAAACATTTCCTATACACCTTGAACAAGACAAATCCACTGAGAAGAAAATATTTTCCTTCCACGTTTATGGATTTAGCTATTAAAGTTTGAATGGTACAAAAATTTGATTTTGGAGTCCAAAACAATCAAGTCTGAGCAATTCCATCTGACTTATAAGTAAATGTTTATTACACGTACCCATGAATGCACATAGAAACAATTCCCATGAAGTGTTATTGATACAATAACTAATTCTTAAACAACAACAAAATCATCTCAGAATTAAAATTCTGTACTGAAAACTAATACTTCTTGCAAGAAGAAAAAACTCATTCTTTCTTGAAAGGAGAAAAATGATCAAACTGAGGTATCACTTTTGGTACATTTGAGTACATAATCTACTGAGAATTGGGGATGGGGAAGAATTACACTCATCAGATATGTCACCCCTTGACAGCCTTTCAGTAAGGACCTGATAAGAATTCTAGCCAAACAAAGGGACACTGGGTAGCTTATGGACATCTGTGATAATTAATTCTTGTAAAATTATTCTTTTAAATCTCTTTAGATTATGTAAATTGTCTCAATAGCTGATCTTGATAAAGAAACTAAAGCCCTTCTATTTCTCAGGTTCAGGCTTTCATTACGTTCTATATCATCTTAGTACTTCTATCATTCTTTGCCTTGAACATGCCATCAATTACCCCTTTGATATGTAAACAACTTCTTTGTTCTGGATAGGCTGGGCAGACACACTTCGTTCATTGGTGTTGAGAGACACAGGTTTCTTACCTACAGAATGGGTAGAGATCTGGTAGAGGACTAACAGCTTATTACATTCTCTTCCTGCATACTCTCTCCTTGTATTTGAATGGATCAATATTTTCTTATCTTGTTTTTTTTATTTGTTTGTTTTCTTATCTATTTTTTTTTATATCACATTCTATTCAGGGTGCCTAGCTGAGATAGTGGTAGGTTCTACGACTTTACTAAAACTCTTCCAGTGTCATACTTTTCTCATTTTCAGTTTCACAAAAGCAGTATTACCAATATAAGTCCTCTAATATTTAAACAACATCCTAGTGGTTACAATGGTTGACACCTGGATCTATGGATTTAATATACTGATTAAGGACAATTTAGATCTTGCTATTCTACTCCCTCTTTTGTTTACTCTGAAAGACTGTCTACTGTAACTGAGATATGGGCTTCTGGAATCTTTGCAATTTTGGCTCCATTTTATAATTTCTACAGAACCACAAAACTGTCAAGTCAAACCATCTGCCATTTGTTTGTGGATCAATACTATAGTGTAGCTCAATCGTTCTTAAGTTGCTAGCAAACAAGCAAGGAAGTGGTGATGAGTCTCTTATTGATTGACTCATGTCACAACCTGTCATGGGAGAAAAGAGTGCTAAAATTATATGTATGATATAAAAACAGAGGTCTGGAAGAAAAAGAGTATCTGTTATTCTGAGTTATTTCCCAATAATACTGTGGAAACCAGTCAACGTTCAAAGAATTACTTACTGTGGGAAAGGCAGGATGGAGATGTGAGAGTAGCTAAATATTTTAGCAATACTTTTTGGGTTGCAAGGGGTAAAGGGTAGTGTTTATACTTAGACTTATACATAAGTAAATAAGAAATATAGAACAAACAATGGCAGTTTTTAAGCCTGTTTAGCTAGTGGTTAAAAATGACAGGCTGGAGTAAAAAGAAAAGTTTCATGGTTATTTTCATCAAGTACCAAGAATTATAAAAAATTGATTTATTTAAGCTAAAGAAATATAGACATTAATTCAGTAGTTGTCCATTGAGTCTCCTGTTTGAAAACACTCGATATATTCATGCCTGAAGGAGATGGTAGGATTTGATAAATTTCTCCTACATCTTCATTATTTCCATAGCTCAAAAAACTTGAAGTTTTACTTAGTTGATAAATGCTCAAGCTCCATTTCTTTCCAGAATGTCTAGTTAAGTCACAAAGAAGTGTGTCTGGTTCCCCAGAGCACCTCATTACCAGCCCCTACCTCCTAAGTGGCCCTGCACCAAGATAAAACACTGTGGACTTGTAAAAAGATTATGCCACATCCCGTGATTAAAAATAGGAAAAAAAAAAATTGGCTCTGACTAGTGTTTTGTGCTCATTAGTAAGTCTTGCTTATCCATGAGGAGACTGTTAATTTTGTTTCTTCCTCACAGATAATGTTTCACTTATACCAACACAACTTCCGACTCTCAACCGAAGGCAAAATTTCCCAATGGCTCAATCAAGGCAGTGGATCTTAAAGTCCCTGGAAGACAAACTTTCTGGATTTGATCTCTGTAGCAGTAATGTGCACAGTATAATATCACATTTCTAGCACACAAATGGAGATTTCACTAATCATTTAAATCCAGCCTCCAGTTGGCATATAGCAGTATGCTCTGGAGGGTCTCCTCTTATTATTTGCAAATGATGCTTTTTATGCCGCACAAATTTGAAATATCTGCATCAATTTGATTTCAAAGAAAGGGTATTAAATTCCCTGATAAATATAGTTTTATCACGTTAGTATTTAAACATGGATTTGATCTCATCAAGATGAGATATGTAGTAAAGTGGAGGGAGGAAATCATAGTGCTGGGAAAGAATTTTAGTTTCCTGAAGGAAATAATCTTAAAAATATAGCTGAAAACAGAGGAAAGAAGTGAAAATATATGATTAATGCCCCTGAACTACTGCAATATGTAAACTGAAATTTTAAGGGTATTATATAATTGCATAAATGTTCTGTAGCTATATATACACTAAAAACTACAGCTAGTTCTGTAGCTATATATACACTAATTTGAATCTTTCAATATTCTGATAAAAGTCAGTTACATTTATTCACTTTTTACATCATCAGGCATTTTTGTTTAATTTTCACTTGACAAATTCAAAAAGTTTTGATCTTACTATTTAACTCATTTTAACAATTTCACATAAATTTGCCTCAGAAAAACTTACATTTATTGCAAGCAAGGCTTAATGTTTTTTTCTTTCTTCTGAGTTTAAACATATAGATACAGGCATATCAAATAAATAATTTGGGAACTTGCTGCTATACAGAGAACACAGGATTTTTAAAAAATGGCATGCATTAATACACATATATTTATGGTATGTTATTTAAGTTACAATACTATGTGTTTGCTTAAAAACTTTTAGACTTATCTGTTATTTGTTTTGTAGGCTAAATTTATATTAGCACACAAATTTATGTTCTCCATTATGGTGCAAATATTGTGTTCTCTGGCTCAATGCCCACCTGCTTGATTTGTCCATTTTCTCCCCTCTTTTCCCTGTATTCTGAGATCAGGTATCTTTTATTCTAGCCATATGAGTTCTGGATGTCCTACTGTTCTCGCATGACCCTTATCCTGAGTATATTTGGTTACATCATTATTTACTTGCTTTGCCACGTAGGAGACAAAAGTGCTTAATTTTTAACCCCTGCGCTTGTTGGAAATCCTATTATTCCATATAAAGCAATTTTACTTGTTGCTCTAGAGGATGACATCTCTGTGCTGAGGTCACAACAGAATCCATGTTCCCTTTTCTAGTGACTACTGCATCCCAGCAGCAATACCATTCTCCCTGCAATATGGTGTTTCAACCTCTCTATCAACGCATAGGGCAGTATTACTTTTGTGGCTTTAAGTTGGTCTGAGCTGAACTTCAATCACTTATAAACATCCATGATTTTTCAGGTACTTGATGCTGAATGTATTGATCCAGTGAGGACTAATATTGAGTGAGAAAAAAAGTTGTTTTTTTTTTGTCTTTGGGATTTATGAATCAACAAAAAATTAGTTACAGAAATTAAGGCAATATGGGTATTTCTTAAACACTGTTTAAATTTAGTTATTATAAATTAGAAAGAAAAAACAACAAAAATATTTAAGCACAAAAACAGAACATATTAAGTATTGATAGTTTGGATTTGAAATGTTCCTTCAAAGGCCCATGTATAAATTATGGGCTTCATCCCTGGCCCATATTGGTGGAAACTTTAGGAGATGGGACTTAGTGTGAAGTTTTAGGCCATTAGGGATACACCCTTGAAGGGGATTATACAACTCTACTCTCTTCCTCTTTTTTGAATCCTGGTCATGAGGTGAATAGTTTTCCCATGCATTGCCCCTATGATGTATGTCTTGCCCAAGGCCAAAAACCAGGGGGTTAAAGAAACATAGACTGAAACCTGCAAAACTGTAATACAAAATAAACATTTTCTTTTTATAAGATGATTATCTCAAGTTTTTGTTATAGCAAAAAAAAACTGACTAAATTAGGTATACATTATCCAACGTTTTATTACATAATTTATTTATGGTTATACAATTTTTTAAATATTTGTGGTATTTAAGATTGTCAGGTGACATTAAAATAAATGCAACAATTAAAGGAGAAGTTAAGTTCTATCATAGTGATGTATAGGATATAGGATAGTAGAAGATCATCATTTATGACTCAATGTCTATTTTTAATTTATTTCTTTAGACCTATGACTTAATTTGCCACACTTAAAATATATTTAGCAATTATTTTTGTCAAGTATTAAAATTCATGCCAAAGAGAAATACTTGAATTGTTATTTGGGACTTTTGGGAAAATGCTTTTAAGATATAAATTCAACTCTGAGTAATTCCTTCTTTTCCGTGAGACCTTTAAAATAGAATCCTTCTTCATTCCCACAGATAATAAAATCGCAAAACAGAGCTAGTCCCCATCTTGGCCCTATCCTGCCTACCTATGTTGGAAGTCCACTAATGTATGCATTTATGTGCTTATTTTTAATTTTTGTTTTAATTACACTTATATAAAATTAATCCTATAGGTGTTCAGGAATATTGTCTATGCAGAAAAGTTGAGAACAAATCACTGTAATCAAGAACTATGGAAGTTTGCATTTTGTGCAGAGAGAATTTGTAAATCAAACAGGGAAATTTGGGATACGAAATTAGAAAGGTAAGCAAATATCACATACATACTGGTTAGAAATTCAGGTTTTATTCTTCTCCTACTAGTCATAGTCTGCTTGGGCATCTATAACAAAAATACCTTAACTAGATAGCTTATGAACAGCAGAAAATTATTTCTCACAGTTCTGGGGACTTGAATGTCCAAGATCAAGGCACCAGCGTGCTTTGTGTATGAAGTTCTGCTTTCTCATAAATATTCCCTTTTTTCTGGGTCCTCACATCATGGATGAGCCAGTGAGCTCCCTGGGTCTCTTTTATAGGGACATCACCCTCATGATCCTATTGTTATTCAAAGTACCCTCCCACCCTATTATTTTTACTTGGGGGGATTTAGTTTCAACCTAGATATTTGGAGGATGACAAATATTCAGACCTTAGTAAGAAAATACCGTTATGGAAACATTGAAATTCTTTAAGTTGGAGAAGAACATGACTTGAAACATGTTTAATAAAAGTCACTTTGGTTTCTATGTGGCAATATGACTGGTTGAGGATTAAATAAAAAGTTAAAGTGATAAATCTGTGAAGAAGATACCATGACAATCCAAGCAGAGAGAGTGGGAAATGGGGATAAGGTACAAAAAATTAGTGACACATTTAGGATTTAGCATTTGCAGATATGATGATGAATTGGACATACCTGAGCTTATTAAAAAGGATAGTGTATTGTTGCAGAAGATTTCTCATCTCTATTCTTGAGTTTGCTGAAATTTCTCAAGTTAATATTGTAATAGAGATCTTCTTCCTCAACTATGTAGATGTCCTGCATTTACATTACTTTTGTTTTATTCATTTCTATAATTATAACTGCACAAATCAGTACAGAATCCTTCACCTTTCGATTTCTCAGCAAACACTGGTTAAGCTTAAATTAATGAAGGAACAGATAAGAGTAATGTGATTGGCATTTTATGAGTGTAATTTGAATACCTTTATAGAAGGAACATTTGATGAACTAGCAAGCAGAGATTATAGAACTATTTATAAAGTTCATTTAGAAAAACCAAGTCGGGGCTGGGACTGTGGCTCAGTGGTAGAGCGCTTGCATGCGTGAGGCACTGGGTTCGATTCTCAGCACCACATATAAATAAATAAAATAAATATCCATTGACAACTAAAAAATATTAAAAAAAAAAAAAGAAAAAGAAAAACCAAGTCGTCAATCATCCAGTCTTTTAGCATGAAAACAAAATGTGAACGTGTCCTTCTATTGTACTCAATAAAAGCTTGTGAATTCTATCTCTGCTTGAGCTGAGACAGACATTATAATGTTTCTCACCATCAGAGAGAATATACCTCTACTAAAAGCAATAGAGTTTGAATCATTGGCCTGACCTGTAGTAAGAAAAAAAAAAGTCAAACAAGAAACTACTAGATTGAGAGGCCAAAGTGAATAGAGTAAAGTCCTAGAAATCAAGTTTCACCCACCATCTCATGCCATGAAACCGGACAAGAAAGGAAAAGATGAGATTTAATTGTCATCTCCAAATTGAGCCAGAGATAACTATTAATTTTAAAGATAAATTCATAAAATTGGCTTCTCTGAGATTGGAATTGAGAGGGCAAAATGTAGGCAATCACATGAACTCAAAGAATTGAAATAAATTAATCATAGCTCATGCTTCTCTGTTTAGTCCATTAATGGTTATGTATGTTTAATAGTCCAATGTACACTATAATGGTGCAATGTCATGCAATTCTATCTCAGTTATGATATTATTAATATGCAATATGGATTAAGTATAAAATATTTCAGTTATATATAAGGTTTAACCACAGTAATAAGTACCTCAAGGTAACACGTGTACTTCTTCATATTTATTACCTATCTCTTTGGTCTCTGAGCTCCTTGTAGGGCTTTGAAGAGTAGAGCTGATTGGAAGAAAAGATTATTTTCTAGGAAATAACATTCCAAGTAGGGAGAAATTTTCATGAGAGATATTGCAATTTTTTCAAGAGGGAAAGCTGATTTTCCTACAAAGAGCCATAAAGAGCTTCAGTGGTGACATAAAGCATAGAGAACAATATGCTTTTTTACTCATAGCAATGCAGGACTGAAGCCAACTTCTGCCACTTGCTAGCAGTGTGCCATGGGGGAATTTTATTAAGTTATGTAACCACAGTTTCCTTATTTGCAAAACAATTACAGTAATAAAACCTAATTGGTGGTGATATTGTAAAGAGATACTAGGATCATAGTATGAATGTAATAAATATTAATTTTATTACTATATTATCTCTTATTGAATATAATTTTCTTAAAGCAGCCTTAGGGTAGGTAAGTATAAGTGAAACATGAAATTTCAAGTGATGCAAGCCTTAAAGAACTGCATGTGCTTTGTGAGGTAAGAGTTGGTACAGATCGGATAGGAATTTACCTTTTTACCTTTTACCAAAATAAAAAGAAAAATTTCAAAAAATTTAAAATGTATTACAATCTCATCTGTATCTGTATTTACAAACTATGGAAATAAAAGCAAGCTAGATAGAGTGTATATACTCTATCTACTTCTAAGTATTTTATACTTAGAAGTGTATAAAATATGCTGCATAGATAGGCTAATGAAGGATAACACCAAGAAAGGAATTTTGAAATAGTAGGACATCACCTATATTATTCTGGCATTTTTTTCTTGGAAGAGTGGTAGACACATGATCAAGGATAAATTATTTTTTTAAAAAATTTACTTATAGATAGACACAATATCTTTATTTTATTTATTTAGTTTTATGTGGTGCTGAGGATTGAACCCAGTGCTCTGCCACTGAGCCACAATCGTAACCCAAATTCAATTATATTATCCATTCAATTTTAATGAAGTCAAAATTCCTTTTGGTTATAGTGGCACACGTCTATAATATAATCCCAGTGACTCGGGAGGCTGAAGCAGGAGGATTATAAGTTCAAAGTCAACTTCAGCAATTAAGGGAGGCTCTGTGACAAATTACTTACATTCTTTGAAGTTATTCAGTTGACCAATATAAATCACATTTTAGTTTATTCTGAATGGAAGTATGCACAGAGAGTGTGTGTGTGTGTGTGTGTGTGTGTGCAATTTGAAAATAATTTAGTATTTGGTTTAATATATAACAAAGATGAAATGCAATTTTACAAGTACAATAGAGGGATAAAAAAGAATAGTAATTCTCCTATATATCACCAACTTTTCATTTTCACAGCAATAATACCATAACAAAGTGACTAAATTTTATCTTAAGAAAGATAATTAGAATATGAATATTATTTTATTTAATAATTAATTTTCTTCACAAAGTCAAAAAGTTTTGACCACAGAAAGTATCATTAACCACAAATAATGGAATGCTCTTGTAATTTCTACTGCTGAATGACTTTATTAATTTAGCAGTTTATGGATTCTATTATTGGAATCAAATACAAAAAACAGTCTCTGAGATATTTATTGTATTGGAGGGATTTAAAAATCTCTTTTATTAAGTTATAGAATTTTGTAATTTTAGCTGCTCTGTATCTAAATTAGCTCTTTCTGGATTGTAACAAAACTGAGGTCAAATAAATCCCAAATGACTAGAACCCCATATGCCTATCTTACAGAAAGAATTGTGAGATGTACCTATAAATCATTCCACTGTGGGTATTATATGGCAAGTGTGTGTCAGCAGAATAAAGTATTCAGCAGACAAGATGTATTTTAAAATGAATGTCTTTTCTTACTTTTCTTTGAGACTGAATTCAATGTTGCAATTTATTAACTAAAACCTGAGTTTTTGTTAACCAATAATATTTCTCACCTTTAAATTTAATTAATTTTACCTTTTCCTTCAAATATGGTAAAGGGAAAAATAATCACTACAAATTACTAAATATGGGGTCTTAGGTTTTAAAATCATGTGAGTTTTCCAAACCAGCAATGGTAATCTAGTTCCATGTAAAAATAATTCTGTAGAACAATGTACACAAGAAGACATGTCATCTTCTTTCCCATAATAATAACACTATCTTAGTTCATTCAGAATACTCTAACATTTTACCTTAGACTGAGTAATTTATAAACTATAGACATTTAATCTTCAATGTCCTTGAAGGCTAGGGAGTAGAAGAGCAAAGCACCTGATCAGATTTGGTGTTTGGTGAGGGCTGCTATTGAATTCAAAAGTGATACCTTCTTGGACTGTCTTCGCATGGGGGAAGAGATGAACAAACTCCCTTGGTAAGTTTTATACCACCACTAATTCCTTTCATTGACCTCATCACTTCCCAAAGATGCCCAGCTCTTAGTACTATCACATTGGAGGTTAAGTTTCAACATACAAATTTTTGGGAGAAAACATTCAGTCCATAGCAGGCAAGACCTTACATATGAAGAATGTGTTAAAGTTTAAAGAAGTTTTCTCAAACTTTTCTCATCCGGACCTCAATATGTACTTTCAGGTAAGACAGTGTATGTTACTTTTATCATTGATAGAGAAGAAAACTGGGATTTATCAATAGGGTATATCAGGCAGTATGAGTAGCCAGTGTTAAAGCCTTAACTCAAATGAGCCTCTTGTTTTCTAGTTCCACCAGGAAGCAGAGTATTTTTTTAATAGAAAATGTTAGCCTGGTATGGTGGTGGCATGCTGTACTCAGGAGGCTGAGGCAGCGAGATTGCAAGTTCAAGGTTTACCTGAGAAACTTAGTGAGACCCTGTATCAAAATTAAAAATAAAACTAAAAATGATGGAGTATATAACTCAGTGGTAGAGCACCCCTGAGTTCAATCCCCAGTACTGTAAAGAAAAAAATAAATAAATAAAGCGAGAGGACTTTGAAGTCCCAGGGTTCTGTGTTTCAGTCCAACACTTGAATGTGTTCTCCAGAGCATTTGTCAAAATCTGTCTTAATCTTCATTTTTTTTTGTTTGTAAAATGAAGCCAAGAGTAGTACCAAAATTTATAAATTCGAAGTGGGGATTCCAACAACATAAAATAACACAAATTCTTGTTAATACTTATTTTTCGTGTCATCTGTTTATTTTCTTGTTTTAAATTCTATATTCCTCTCCACATTACATTGACCTCTAATGAGCTTATTAAAATTTTACCAAAGAGAAAATTTGCTTGAATTATATATGTGAAATCAGAAGTACAGTCCAAATAATCCAAATTAGCTTTTAGATCACATAGTTGTGAAGAGAACCCTGGAATACCCAGATTCTACCTTCCTTTCTGAACACAACTCTGATGGCTGATTTTATGTGTCAATTTCCTTAAGCCATGGCTTCTAGTTTTTGTTCAAATACCAGTCTAGATATTTCTGTGAAAAAAAAAATTTAGATGTGGTTCATATTTTAATCAGTAGAATTTGAATAAAGTAAATTACCCTCCATAGTGTGAGTGGACCTCATTCAATCAGTTCATGACCTTAGGAGAAAAGACAAACATCCCCCAGGGAAAAAGAAATTCTGCCTCTGGACTGTATTTAAACTTGAGGCTATGATATCAACTCCTCCCAGGGACTTTTGGCTGCTATAATTCAGATTCATCCACCTCTTTATAATAGCATGAGCCAATTACTTAATCTCTTTCCCTTTCCTTCTACTGATTCTGTCTCTCTGGAAAACTGAATGATTTTAATTTATTTTTAATTAGATTTTCAAATCAAGTGAAATAGTAACTTTGGCAATGGATTATAGCACAGAAAAAATATAAATATCAGATGGTATTCCTGTAAAACCTTAACTATATTCTATTAAGCATTTAAAGTATATCACCAACTATTTTAAATTTGTGTATGTCTGTGTTAGCTCATTTCATCCTCAGAACACCTTGTGAAATAAGTACTTTTCTATAAATTAAGAAACTGAGGCCTAGAATTTTCAGTGCTTGTCCTAGGCCTACACCCCCTAAGTGGTGGAGTGAGGCTATGATATAAAAATAAAAGGGAATTCCCCAACGTAAAACTGATAAGAACAAATTCAGGAAGATTTTTGGAAGATCCAAATAAGTATATTGAGATGTTTCAGAAATTATTCCAGGTGTTTGATCACACCTGGAAAGATACTATGCTATGATTTTAACCAAACTTTAGCCTCCAATGAGAAGGAGACCACCCTAAGCAGCTAAACACTTTGGGGATGATCTGCATCTTGCCTATGCCCCAGCAGCACAAGCTATAAGCAAATCCAATTATCCATCTGGAGCATAGGTGATTCCCAAAAAATGATCCTAATTGGGATCCAGATGATGAGAAGGATGCCTGGAAAACATAATAATAGAAGGTCCTCAGGAAAGTCTTGCTGTTTTCATGGAAATACTAGAGAGACAATAAAAACACACCACCTTAAATCCTGAATTCATAGAGGGCCACCCACTTTTCCAGGATAAATTTGTCATTCAGTCTGCTCTAGACATTTGGAGGAAATTACAAAATTTGACATATGGCCCTGATCAATCCTTCGGTGCCATCCTATAGCTTACAACTTTCATTTTTTTCATAATAGAGATTAGGAAAAATAAAAAAGGAAAGACATAGTGTAAAGAAAGTAAAAGACTGAAGTGTTAGTGTTGTCCCCAGGAGGAATAAGCTTCCTGGGTGGAGAAAGAAAAGACCAAATTCCTCCACACAGGCCTGACAGAACCCTAAGTGGATTCTAATGGCTCCTGTAACTCCAGTCACCACAGGAGCCCCAAGTGTGCTTCTGCTTCTCTGTGGGGAGCCAAGAGGTCAATTTCATCTTGGATACTAAGGCCAGCTTTTGTGTTCTCACCTCTTACCCTAGACCTCTTAGGGATATCTAAACAGCCTATTACCAAGAAGTTTACTCCCCCCTGAGTTATAAGCAGACTTTGGGAGACTTTGAGACATTTAAAAAGGGGCTTCTTCAAGCTCTTGTCCTCAATTTACCTATGGAGCAAAATTTAACCTGTTTGTCACTGAGAGAAGAGAAATAGCCCTAGGAATAGTCACACAAAAGTATGGACCTGGACAACATCCAGTAGCTTGTCTCAATAAGGAGCTTAACATTATAGCTTTGTTCTCAAAATTAATAAAACTAAGGTATCATAAGTTTTGACATCCAAACCTGTCCAATTACCAACTAGGAAAAATGTTTAAAATGCCATAGTCATAGTTTCTGCTCAGAATAGCAGTCTTTCCCAGCTCCTTCTAGATCTCAGCCAGGAATTACATTGAAGTATAAATGGAAGAAGCTCTGCAGGCTCAATAGGAGACCAATCTGAAATACAAGGGGAAAAAGCAAAAAATGAAAAACTGTCTTTTACCTGAGCTCAAGCTAGCCTGAATCAAAAGATAAATTTTATGGTACTTTACTAGTTACTGGTGGGTCAATTTTTCCAGGAATCTTTCTTTTTCTTAAGTTCCATATTTTTCAAGCTCATGACACCTAGATTAATGTTTTCTGATCAGTCCTATTTTTTATTCAACTATGGAGTTTCTCAAATGTCTACAACATTACAATGGAAATTCACCTGCAAAAAATGACAAGGCCTCTGCCTATTGTGTTATGTGTGCACACTCATGTTATCTGCTGTATGTCTATATGTGCTTACATTCATATATCATGCTTATGATATCAAAATTGGCATAGATAATGAGCACTCATGAGTTAAAATCTAAAAAATAAATAGATCCAAGTACCTTTAATCCCCATGATTTAAGAAGGTTCAATTTAGATTGGGTAAACAAATAAAAGTAAAGATATTTTAAAACATTTATAATGAAAAATAAGTAAATCACATTTGACATGGAATTACTGATAAATATGTTTGTTATACATCTGATTAATTTATAGTTAAAATGCTAACTGTTAAATTTAACATCAAGTAATTTTAACTCCTTGAATTCCATAGGGTAACATTATTGGTATTTTCATTAATGGTAAATAAAAAAAAAAAGGTTTGAAATTGCTTTGTCATTACTAAAAACAAGGTTACCAAGTTTAAAGTCCCAGCAGGTATAATTCTATATACTTGAACATTGTGTTTTCATGAAATGGTAAAAAGATGTAATTCTATCTGCAAATGTTTATAGACGATTTCTATATATGAAGGCCCAAAAGTTTCAACTGTTCCAATTACACTACTGTAAATAACATAAAGTATTTCTTCTCATTAAAATGGAGTAATTTGTCTAAATTCAGAAATTTACAAGAGTTATTTCAGAATTTGAACAGAAGAAAGGTTTAACATATGGGAAACAGAAATTAGAAGGTTCTAGGTATGAAAACTATATTTAATAGAAGGAAACAAAGTGTTTCTGGGTAAGAAAGTCTTTGGGTGATGAATTAAGTAAGAAAGTTTAAGTAAATGATTAAGAACATCTATGTAAGTAAAGAGGAGAGTTCAATAAGTTCATGTGTGACTAGGCTGGTTATATATATTTATGTGGAATAATAGTCAAAGCTATTTAAGATTTTTCCCTAAGGTCAAATGTTAATATACTGTATACACCAAGGCTTAATATATATATAAAATGGCAAGAATTTCTTAAAACATTAATTTGCTGACATGGTGCCTGTTAAGTTTTATTCTTTAAAACAATTAATCTTGAAGAAATTAAGGTTTTTACAACTGTAGTTAAACAACAACTGTTATTTTGGAGTATTGTTCTATGGTACAGAGTCTATATTTTTCTTTAAGAGTTAAGCTTGGTTAATTTAGCAATATCAATGTAATTATGGTGCTATTACTCTTCTTTGCATATTAAATGTATTCATATCTTCCAGGTTTACAAGTCTTTAAGGTAGATGGTTTAGAAGAACATTATATCAAGCTGGTATTCTCCAAACTAAAATTGTATGGTAATTTTAGAATTATAAGGATAACAAATTATTGAGGATTTATTTATATCATTTAATGTTCAATAAGATATATAAAATTTTATGTTACTTTTTACACTGGGGTAAAATTTAAATGTATTTTTAAGTTAATGAGAGTATAATCTGTTTAAGGGTTAATATTATAAACCATGAAAGCATTTTGTTACTTTTCAACAAAAAAAGAAAGGTTAAAATCTCAGCCTTTTTAAAATTCATGTTTTAAATATAATGTCATATTGTATTAGCTAACATTCATTTGGACTCAGGAAACAATATGTGTAAACTTTGTAAGATATGAAGATCAACTTCAGAACTAGAACAGTTCACCTAAGATTTGTGAGGAGACTCACCTTACCTGAGATAAGGCTCTTCTTCCCTCCTTACTACATGTCAGAATGACTCCAAAGTAGGCCAGACTTCAGTTCATTTAAAGTTCTGTTCAAAAGATTAATTTTTGTTGTAAAGTTTACTAGGATCTCAAACAGGTGATATAATGTAAAACTCAGCCAGAATTCAAGGTAGCTATTACACAAACTAAATATGTTTTTACTCATTAGGGATATCTCCCTAATGCTTCCAAGGGAAGCCACATGGTCAGTGAGACCTCATGCTAACAAAATGGCACTAACAGAGCTAAGAAGCTGATCTCAAGTTCCCCAAGAGTGACTCCCATGGAAACTCAGCTGACTCTTACAATAGATAGAAACAAAAGTCAGTTTGACCTGCTTCATTTTAAATACCTGGCAAAAACAGTTAAACCAAAACACAGCCATTCCTGGGCATTTAAAAAAAAATTTAAATGTAACTTAAGATATACACTTGTGTTATTCCCCAAAATAACTAAGACTGGAGGTTACAACAGAGAGATTCTTAGATACAAATGTCTGATAACTGTCAAGAGAAACTTCCAGAGACAGAAGTTTTTAGTCAGTTAAGGCTTACAGGTGTTCCTAACCTACATATGTTTACTAGTATGATTATCTAGCCCTAAGTAACAAAAATAAAGGAATCTCTACTAAACACAGAGGTCATGCCAATAAAAGACATTTTACAAAATCAGATGACATTAAATAGCTTACCTACATCTTAAGAGGAGAGACATTTGTGACATTAAAATTTAAAAATTGTCTTTATGTTCCTGATAACTCTGACAATGTTAAAGACGTTCCCAACCAGACTTGATCTGACCCAACTTCTAAAAGGGAACTCCAAATTGCTTGCCCTACCTCATGTCACCTCCTCTCAGCTCAGAGCAGCCAGAGCAGTCATTTCCCCTTCTTACAGCAGTAAGGACTTCCTAAAATTAGGGGGGTAATAGGGGAAGCCAGAATTAGACAGGCAGTCAATATGGATAGTTAAATCAAATCAGGTTGGATGAGACCAATCTGAGTCTAGGAAATTGGGAAGGGATTGAAATAAATACTAATGCCTTCAGAGCCCTTCCTCCACCCTTATCAAGATAACGTGCCCCTCCCTTCTCCAACCTGTTGCTAAGGTAACCTGTCCCAGGGATTGTCCCTCCCTACAAGGAGTTATAAAAGTTGTTAATTAATGTGCCCATGGCTGCCCCATCTGACCTTTCTCCTTGTCTACCTGCCTCTCACCTCTTGGCCATCCCACCTAAGCTTCTCCTGGGCCTAGTCATGTATGCATGAGGGAGAGAGATAAGAGGAAGAGAGCAGGAAAACAAAGGAAGCCTAAGACATAAAAAGGCAGAACACTTGCACTTTTTGGGATACCAGGATACCAGCTATGGCCCCCTTCTCCCTCCCAGTGGAAGTCTATGTTACTCCTTTTTAAATAAATCATGCTTAAATGCTTGCCTCAGTGTGCTTCTCCAATGTTCAAACTTCAACATGTTAGGAAGCAGAACTTGTCACTGGTAACAGGTGGTATCAATTGTCCTAAACACACATATCAGCTGATCTACTTTCCCTGTGAAAAATTTTGAAGACACTCCCTTCACACCACATGCCACTCTACTGGTACCTGGCTCATCCTTTTCCTTTTACATAAAAAGTTTAAGCCAACTGCCTTCACTTTCTCTCCATCCATTTCCCTCTGAACTCACTCCTATATGGATCTCTATCCATTGATTTCCTCAGTCTACTCACCAGGAAGATTCCATAAAGATCCTTTGAAAAGGTATCTCAAGTTGTGTCAGTCCTCCATTGGAAACCCTCCTAGTAAAAGCCAGGGTCAGCACGGTCCACTTGGCTGTTTCCTTCATTTTTCTCTTGTTCACTGTTCTTCAGGCACATGCGGTATCATCCTGCTCCCCAAATACATCAACTATAATCTGACCACAGGACATTTAGACTTGCTCTTCTCTCTACCTCTAATCCTTTTCATCCATATATCTTTACGCTTAACACTTTTTGTTTCTAATTGCTATTTGTACTTTTCCTAATTAAAAAATCCTTAGCCGGGCGTGGTGGCGCAAGCCTGTAATCCCAGCACTTAGGGAGGCTGAGACAGGAGAATCGTGAATTCAAAGCCAGCCTCAGCAATGGCGAGGCACTAAGCAACTCAGTGAGACCCTGTCTCTACATAAAACACAAAATAGGGCTGAGGATGTGACTCAGTGGTCGAGTGCCCCTGAGTTCAAACTCTAGTACCAAAAAAAAAAAAAAATTCTTACCCTTCTAAATGCCATAAAATAGGAATTTTCACCAATCTCTCATATATTTTTGATTTATAAGTTTGCTTCATTTTCTTCATAAGACTGAACATTAGTAACTTAATATATATATCTATATTAATATCTCTATATATTATTTTTAATTTTTTATTGTTAGCTCCCATATATTTGTGAGCTCCATGAGGGAAATTATTTTGACTATTATTCTCTAGTTCCATATTGTAAAATAAGTAACAGCACATAATAAATATTTCTATTTTAGAATAATAAATAAAACATAAAAAGTTGTGTGTATTTTATTCTTCTGGATCTAGAGAATATCACACTAAGTGAAATAAGCCAATCCCAAAAAAACAGAAGCCAAATGTTTTCTCTGATATGTGAATTCTAATTCACAATAAAGGCAGGGCTGTGGTTAGGGAAGAATAGAGTTACTTTGGATTAGACAGAAGGGAGTGAAGAAAGGGGAGGGTGAATAGGGGTAGGAAGGATAGTAGCATGAATCAGATATTATTAACCTATTTACATATCTCTACATGACCAATGTGATTCTACATCATGTACAACCAGAAGAATGAGAAGTTATACTCCATTTATGTATGTGTCAAAGTGCATTCTATTGTCATGCATAACTAATTAGAACAAATTAAGAAAAAGGAATAAATGAAGAAAAGGAAAAAAATTGTATATTAATAGGGTATTGTATGATGTTTCCTCACTTGTATACATCATAACAGACATTTTAAATGTATATTGTCTCAAAAATGTATCACTTCTTGGTGAAAATTGTCAAAGTCCTATGCGTGACTTATTTTATGTGAGAAAATGATCTCCAGTTCCATCTAAATTGTAGCATATGACATTATTTCATTCTCTCTTAAATTATGTTTTATTAGTGCATTCTGATTGGACATAATTGTGAGGTTTATTGTTACATGTTAACATATGCACAAAACATAATTTGCTTCCTTACATTCTCTAGAACCTCCCCTTTCCTTCACTTTCTCCCTACCCCTGGATTCTTATTCCTACTCTACTGGTCTTCCATTTTTGTGAAACTCCTCTACCCGTCTTTTTTTTTTTATTTTTTTTTAGTTGTAGGTGGACACAATATCTTTATTTATTTTTATGTGGTGCTGAGAATCGAACTCAGTGCCTCATGCATGCGAGGCAAGTGCTCTACCACTGAGCCACAATCCCATCCCTACCAGCCTTTTTAAATTATTATTTTTTTCTCTCTGGCTTCTGCGTATGGGAGAAAATATTTGACTCTTGTCTTTCTCAGTCTGGATTATTTCACTTAGCATGATCCTCTTTAATTCCATCCATTACAAGTTAATGTCACAATTTTATTATTCTTTATAACTGAGCAGAGCTGCCTTGTGTATATATATATATATACCATATTTTTATCCATTCATGTGTAAAAACTTAGACTAATTATATATGGTTATATAATTAGTATAAACTTATACTTGGCTGTTGTGAGTTGTAGTGATGTAAACTTTGAAATGCATTTATCACCAGAATATGATCATTTTGTAATAAATACCAAAGAATGTGATAGCTAAATCAAATGGTGGTTCTGTTCCTAATTTTTTGAAGAATCTCCACGCTTTCCAGAATGGTTGTAGTACAGTGCAGTCCTACCAAAATCTACAAATGTACCTTTCTCCCGATATCCTCACAATCATTTATTATTATTTGCCTTCTTGATAATTTTCATTCTGAATGGAATGAATTAAAATCTCAATGTGATTTTGATTTGCATTTCCCTGGTTGCTAGGGGTTTTGGACATTTTTTTTTTTTCATATATTTCTTGGCCATTTGCATTTCTTATTTTGAGAAATGTCCCTTTAATTCTTTTGCCCATTTATTGATTGGGTTATTTATGTTTTTGGTGTGAAGGTTTTTGATTTCTTTATAGTAAATTACTATCCAGAATAGCAGAGGAGCAGCTGCTATTATTTTCCTGCATTCCATGTTCCTCTTTGATTCTGATTATTCTTAAATGTGGTCTTTAAACATTGTGCCAGAGTTCTTTTATATTTTGGTCAAGGTTACTTATTTTCTTTCATTAATGTTGTCTTAATTTTCAAGGCTGTCGACTTTGTTTTTGAACTCTGATATTGAATCTTCAGCATGATCTCTTCTGTTAGAGAAACTCAACCATTTTATTTGACTTAATTTGTCTTCCAATTCCAAGATTTGTTTCTTTTTCAATATATCTATCTCCATATTGAATTTTTCATTCATGTCATGTATTGACTTCCTTCATTCATTTATTGTTCTGTGTTCTCTTGTATTCATTGATCATTTTAATAATAATTTGTTTGAATTATTTATCTGGTATTTCACCCACTTCAGTATCTTTGGAGTCAATTGATGATCAATTATTAACTTTAGGAGGCATTGTGTTAGCTCCTTCCCCTAATATTCCTTGCATTCCTGTGTTGGTCTTTATGCTTTTGTTGTGATGGATTTCTCTTCTACTCATGTGTGCCTTTTTAGGGCACAGATGTCTCTTAACAACATGTTCTAGGATATCACTTTCTAGTGAATTTCTCAGTATGTCTCCAAATGGGTTTTGTAGTATACAGTTCTTTGGTGATGATTAGTTTATTTTGATACATTATATCATGTCATAGCTTGAGGATTCAACTTTCTCTATATATCACAGAAGAGTGGTGTCCATCTGGTAGATCTGGCAACTGTGCTGTGTACAGCAGGGTATGTAAGATACACCCTCTGTGATTGCTCTTCTTCACTTAAAATTTTTGTACTTTTTATGGTTTAGATATAATGTGTCCCTTGAAACCTCATGTATAAGACAGTGAAAGGAAGTTTAAAGGTAAAATGATTGGGTTATGTGAGTTCTAACCTTACCAGTGCATTAATCTACATTTACTAATTTACTGTGTTGTATTTCTAGGCAGGTATAGGGTGGCTGGAAGAGGTGGGTCACTGGGGGCATGCCTTTGGGGCAAGCATAGTTTGTTCCTAGTGAGTGGAGCTCTCTCTGCTTCATGATTGCCACATCCTGACTGCTTTTCTCTGCCACACACTTCTGTCAAGCTGTTCTGCCTCACCTCCAGTCCAGCAATGGACTCACCCATCTATGGACTGAGACTTCTGAAATCATGAGCCTCAAACACATGCTTTTTTCCTCTAAAATTATTCCTGTCAGGTCTTTTGGTCACAGTGGAGAAAAAGCTGTCTAAAATACTATTTTAAGGGGTATGGGAGTGATCTTGATTAAGACTCCTTATAAGCTGTGGTTCTATAACCTTTGCGTGAATTCTCTCTGTTTTTGCTATATGAGTGGATGCCCATGAGGGGCACCTTAGGTTCCCCCCTAGCTGTTCCTACTTGGTGCCTGGTCATTAGTTTGGAGTTTTTGCTTAGCCTATTTTTTACATTATTGTGAAATTTTGTGGTTAGTTTGTGTGTGGAGAAAGAAGTACAGTCTCTTGGTTGCAGTTAGCTCAGCAACAGAATCTCTAACCTGTGAAATTACAGTGCCTCAGTGTTTCCCAGCACTCACTGAGGAATTCACTGCTTGAATTCTGAGCCATGGAACAACTAGAAAAGCAGCCTTCCTCTAATCCCTGTTCTAGATCTTAAGGTGGAAGTTTCATATTTTCCCCATTCAGTATAATGTTAGTTATTATGTTATTATAAATAGTCTTCAATATGGTGAGGTATTTTCCTTCTGTAACTAATCTGTTCAATGCTTTTATCATGAAAGGATGTTGAGTTTTATCAGATTAGTTTTCTGCATCTATTGAGATGATCATATGGTCTTTGCCTTCACCTTGTTGATGTCCTGTATTATGGTTATTGATTTGCATCTACTGAGCCATGTTTCATCAGTCAGGGATGAATCCCATTTGTCATGGAAAAATTCTTTGTAATATGGTGTTGGATTCAGTTTGCTAGTGTTTTGTTTAATACTAATTTATATCTATGTTTATTAAGGACATTATCCTGTGGTTGTATCTATGTTTATTAAGGACATTATCCTGTGGCTGTATCTGTTTTGGTTGCATCTTTTAATAAACATTTCTTGAATAAAAAATGTAGATCTTTTATTCCATAACTTGCACGTTACCCCTTCTGATAAACTCTGAAGTTGATACTCCACAAAGTACACTCTTTAAATCAGGAACATTATATATGCTGCATCCTCTATCATATTCTATCATATCCTCAATCATATCTTATGGTTTAAATATAATGTGTCCCCCAAAACCTCATGTGTAAGATAGTAAAAGGAAATTTAGAGGTAAAATGATTGGGTTATGTAAATTTTAACCTTAGTGGTACATTAATCCACATTTACTAGTTAACTTTGTTGTAAACGTAGGGAGGTATGGGGTGGCTGGAGTATATGGGCCATTGGGGGCATGGCTTTGGGGTATATATTTTGTTCCTGGTGAGTGGAGCTAAAAATGCAAGTTAACTTCTATCTCTTCCATGAATTCTCGCTTTGTTGAAAGTGTGAAAATGTCAGCTCAAAGTTGACAGTCTATGAGGGTCCCTTCTTAATATCTTAACTGCCGTGGTAACTCCACCATTATTTTTGTTTTCCCTGTGTCATTTCATTTTCTTTTATGATTTCTATTTAACTTTTGATAATTCCATGATGCTTCAGGCTATATCATGCAGTTTAATCAGGCCTAGTTTCAAACATTTTAATCTTTTTTTCTTTGTTTTTTCATTTCTCTTTTTTTGGTTTATTTTTAGTTTTAATAATTTTCCTCTTATCTTCATTTTTAGGAAAAATTGTTTGATTTGGATATAAATTTCTTGTACTAGCTCCTTTTAGGTGAAATCTTACATTATTTAGTTGAGAACTTTCTTCCTTTCTATTTTAGGAATGTGCTAGCATACATTTTCCTCAATTCTCTTTTAACCTGCATCCCACAGTTTTGATATATTTTATTTTTATATTCATTTAGATCACAATATTTTCTAATATTCCTTGAGGGTTACTCTCTTATTCAGAGCTAGTTGTGACACATTGTTTACTTTCAAATGTTTGATGTTCTCTAGCTATTTTCATGTTAATTAATTTCTATTTTATTTCAGTTAAGCTCAGGTGATATACTTTGTGTAGTTTCAGTTTCTTTAATGAGCTGTGTTTCTTGTCCTCGATTCCCTCTGCTGTTGTTGGGCAGACTTGAACTGTAGGCTGCACTGTTCAGCATTAATAGCCTGTAGAAACCTGTTTGATTTATGTGCAGCTCAGATATAATCCTGAGATTTGGGTTTAGCTCATGTGTAGATTTAGGGTTCATCCTTTTCTAGGTCCTTATTCCTTCATCCCATGCTCTTCAGATCCCAGAGTTTTCTTTTCTTTGTGCATTTTGTCAGAAAAATTGATATATCTCATAGTTCTAGTTCTTTGTACGTTTTTTTTTTTCATTCATGCAGCTGGTCAGAGAGAAGCAGTCAGAGAAAAGTAGGAGAAAAATTAACAGTGATTTCTTTGCATACTTTGGACCACAGGATATGTTTTTTCTATTTTTTTCTTGCCAGTTTGAGGGACTTAGGTATTGGGCTGCAGATGTATGTGATCTGTCCCTGCACAACAGCAGTGGGACTTTGGCACTAAGAAGAGTTCAACAATTCTGAGATAGAGATGAGAAAAATAGGAATTTCTTTCTCACTTGCACTTGTGTATTACAGGGACTACTCTCACCAGCCCCCTGCCCCCCAGAATTCTGTATATAAACAGGTTTTTTTTCTTTAAGAGTTTTATAGTCTCAGGCTGCGAATATTTCTGAAATTGAGCTACCTTCAAATCAAACTACAAAATATTAAGGGGGAAGAGGACAGAAAACAACAGAATTGTAGTACATCCTGATTCTCTATGCTTGCTAATGTTATTTACTTTTCAGAGCTCTTACATAGTTTCTACACGCATTTAGTTGTAATCAGTGGGACAAGGAGGGTAACAGATTAATTGTATTTGATAAGGTCTGAACCCAACATAAAGTTTTTAGAGATTCTATTGATTGAAATATTATTAAATATTATTTTGAAATCACCCAATATTAAGGAAAAAATTCCTTTAATAAACTATAGGGAAAATATGAATAATATGGCTTGTTCTCCAAAATCTGTGAATAAAATTCATGATAAAAATGGAATTAAAAATGCCTACCAAAGATTAGCAAAAGATAAACTCATTTTAGAATGCCTATGCAATAATTTAACAGAGAGAATATATCTTTATTTTTGGTAGTACTAGCTGCATTTCACATAATACAATATTCCCAATCTAGAACTGCAGTATTCCTAACTGGTTGCTTCTTTTTACTCATTCTTCATCTTTTCTACTCAGGTCATTTCTTAAGCTAGAAATCTAGCCTAACGAAACAGATTACTACCACACTAATAATTGGAAAATGCCACCACTTCAGAAAATAATTGAATGAATAATTGTATAAATTGCTCTGTAATAAGGTTTTGTGCTCAGGAACCATGTGGAGAGATTAACATTCATAACCTGATTTAATCTTTATCACATGGCATGAAACAGAATACCACATTTGCAAAAGAGGACTCCAAGACCCAATAGACTGAAACAGCTTGCCTAGGGTCATCCAAATAGTAGTCAGAAGAGAGAGTCTAATACAGTTCTTCCAGACATCAGCCTCTTCTCCCTATAAAAGTGATTGAAACAACAATTCATATCTTATCAGGAAACTTTTATAATAATGATTGCAAACAATGGAATTTTATTAAAGCAAGATCAGTAGTTACAGTGAAATTTAAATAACTATAAAAAATGGTAGAAGCAAATCTATGGCTTATTTAGAAAGATAATTTGAAGTAAGAGTCAGTATGAGAAAGGTTAAATGAAAGCAGGACAGAGAAAGGGACAGCAGTATTATTTTCATGATGAATTTGTTTTTCAAGTTGTTGATAAACATTATCTTAAATATGTCTGATTGTTAGCAAAGTCTATAGGTAAGTTTTTTTGGGGGTGGCTACTTGGGATTTAACTCAGGGGTACTCCATCACTGAGCCACATCCCCAGCCCTATTTTGTGTTTTATGTAGAAACAAGGTCTCACTGAGTTGAGAAGTGCCTCGCCATTGCTGAAGCTGGATTTGAACTCGTGGGGTAAGATACTTTAATGATAAGTTCAATATACTTCTAAAATACATTGTTATTTTTCCTTTGATACATATTTAAAAAATATATTAAAGCTCATAAGCAATTATTGATAATATATTACAGTAAAACCATTGTAAATACTATAATCAATATCTAAAATAAATCCTTTACAACAGTCTAATAAAATTCACATTGATAATTCATATATTCCTCTGAAATACAATTACATATATATTTATATACCTACCACATATGTCTAATGTGTATGATATTCATAAATGTAGACATTCATTATTTATTTATTTAAAATTTTTTTATCTTTATGTAAATTTTGTCAGTCCTGTATGTTAGCATCAGTAGCATTATAAAGTGAATCTTTTACAAAGTAAACACTTAATAAAACAAATACATTGACGAATACTACAAAAATCATCAATAAAATATAAATTTTATACTAATAATACATGTTAGAAATTCCCTTTTTAACCGAATTGAAAGTTTAGGAGTCAAGTTCAATTTCTTTTAAAATTGTTTATATCAAGGAAGGGAGTTAAATTTTACACTTATTTTAGCTTTAACTAGTTCTATATAGCTTTAACTAGTTCAGATATAATATATCTGTTTCTTTCATTGGGGCTTTCAGTGGCCATCATCACCATCATCATAAATATCACTCTAAATTACTTTGTAAGTGCACTCTTTTTCAGGTTCTTTTCTAAACGTATGTTTCACATAAGGATGACACTAGATTATGAGGCAAGTTGTTCATCTCAGGGTATTAGAGCTCAGAAGGGTATGCTTTTTTTATTTTTTCAAATTCACATACCCCTAAATGACATTTTTGGAACTCAACTAAGGTTTATCAGACCCACAGCATAACCATAAAGCGTATTCATTGAGCTAATATTTCTCCAGCTACGAGTCTACCATGTTTTCTCTGGAATGTTAATGTGAAACATTGACCTAAGTGCAGAATGACTTTGTAAATAAGGTGTATGTTCCTAGTAAATGTGAAAGCATTAGTCTAAATAAAAGGACACAGTATTTTAGAACATATGAATTTACTAGTTTGTCTTGTTATTTACTTTAAAAATAAGTATGTCTGTACTTACTCTTTATTCCTGGCAAGATCTACATAGATCTTGAGTCACTATTTGCAGCATACATTTAATAGGGATTTCCTGAAAGTGTCTAGTAGCTATATTGAATAATTATTGAATAATTATTTTTCCCCTTGAACAATATGTAAATTGAAATTTTCCTACCATGGTATTTTTGAAACATCCCATGGCTGATAAATAAATAAATAAATAAATAAGTAAATAAACAAACAAATAAATAAATAGAATAATTTATGAATATTAATGTGCATTTTATACTTTCACATAAAGGTGTGAAATATATTGTGTCAAACAAATCAAGTTGGGGACTTCATCTGTGTTAAATAAAAGCGAGGCATTTTTAGGCCAATTATATTTCATTAAATATGAAAGAGAGAACAACTTATATGTGTGCCCTGTTAAGGAAAGATCTTCAAAATACTTTTATTAAGTGAAAAGGTAAAAGGGCAGATAAGGATCATAGTTGTTAAGTTTTGTGTAAGAAAAATCAACTCATAAAGTATCTTACATCTATAAAAACAAAACTGAAATCATCTATCATAAAAAATGTTGTTGCCCATCAGATGTGAGAAAGATCCAAGTTTGAATATGTTCTTCCCAGTGAAGCAGTTTCATTACATAAATAGGTTAAGTTCTAGATCTTCCTATATATTGCAAATCTCTATTTTCTCCTGGATTTATGTACCTAACAAATGAAGGATGCTTATGAGTAAATTGGCTTTATTTCTATAATTCTTTTAAAAACAATATCATTTAAAATCATATTCCTCAAAATAAGAGGAACAGATCATGTGTTAAGCAATAGAAAAAGTAAAAACAATTAAATAATGATTGCTTAATTTTCACAGCTATGACATATAAAACAAAAACAGCTCCTGTGAAATAATTAAATTCAATAATCAATACCAGGTAATACATGCTTAGTTTAGTATCCTAAGTCACCAGGTATTCTATATTCATAGACTGACTTCAGAAGAAACAAAGCCTACACTATTCAAAATCCTGACCAATTAGGAAAAGTGCCAATTCATGGTGGAATGTTCATTAAAACCAGTAAAGAAAGTTGATACAGACAGTATTTCTTTAAAACTAAGTCTTGTAAATTTGAGAAACTGCCATTATCTGGTACCTGCTATTTCCACTTTTTGATATTTCTTTTAGGACATATGGTGACAAATAAATCACTTTGGATTTGTTTTTAATACACTAATCTGAAAAAAAAAAAACATGTGATTCCCTAAACTCTTATTTTTCTAAATGGCTCAATAATCACTCAATTAGCACTATTGTCTTACAATGGCGACCAGGAATTATGTTCTTAATGTTACACAGATAATAACAATATTTATGTTCAAGAGTAGATTTGGTTTGAACTAAGGCCATATCTCATTGAATCACAAAATTGCAAGGTGACACACATAAAGAAAAATCATTTTCTTTTCTGAGCAAATTTGAGGAAAATTCTCTCTTTGGTAACATAATTAGAGAAAGAGTATATTTTAGTATGAATTTTAAAACATTGAAGTATTAAATTCTTTTGTTTAAAGAAATGATCTTTTTTGGGGGGGCTGGGGTTATGGTGCAGTGGTAGCGTGCTCGCCTAGCACACGGGAGGCACTGGGTTCGATCCTCAGCACCACATAAAAATAAAATAAAGATATTCTGTCCACCTATAACTAAAAAATAAATATTAAGAAAAAAAAGAAATGATCTTTTCTTTGATCATCAAATCACAGAAAAGTTAAGTGATTTCAAAAATAATTAAAAGAAAAACAGAGAAAGAAAAATAAAACCTAGACTAGGCAGATTGCTTTCTTCTTTTCTAAAATGGAATTTAATTCCACTAGGTAAGAATTCTATTTTGTTAATGGTTGGGGACTTTATTTAGATTATAAATTTTATTGACTCTTGGATGTTATGAAATAATACTCTCTGTCTTAATCTAACAGGTCATTCAAAGGTCTGTGAGCGAAATTTGAGAGGAGAGGTCCTCTTGAGTATGATCTCAGAAGTCAGTGTGAACTGCCATATCTCTGGCCCTTCTTTAGAGAAAGTCCCCTTCATTTAGTCATCTGCAGATGTCCTAAGCTGTCCAGCTGGGATGTGAGCAAGATGACAGAGGGTACCTTGGCATTCCCCTAGCTGGGCAAGAGGCAGGCTGTTCAATCTGTTGCATGTGACCCAAAAGTTTCTGTCTTCCACTGATTTTATCTCCTCATTTTGTATAAACATAAGGATTTTCATTAACGGGACTTCATTGGATTCAGATGTTTGTGTTTACAGTCTCACTCTGTGAGAAAATCAGCTTTATAACCTTTTCTTTCATAAGTGATAGTCAAAACCTATTCACTTATATAAACATCTTTTCATTACACAAGTTCCAAAAATTGCATTACTGTCAGTCACTGAAGGTGTGGAATGAATGTTATGTGGATTCTCAAGGCTGCTTTTCTTAAGGTTAATTTGCCACTTGGGTTAGTTCCTTTGGGCTGCTATGACAAAATGCTATAAAGTGGTTGGTTAATAAACAACAGAAATAAACATCTCATAATTCTAGCATCCAGGAAGTCCAAGAACAGCGGTTCAACAGATTCTCTGTATACACATATGTAAGGAATAGCATGGGAGTTCTTTGGGGTCTTTTTATAAAGGTATGAATTCTACCCATGAGATTTCTACCTTAATGACTTTCTCATCTAATAGGGACCCCAACTCCCTAATACAGTCACATTTGGATATATAACATTCAGACCATATCACCAGCATAAAGATTTATGTGTGAGACTTCGGAGGCTGAGGCAGGAGAATTGCAAGTTTGAGGCCAACCTTAGCAAATTAGGGAGGCCTTAAGCAACTTAATGAGTCCCTGTCTCAAAATAAAAAAATAGAGAGGTCTGGAGATGTAGTTCAGTGTTAAAGCACCCCTGGGTTCAATTCCCAGTACTCCCCCCAAAAAGAAAAGAATTATGTGTGAATGTGTGTGTGTGTGTGTGTGTGTGTGTGTCTAATCATGAATCACATAGTGATATTCTGGTCAATGACAGTATGCATAAAGGATGGTGCTCCCATAAGAACATAATAGAACTGAAAAATTCCTACCATCTTGTGAGATTGGTATCTGTAATAAATTGTATGACAATGCATTGCTCACTTGTTTGTAGTGAGGCTGGTGTGAACAATCCTACTGCATTGCCAATCATATAAAAGTATAGCACATAATATTATGTACAACACATAATACTAGATAGTGAAAATAAATGACTTGGCTCATGATTTATGTATTGACTCCATGTCTTTATTTTAGAGTGTACGCTTTCTACTTATAAAGAGAAAAGTTAACTGCAAACCTGTTTGGCATGTTGTATCTGCAGCAGCCTCATATTTTCATGTTTACTACCTTACTTGATAGCATCAGGAAGCCAGGTTGAATGACCTATACCATCCAGTCTTGTGTGAGTACATTCTCATTCTATGATGTTTACAAAATGATGAAATTGTGAAATGATGAACTCAGAAAGCATCCATCTTATCAAGCAATGCATTACTGTACACGTATGAATATCTATGCATATGCACTTGCATATAGTATTCAATTGTACTTTATCAGCCATTTATCTCAATAGAGTCCCAATAAATATATATTCAGATTTACTTGATAGAACTTCGTAAGCTCATGGAGTCCTAACTAGAATTAGATATATTCTGTGGTTGTATAATTATATCAAACTGATCCTATTGTCAAATATAACTAAAACAAAACAATTAAAAAATAAAATAATTCATCCCTCTCTCTCACACACACACACCAAACAAACAAACCAACAAAAAAAAAAAGCAAAACTTGGGAAACCAGGAGGTAAGTCAGGAGAGAGCAGGAGAGAGCTCAAGTAAACTAATAAAGCCCAACCAAACTACAAACCATACAAAGTGTTCCTTCAAATTCTTCCTTTTTGCTTATATTTATATCAAATTGCTGTAATATTTTTTATGAAATCAAGCACATAAAATAACTTATTTTAGGAACTTTGGAACTTTTGCTGTATCTTGGTACTTTTATAGAAAGGCTCTCTATTGTGTCTTATGTAATATCACCATCAGTAGTATTCACAACACATGGTCTCTGACATACTCTACTAGTTAACCACATACTGATTTGAAAGAATATCAGGGGAAAGTTTAATGAAATATTTTGTGTGCAAAAATTTTTTTCCTGATTCTTTAATTTGTTCTTTTTAGGTATACATGAGAGTAGAGTGTGTTTTGGCATATTATACATACATAGAGTATAACATCTTCTAATTAAGATCCCATTCTTGTGGTTGAACATAATGTGGAGTTTCACTGTTATGTATTCATATATGAACAGAGGAAATTTATGTCTGATTCATAGAGAACACTCATTTGGCTTTTGGTTTTGGGGGATTGGCTGATTTCACTTGACATGATAGTCTCCAGTTCCGCTGATTTTTTTTCTTTATTTTCTTAGCAATGCTATCCTGTTCTGCTCTTTATATATTCTGATCTTTTTTCCCCCTTTAACTCCAATTGTGTTTTGATCTATGCTGAAGATTCAATGACTATGTTTCAAAAATTTGAAAGCCACTCCACAGTTACATTTCATAGCTCACAGGAGGTTAATTTATCATTTGGAGTTAGATATTCAAAATAGTTAGTTATTCAAAATAGTTAGTTATTCAAACTTAGATTCCCCTGTACTTAGCTCTCTACTACTTTATATTTTACAGTTATCCAAGTGCTGTGGCTAAACAACTTTTACTTCTTTGTGTATTTCTTGAATAGATCAGAAAATCCTACATTTGACAACCTTTTAAAAGGGTCATTAGAATAATATTTCACTATTTCTGACCTCTTCTGTAAATTAGATTCTAGATAACAGAAAACTGTCAAACTAATGAGTCCATAATAGATTGAAACAACACTACCAGAGTCAAGTAATTTTTTCTCACAATGTAATTTTGTGAAATATCTGTTATCATTTTAGACAATGGATATCATATGCAATATGTTATTTATTCAGTTGTTTGTTCCTTTAACAAATTATTAAGAGCTTTTGGGATATCAGTTCCTAGGTACCTGCTATGAATAAAATGTTATATTCTCAAGCATATTCTCAATATACCTTATGCTCTTAAGGCCTGCAATAAATAGATATCTATCTATTCATAGTACGTATTTCTTGCACTTACCTGTCCCTCACAAATTTATTGAAAAAAATACATTAAACATATACCTGTGCTAAGCACTGTATTGGTTACTTCTGAACAAGGAAATTATCAAGTTTAAGTTTAAATAAAAATAGATCAAGAAGAAAGTGATCACATGCTAGAAAATACAAAGTTACACCAACAAGAAAGCAGTCTACTTAGTTTTGTTACCTTGTTAACTCTACAAAGACATTATGTATCTGATAATAAATAATACAATCTATTATGAAATAATAAAAATAATAACAAAATAAATAATCAAGTATGAAACATGAGTACTAGAAAGTGAGCCTGCCTGGTAACAAGGAATTGATATATTTTATTATATCAGCTGCACAAACCTAAGGATGTCTTAGAGTGTTTTGGTGGTTTTAATGCCTTCTGTTACTGAACACATGATTCTAATGCTATAGGAAGCACATCGAAATTTGATTAATATTAGGTTTGTATATGACCCAGACCACTAGAAGTCCATTACATGAAAATTACTAAATTTAGATTTGAAGTATCAAAGCATTAAGATGAACTATTCTGATCCTGTATGGAGGATGAAACTGAATGACAGTCTACATGTTTTGGAACCAAGAACAAAGTTGGCCACAAATAATGCTAATGAATCAAAGAATATCAAAATCAAGTTAAAAGAATATGGCTAATATATTCATTTATTATACATTAAATTTTGAATTTATGGTGTAGAATTTTATTGTGATTGTGTACTAGAACTGTATATCAAAGAAAAGAAAATTAATTCAATTAAATATGATGTACTTTAAAGTTAGTGAGGACCACTATTTTTAACTGCTGTGCTACACAATTTACAAACAGGAAATGAAGGCCACAAGAAGATGCTCCTTCACTTTTTTAGACCTTTTTATAGAATTGGAATTAATGTGTTCATAAAAATTTAAGTAAAAAATAATGACCTATTATGTTATTATTTATATGTGTATAGAAACACAATTACAAGATAATTATCAAATGGGACTTTGTTATGCTGTTTTCATTTCTTTGTCTTTCAATAAATAAGTGATAGCAGTATCTTTATTATCTTTATCATCAGATATAAAGAAAGGGGGGTCTAAATGCTCCATCAATTCACTTAGCCAAGGAACATTCTAAGAGGTAGCTTTCCTCACAACTGAACTTAATGCTGATGTCAGAAGAACTCTGGCCAGCCAGAGTTCTTGGATTTTCTACATAAATAAATTGATCAGAGCTTGTTAAGACTGTCAATAACAGTTCTCCCAGTTACTCTCTTTATTTCACTCTTGCATGTATGTCCTGTTAAGCTTGTGCTCATGCTGGGCTGATTGACAGACTGTGATTGCACTGGAGAGACCTAATGGACATAAAGCAAAAATTTTCTGATATTTGCAGTTAATTCATTTCCTGACCCCCAAAATTGTCTGACACAGTTATTATTTATTGAAAAGTACTCTTGAATGAGTTAGGATGAATATGAGTTTTGGAGCTCTTGAGCTCTGCCATTAACCAAAAGGTTTTCTTGCTTTCTCAGTACATCCTTGATTTATCATCTGTAAAATAGGAGTTCTAAATGTCAGAAAATATTGTGTGATTTAAAAGTATAATGGGTATAGTAATGATGGTTGATTGAGAGGGTCATTACTGCCCCTGGTGCAGGTATGAAGACACGAATAATGTGACTCTATCTGATTTGAAACCAGAGAAATTGAAAAACTGAGCTCTGTATATGTACTATGACTTGAAATGCATTTAAATAAAATAATTAAATTTAAAAAAAGAAACTAAAAGAAAAAAAATAAAATAAAATATCCAACACTGTATCTTTTATAAGTATTTCCAAAGTACTAACTCATTTGTTTTTCTCTTCAGAGTTTCCAGTTTCTCTGCACAATGTGCATTCTCTCATTTTTTCTTGCATTTCTGGGATTGAACCCAAAATCTCATGCAAGCTAGATTAGCACTCTATTTCTGAGCTACCCCCTAGCCCAATTTTCTTAGTTTTTAAGTGGGTAAATGACATAATGGCATTGACACTTAAAACAAAGGTCTGTTATTCCATATTATAGGCAAATAAGTAGTTTATTTTCATAAAATAGGCACTGTGATTAGTCAACAACACCTTTGAGAAAAATCCAAGGCTGTTGCAAGTTTTTCAATCAGTGTTTAGTCCTAAAATTTCTAAATGCTTTTCTGAGAAATATGCTTTTTATTTAAATCAGTTTGATAGACAAAGAAGCAACAAGAAAGCAATACCTTACCTTTCTAATTGAGTCTTCACTATTTTGTAAAAGAGTTAAAATGGATACGCATAAAAAACAAAAATATTCATTATGGTTAAAATATGCTGAAACTTTCAAATGTAGCTTTTTATTCTCTCTTCCCTATTTACACAACACAACAAAACAAAATATATGAACCCAAATCTAATATTTTCCTGCTTAACCAAAGAATAAATAGTGAAACAGAGCCAATGAGAAGTTAATATAATGTTAGCCCAAAAAAATTCTCAAAAACATTTTTAACATATAAAATATAATCATTGTGCTACTCTAATTTTATTTCTTTCCAGGAAACCAATAAGTAGATGCAACTGTCAAAAAAAATGGCAAAATTATGAGATTGCTATTGTCAAACCCAAAGTCATATGGAGTGCTGAAAAATATTCATGAAACTAAGATTTTGTTTTGCCCCTAGAGAATGTGTAATTTCAAAATCCACATGGATAGTAATAGAATTTATACAGGCATTGAAAAGACAATAGTCTTATTTGTGAAATTCATTTGAATTCCTAGTTCTGGCAAATACAACTATAGTTGATATGAAGCTACTATTAAACCAACAGAGGAAAGGAGTTTATTTTGAAAATGTATGCTAATGTGTTACGGTTGTATGTTTCAGAGACTTGAACTCTCTTCCTTGAAAATGTGTTACTCTGTATACTCAAGTATTATACTGCAAAAGAACATGCCATGCTTATTTAAGCATCAGTTGATTATTTGCATCAAGCATCACAAGATGTACATCTGATCTAGGTTAAAGAAACCACATGTCTGAATTTTTCAGGATTACCAGATTTAGGGAGCTGGCTCAGCCTGTTACTTGAGTGACATGAAGATAAGGTTGAACCTTTCCAAACTCTGAATGATAATTCATAAAATGATATAAACTTGCATACAATGTGTCATAAAAATTAGATGTGAAAATGTATATAAGCTGTTTAGAATCATGACTGACACTTAATAGTTACTACATGAATTAGCCATGCACTTGTCATATGACTGATAAACGGGGGAAATATTTTAAGCAGAATTAATTTCATGTCTTCCTCTCAATTTATGTAATCCCCTCCCCTTTTTCTCTCCCTGTTCTTTTATTTTAAATGGGTGAAGCTTTTGAATCTATTATCAATGCCTGTTGCATTTCTTCACATAGTGTCTAGTTTTTCATTTTTTACATGTTTTGTAATTCCCAGTCCTCGGATTTTGAAACTCCTAAATCCTTAGCCTTTTGAATTAGGACCTGGAAAACTTCAGATAATATTTAGTTCAATTTTGTTTGGGGAATTATCATTTCCCTGGGGCATTTACATTTTCTTAGCATTCTGTGTTTATTAACAGATGAAATAGATATATTAATTATCACATATAGGTTGAGTATCCATTACTAAAAGAGTTTCGAACCAGAAATGTTTGGGATTTTTTATTTATTTTATTTTGGAATATTCTCATTTACATAATGAAGTATCTTGGGGCTGAGTCTCAACTCTCAAAATGAAATTAATTTGTGTTTAGTATACACTGCGTATGTATAAACTTACAATAAATTTATACAATATTTAAATACTTTTGTACATGAAACAAAGTTGCATGGTGTGAAATATTCCACTTGTGTTCTCATGTTGACAATCAAAAATTTTAGAGTTTTGGATGAAGTGTGTGCAAGCTGTATTTCTTTTTTTTTATTGAGTATATTAATTTATTTTTAAAGTGTTTTCTCTACAACATTTTTGGGTAAAGTTGTTTTGATGTCACATTAAATATTACTGACTTTCTTTAAATGGCCAATGTAAACTCATTGTTCATATTTTAAAATTCACTTCCCATTTTCAAATTAATTTCAAGCAATATTGGTAGGTGAACTATTAGTCCTAAATCCAAGTGAGAATGTTGTTCTCTGTTTCATGGTAGATGCAATTCTGATGCCAAAAAATAAATGTCTGGTGACTATGTCTTCCGAATGTTGTTCTCTTATTGCCTCAGCCTTTGCTGCTGTGGTCCCAGGCCTACTGTGTGAGATAGCTATGGGTCAGATTGATGGACAGCTCTGTTTTCTGTGTATTAAAGTATAGCACCAAGAAAAGTCTCTTTCTTCTGCCACCGCTTCTGCTTCTGATTGTATAAATGTCTGTGGAGTCTAAGGGAAAAACACTTTCTTATGATGTTGTCAACACAGTATGTGAATGTGAGTTCTTTGGCCCTGTTGGTGCTATCTCTGACTTGTTCCAATATGCTTTTTTGCTTTCAGAAATTAGTCTCTGTTTTTATATCTTGGGGCTATCACTTTTCTTTCCACCTTTGATACCAAGTTCCTTTTATTTTTGAGCTTCTGTGTGTAATCCCTCATGGTTTCACTGATGTAGTAAGAAACCAGTTATTTTCATAAGTAAAAAGTACATTTTGTGAGATCAATTATATGCATGGAAGCCAGAGGATACTGCAGAAACATTTCTAGTTTGCTTTGTTTTGATGTTTTCCCTCAGTGTCCCTCTGAGTCCCCTTAGTTTACACGGATACCTGTGACATCAAGAAGCCCCTTCTCTCCGTTGCATTTGCTTCCTTCTTCTTTCAATCCACAATAGTCTTCTCAGATGTTCTACATTTCCCCTATCCCTTAGGCTCCCACTTCTTCCTCTCAGCCCTGACTCAGTTCTCCATTAATAGAGTTTAACTGATTTTCCTCTCAAATGAAATGAGAAGAAACAGCTTCAGTTTGTTGAGGTTTGTCAATGGGGACTCAGGGAGTGGGGTGAGAGTGATGGGAACTGTCCAGCCCAACTTGAATCAATATACAAACACAAACCAAACATCTATATTGTTCATGTCAAAAGCCACTGTGAAGGTTCATGTGGCTGTATTTTGTTAATTCTGGCAGATTTTTTGTTGCATTTTTCAATATCAACAAAGTCTTACATTTATTTTTCCTAGCTTGACATGACCGCGTCTTCGGATGGTGTTAAAACAACCTTGATCCAGGAAGTGGGCGAGAAAGTTAGCAAATTCTACACTGACATACGCCATTTCAGTGAGATTCTCCAAAGAAGGGACACTACACTGTTAGCCCTATTTATCAAGTCAGTATTTTAGGCTATAATATTTCATCTTGAAATAGAAGCTGTAAAAGAGAAAGATAAATAAATGATAATCATACATATTTTAAATACAACAATGATCTTAACTAAGTACAATATATTGTGAAATCCATCAAAAATACTAGAACATTTTTATTTGAAAGAAATAAAACATATTTATAGTATATCATAATCATAATGTCAAAATTAACTACCACACAAATGACTCAAAACTACTCTTTTGGGATGTCTCATAACTAGTTCTAAATTTACTCAGAAAAAATATAAAAATAAAAGGTTTTGAAGAAAAATAATTAGCTTTGAAAATTACTTGTGTAAGTCATTGCTGATGAATCCTTCCAAGGAAAGAATTTACAGTTTCTTATACATTTTCTATCCTTTCCTATTTGTTTCCCTCCTTCTCCTTAATAGCCTACTCTACTCGGATTCTGGGGCACAGTTGAGAGGCAAAAAGCATAAGAAATTATCCTACTGACTTGCATGTTCCAGCTGAAAAGATGCATATATTTTTCACATTTACTAATTAAGATGTAATTTGCTATTTAATGACTAGTAATATGAGGATTCCTTGGTAGAAACAACCCACAGAATAGATTCAGTCTGTGTCATCTTCTGGCAAATGGACCTCCCCTGTGTATCATGATGAGAATACCAAGGTTCCCACAGCTTAATTGTGTAACAAAGCTTCAGGACCTTCACTACACTGTACAGTAACAAAGAGGTTACCTGAATGAAAGATTTTATCCATTAAAGATAGTACTATATAAACTATTTTACTATTGAGTCATTTCTATCTGTTCTGTAATCTCTCAAAGATCACTGAGATATATGATATTGACATTTGCAAACAAATATTTAATGTGCTCTCTTTCTGTGCATTGCCTTTCAGATAAAGAAATCACATTTTATTTGCATTTACCGTAACTCAACTATCATTCATTTGAATTTTAGAAGACTGCTGCTTATTTTGAGACACTTGTTATTGTTTGAAAGTATGTAAGTGGCATACTAAATAACTCAATATCCAATCTTTTAATTTTATAATTAAAATGCATCCAAGCTATGCTTTTGAGTTTTCCTAATGCCCTAACCACTAAATTGGAGTGCATTCTGAAATCACACATTAAAGAAAAAAATCTTTGAATTAGTAACTTAAAGTTTAGCTTTATACACCAAGGAGTTTTACTCATTAGCAGGTAATTTAAATTCTTTCTTCTTCCCACCCCTTTTTACCACAGGGAATGATGAATTTGTTTATCAAACTCTTCTTCTGAAATGGGAGGTGGCAAAAATAGTACAAAATGTCAGAAATTTAGAACCCAGAGTCATTCATCAGATATGACTCCTCTATGAGAACTCTTTATATCTTTCTTCTGCCTAAGAATGAGCAGGTGGCAAGGCAGAGGAGAGTCAGGCAAGACAGATCCACCAAGAGCCTCCTGGATACTATGTATCATGTGTTAATTTGCTCATGCAACCATAGCAATGTATCACAGACTTTGTCAAAAACAACATAAATGCATTCTATCACCATTCAGGAGACTCGAGGCCCAAGATCTAGGTTTCTAAAGAGTTGATTACCTCTAAGGTCTACTTCCCTTGCTTGTAGATGGCCTTGTTCTATCTGCGTCATCACAAAGCCTTTCTTCTGTGCAAGTCTTTTTCTTATTTTCCTCTTCCTCTAAGTACAGCAATCATATCAGATTGGAACATACCACAATACCCAAAATGTAACTTAATTTCCCCTTTTTGACTGTCTCCAAAATCAGTCATACTCTGAGATGCAGAGGGTGAGGATTTCAACATATAAAATGAAGGGGGGAATTCATCACATGATACCCAATCAATTTTCTTCTCACTATAAAATCAACCTAACACAAGTACTCTATGAGTGACTGTGCTGCAGCAGTGAGGCTAAAAGTCCCCTAGTGCTGCAGTTCACTTAGATAATGGGGAGACTAGAATTCTGTTAGAAACTAGGGTTAGTATGGCAAAAACTTTAAGCATAAAACTTCATCCAGTTTTGCGGATGGAATCCTGAGTTTAAAAATCCCTTACAGTTCTGAGATCTTATAATCTTTCCTTTCTAAATAAATGTAGGATACAGAAATGGTGATATTTTGTCTGAATTCAGCCTGGATGGGGTATGGCACAGATGATACAGAAACATGAAGATTAAATTTGCCTTGTGAAGTATTCATAGGCTTTACTATCAAGCACAAAAATATATGACAAAGTGCTTTTTTTCAACTTTTTACTAAGACAGATATCTGAAGAATATTCAAAAATGCTTTACTGATCTCTAAATGCTATGAGTTTTGCTGATGGAATAGCATATTTTGCACAACTAAAGTTCTTGCACATAAATATGTAATTTACAATCATTCCATTTTGCTTCTTTTCACCCTTCCTAGTAGGTTTTCTCACCCAATATATAGCTGCCTGGGCTTTTGTGTTCTAATTTATGTATGTTGGCTGTAGATATTAAGTTGCTGAGATGAGCATTATCCTAAACTTTAAATTTAGAAGCCAAAAAATAAACCATGATAAAATTCTGAAAATATTTTAACTAGAATAGTTAAGACTTCTATATTTATGCCTACATTTTGCCTTTTCCCTGAAAAATCTCTGAGGTGGGGAAGTTGCCTTTGGGATCAGCACGTTAGCATGCTCATGTGATCAGCCAGGGCTGCCATCACCAATGTACAGTTACAGGGTCAGTACTTTCTTACTGGTGTTTTAAGCTTCGGTATTCGTCACTGAGATTTTATCTTAAGACAGCCCTAAAATTGCAATGACAGCACAGGCAACAACAATTCCTTCTCCCTAGTGTCCAGAGGCTAAATGAACCCTTGCCACATCAAAAGTAGTGTTACTTTACCTTCATGAAAAACATACCTATCCTCTAGTTCTGTGAAATCTCAACTCATTATCCTCTCCTATGCTAGAAAATTGGATTTCTTTGGGTCTTTTCCACCTGGATTTTTAACCAAGTCATGTTGCATTCATAGTGATTTGCAGCAGCAATTCCGATGATCGTTTGCTAGGCAGCTTCAGTATCCATTACATCCTTGACTTTAAACTGTTCATCACTACTCTATATCAAGACACACACTGAAAACTGTCCTGACCTAAAACTAATCTTTAATAGTGTGATCCTTCCCATTCACGTATTTGTAGGTCCACTCACATCGCTTATATGTAAAATTCCCACCTTCAGGATGATTCTACATGTAGCTTCCTCTTCAGCAAGAATTTCCACCTGAAGATTCTACCTTCCACCAATCCCAAAGCTTCAGTCAATACCACGGTCTCCCTCTTCTGATCTACAGCCAACCTAAGCCACTGGAGGAAACAGTACTTCCTAATGCTTTTCCATCTCTTTCTGAGCTTTCTTTTCTCTTTGCTTGTGCAAAAAAGGATTCCAGACATCTATAACTTTCCACAGAGTGTATTTCCCATTTCTGTGATTTTTTCCTGCTTCTCAGAGAGAGAGAGAAAACAAAACAAAACAAAACTTTGTTTTAGGTTTCATAAAGAAATAGAAATCATTGGGTGAGAAATCTTCAAAATTCTTACCCTCAGCCTAAATCCTATTGACTTCTACATGTTGTCTTGTTCTGCGATTCAGTGACCGATCCTATGTCTGTGCTGAATTCTCAACTTAGTATTTCACCAGGACTTTTGCTCCATTAGATCTCTTCCTTCTCCCAGCCCTTGCCATCTTGCCTTTTCTCCTAGTACTTTTCCTTACTCTTAAGATGTACCAAATTTCTTAATCTTCAACACAAAGCCATTCAACTTCATTTCCCTCTATAATTGCATCATTCCTCCTTCTCCTTCAACCATGCACAAACACATAATTTGGATAGATCAACTGATAGCTTTTCTCCTTCTAGAAGCTCACTGGCACATGGTAACCTGTCCACCTTTCTCCTTCACATCTGTTCTGTGTTTTCAGTGTCCATGTAAATGCCAACTCCAAAGTTCATTATTCAATACTCATTTTCACTGGCCACTGTGTGGCATTTTGGGTACTAAATATTTTTTCCAACACATTTTACATGCTTGATAATCTCATTTTAGTATTTCTTCTATTTCCAGTTTCAGCCCTTTATCCTCTTCTATCTGTTGCAAAATATCTTTGTTTCATCTTTGAATTTCTTATGCACTTAAATATTACAGGCTTGAAGTGACCTGTTATACCCTTATGTCCAGCTATCAGGTGTTTGCCAGTAATTCCTAAATCTTAACAATCAGCTCTAATTCCTCTAAAATTGAGTATTAAAATACTACCTACTCCTCTAATGCTGTCTATTGGAAATCTGTGTTGTGACTTACATAGGAACATTTAAAACTCAGAATGTCCATCAAGAGTCACTTTATCTCCCACAAATTTCTCATTTTTTTTCCATGTGAGCTTGGTTTATAAAAACTAGGAATGGAACTACCATTTGACCCAGGTATCCACTCTTGGTATATATCCAAAAGATTTAAAATCAATATACTACAATGATGTAATCACATCAATGTTCAATCAATGCAGCTGCTCAATTCACAATAGCTAAACGATGGAGCCAACTGAGATATTATTTAATAGATGAATTGATAAAGAAAATGTATATATACATATAGTATTACTTAGCCATGAAGAATAATGACTTTATTACATCTGCCAGTAAATTGATGGATCTGGAAACTATCATGTTATATGAAATAATCCAGTCCCAAATAGCCAAAAGTAGAATATTTTCTCTGATATGTGGAAACGAACCCACAATAAAGGTGGAAGGTGAAAAATAGATATTCAGTATATTAGACAAAGGGGAATAAAGGGAAGGGAGAGGGATAGGAAAAGGAAAGACAGTGAAATAAATCTGATATAATTTTTCTATGTACATATATGAATATAGCACAGTGAATCCCACCATCATGCAAATCCACAAGAATGGGGTTCTGATTAGAATTAGACATATCCCATGTTTGCAGAATTATATCAAAGTGGATTATACTGTCATATATAAATAAAATATAACTATAAAAATTAATAGGAAAAAATTAAAAGATATCATAGGGGCATAGCAAATAAAGAGTTTAAAATCACAGGTTGTAGAGTAAGGAAACTTAAGTTTATATTCCTGTCACACAGGTGAGCTATTTAAACATTCTAAGTCTTAGTTTCTTAGGTGTAAAATAAGCATAATAGCTTAGCCAATCCTGAGGATTAGATAGATGCAATATGAAGGAAATAAGCTTAGCACATACCCCAGCACAAAATTCGACACCAAGAAAAAAAAATGTTGACTCATTATATAGTAAGAATAAAAACTAAAAACAATAAAAAATATTTCAGTCATCAAGACAGAAAGCTGGGGTACAAATCAGATTTCATCCTCCATGTGAAGGTCATATACCATCATTCACCTAGATGTACCCATTTTTACCTCTGTAATTATTTTTTTTATTATTACCTCTCCATTTTCTCTGCCTGAATTGCAAGCTAGTAGCTCCTACCTTGCTTGGACTATTGCTGTGGTCTCCAGATTGATCTTGGCATTTCCAACATATCACACTTCTTTGCTTTCTGCTGTATATTGCTGGCAAATAATCTTTATTAAAGAAGCAGATTTAATTTTGCCACTCTTTTTTCAAAACCCTTCATTATATTCAAGATAAAATACAGAATTCTTAGTATAGATGGCAGACCCATTATGAGCTATCTTTTCTTTCTTGCTTGGTTTTATTTGCTTCCATGCTCCCAAGAAAATTTATATGTTAATAATACCAATTACTTCTTTGGATTTGAATATACTATATTTTCAGTGCTAAAATTATTTTTTTCATTTTTTAAACTTTCTGTTATTTTTTGTTGTTGTTTACTATCTTCCTTGGTTCTACATTTTCCTTTTCTTTAATTTTTATTCTCACCACTTGTTTAAAAATTCAATCATTGGCAGATCTTTGGAATCTTGTCTTTTTTATTCTCATTATGTTTACTTAATATTTTTTTTGGACTACACTTTTGTTTTGTTAATTAAGCACATTTTAAAAAATAACACTTTACCTGTAATCCCAGCACTTAGGGAGGCTGAGACAGGAGATTTGGTAGTTCAAAGCCAGTCTCGGCAATGGCGAGGCACTAAGCAACTCGGTGAGACCCTGTCTCTACATAAAACACAAAATAGGGTTGGGGATGTGGTCAGTGATTGAGTGCCCCTGAGTTCAATCTCCAGTAACAAATAAATAAATAAATAAATAAATGGATAGATAAATAAATAAGTAAAACCTTATATCCATGATAAAAATTAGAAATTTCTACGTTTGCAATAAATGGGAGATGATTATTAACAGGAAAACAAAACAATACTTTTATATTCTAGTGAGATACCATGACCACAGCAAAGAGGCAACAGGCCGAGCTATTGTATTGTTTTTCCAAATGAAGAAGAATGTTATACATTATAACTAATGTTCATAAGGTATAAAAGCTGAGCAGTATAGTCTGGTTACAAAACCCTTTCATATACCGAAGACACTCTATCCCCTTATTTCCTTATTTCAACAAGTACATTTTTCTTAATATTGTCTTTTGCATCTTTTTTTTAGTCTAGAACTTTTTGTTAATAGGGCTTATACCTTTTCTTATCTACTTCAGTATGTTAAATAGTGGGCTCCCCACAGATCAGCTTATATGGGGCTGCCTAGGTTATACCTGTTGTCCTGATGTTATGATCAGTCGCACCCATTTGAACTCACCAGTCATACCAAGATGAATGACAGACTTTATTGTTGCATTCATTCTAATATATCTGCTTCTGATGGGGGCTATAATCCAGTATTATTTTGTTCTTGAAGTAATTGTGTTTTTAAACATGATATTTAGTTCCATGGGTTCATAATCTCCTGTTTTGTTAGTGAATGAATATGATAAAAGGCTGCATTTCCATACCAGTTTTCTCTGAGGTTAGTCCTGGAGTTGATGGCACTGTATAAAAATCCTCAAGCCCCCCAAAAGCACATTTAGTTGATTTTCTTTCTAATTAATTCTGGGTTTCAGCCATTTCCCCTAGTAAAAAAGAGGCATTAGGAAGAACTACACACTGGATTTTAATTCATAAGCTGTAATGGTTTCAAGGATAGCAATATACTAGTTTAATCAGGGTTAGCTGACCCCACTCCTTGTTCCCAGCTATTTTAAAGCACAGAGGTACAACTACTGTCCTACTTTTACTCACGAGAACATACGGACCAGAACATTAAATCTCTGCCAGGTAGATTGTGGCTGGAATTGTCTAAAACAAATTGTAGACAAAGGCTGAGTTGAGAGTGAGTAGACAAGGGTGAGTGTTAGCAGGCCAAGGTGCAGGTGGTCAATGAGAAAGCAGGATCTCATCATTCACTGTCGTGTCCTGCCATAGTGGGGACCAGCTGCCTCCTGCTCCATTCTAAAGCCACAACTAACATGTCAGTTCTATGCAAACCTTTCAATTCAATGCTTACCTGTCAATTAAGGTTTGTACATACCATTTTGTTTCTTGTTTTCTTTATGTAGCTCCTCCAGGGGTTTCTCCTTCAGGAGGGAGCTAAGAGTCGTGCCCAGATCAGCATCTTTGTAGGAATCACAGTCAGCCTAAGTTCTATTCAGGACCTGTTTCAGTTTCTGCCATGTCCTGAAATACACCAAGGAAATGAAGTTGGGATGGCGACTTGTACAGCTATCTTCCATCAGGGGAAATTTGCCACTGTATGTGTTAGTCAGTGTTTTGTTACTGTGACATCAACTTACAAGGAGTTCTGTGGCACTTACAAGGAGTGTAATAAGGAGTTATTAAAGTTCTATGGCAACTTTAATAATGGAGGATTATTCAAACACTTGAAACAAGTTTGTTTTCCACTCTTGAGGGACAAATTACACACATTTAGTAGCTTTCATTTTCTCATAGTTCTCTAAGTTGAAATTCTAGGTACTTGGTGACCAGATCCTCTGCTCAGGATATTATAGGCTGAAATCAAAGTTTCAGACAGGTCTGCAATTTCACCTGAGGCTCAGGAGTCTTCTGTAAGCACATGCTTTGTTAGAATAATTTATTTTCTTTGGTTGGAGGGTAGCGGTAACTGCTATCTGGTTGAACGCCAATAGGAATATCCTTAACTCTGCCATCCCCTGACCAGTGGCTTCTGACAATATGGCATCTTGCTTCTCTACAAATGCCTAAGAATCTCTCTGAGTCCTCTTAAGAATGTTACCCAACCAAGATAACAACCTTTGCATTTAACTCAAAGTCAACTGACTAGAGACATTAATTATATCAGTAACATTTCTGCAAACATACAATCACAACAGTGATCTCTCCTTAAATGCACAGATTCTACTCACACTTAAAGCTAGCAATGAAATAGCAAAGGTACATCAAGGAGCCATACTAAACTATTATAAGGTCACACAGAATAAAATGAATTCAAATATATATATATTACATTATTTATATGTGGTCAATAAAGAGCAAATAGCAATTTCCATACCTCTCATAACAATTTAAAATGCAGACTACTAAAGACTAAGTCCTTTCAAAATACAACACCAACTCAACCAGCTTTTGCTTTAAGTTCTGTGGATCTTTATAATTTCTGTGATTTTATCTATCATAATTTTAATAATAATTGTAAGTATGTATAATATGATTATGCACAACAATCTTTAGTTTTAGAGATACTATTTCCTAACAATTGGATTGCTGATAACGTTTAGAGATGTTCAATTTTAACAAGGCTGATTAAGAAAAAAAAATTTACTTATATATGAGAAGCAGAAAATTAAGTGAAAAGAGATATATTTTTCTGAAGTACAATGTCAAGAGGATCTGAAAGTTGTATAAAAAGTCATAAAACAATTTACATTATATTTTTCCTCAAATATAAATGCTGCAGTAGAACTTTTATCTATTTTGAATTTCTTTCTGTCAAATGAATTATACTGGCATTAACTTAGAATGTGGAAACATTGATGAAGTTAAGCTTTTTGAAATATTTCAGTTGTACTTGTTGTCATAAATGCAAATAACAAACATAGGAGTTATATTTTGGCAAATAATTAAAGTAGCAAAAAGGAAGTACTGTGAAGGTTAGATTTTACATAAAATATCTATGCAGTCACTACTTTAGTTTTAACATACTATTACATAAAACATGATCCAAAAATCTTAATGCAGTGGCAATAAACTATTTGAAACTTGAATACAATCAAAATCCTATGAGGGGCTGGGGTTGTGGAGCAGTGGTAGCGTGCCCGCCTAGCACGCATGAGGTACTGGGTTCGATCCTCAGCACCACATAAAAATAAAAAAATAAAGATATTCTGCCCACCTACAACAAAAAATAAACATTAAAAAAATCCTATGAGATAAAAATGTGTGCAAAAGATGATAGAAGTATTTGAATTGCAAGAATTTTGCTGCTAAAAGGAATGACATTGGGATTTTAATTGAAATCACATTGAATTGTATAGTGCTTTGTGTAGTATAGCAATTTTTATAATATTAATTCTATCCAAGAGCACGGGAGATCTTTCCATCTTCTAAGGTCTTCTTCAATTTCTTTATTTAGTGTTCTGTAGTTTTCATTACAGAGGTATTTCTCCTCTTTTTTAAAATGGATTCCCAAGTATTTTGGGTTTTTTGATGTTATTGTGAATTAGTTTTCCTAATTTCTCTTTCCAAGGATTCATCACTGTTGTATAGGAATGCATTTGATTTATGGGTGTTGATTTTAATATCCTTCTACTTTACTAAATTTATTTATTAATTGAAGTTATTAATAAATTAGTTAATTAATTTATTAATTGAAGTTTTCTAGTGGAGTTTTTTGGATGCTCTAAGTATAGAATCATGTTGTCAGCAAATAATCATAGTTTGAATTCTTTTTCTATTCATATCCCTTTAGTTTCTTTCATCTAATTGCTCTGACTAGAGTTTCAAGGACTATGTTGAATGAAAGTGATGAAAGAGCATTCCTATCTTGTCCCAGTCAGATGATTGTCTTTGTGCGGCTTTTTTTGTTTTGTTTTTTCTAGTCTATTCTATTTGGTCTTCGTTTCTGTTTTTTTTTTTGTTGTTGTTGTTGTTGTTGTTAAAACCATGCTATTTTTGTTATTATAGTTCTTCAGTATGATTTAAAAACAGGTACTGCATTGCCTCCAACTTTGCTTTTGTTACTCAGGATTGCTTCAGCTATTCTGGATCTTTTCTTTAGGACAATTTTTTCTGCTTCTGAAAAATACCATTGGTATTTTGATGAGAATTTCACTGACTTTGCAATTTGCTTTAGGTATTATGGCTATTTTTGCTACATTAATCCTCGCTATTCATAAACATGGTAGTTCTTGGTTCAGTTTCTATCTTGCTACTGTGATTAATTTTTTTTCTTTATCAAATCTAGAAACAGAGTTCTGGTATTTTTTGGATTATCTAGTTAAAGAATCACCTCATCAGCAAACAGATAGTTTGAATTGGTTTTTACTATTTATGTCCTTTAATTTCCTTCTCTTGCCTAATTTCTCAGGCAGTAATTCAACTACTATATTGAATAGGTGTGGTGAACATTGGCATCCTTGTTTTATTCTGATTTTAAAAGGAAATAGTTGTTTTTCCCTATTCAGTATGATGTTGGTTTGGTGTTTGCCATATATAGCCTTTATGTTATTGAGTTAACCTCCTTTTATACCTAGTTTCTCCAGTGTTTTTAACATGAATCAGTGCTGAAATTTTTTTACAAACACTTTCTGCATCCATTGAACTAATCATGTGATTTTTGTCCCTGGTTCTGTTTATGTGATGAATTACATTTATTGATTTATATATGTTAAACTGACCTTGCATCCTTGGGATGAAACCAACTTGGTCATTGTGCACAATCTCTGAATGTGTTTTTGGGTTTCTTTTTTTTTAAATATTTTTAAAGTTGTAGATGGACACATCATTATTTTTGATTATTTTATTTTTATGTGGTGCTGAGGATCAAACCCAGACCTTCACACTTGCTAGGCAAGTTCTCTACCACTGAGCTACAATCCCAGCCTCTGTTTTTGGGTTTCTTATGCAAATATTTTATTAAGGAATTTTGCCTCTTGTTGGTCAGTCATATTGGTCTGTAATTTGCTTTCCTTGATTTTTCCTTATCTGGTTTTGGTGTCATGGTGATACTTCATAGAATGAGCTTGGTAGTATTCCATTCTTTTCTGTTTCATGGAATAATTTGAGGTGGATTAGTGTTATTTCTTCTCTAAAGTTTTGGTAGAAGTCAGCAGAGAATTCATCTAGTCCCTGGCTTTTCTTTGTTGGAATGCTTTATCACTGCTTGAATCCAATTGTTTAAATTTAGTTTTGAATTATTTAAGTTTATATATCCTTTAGTACAATTTGAGAGACTAAAATCAATCTAGAAAGCTGTCAATATCATCTAGATTGTCTGATTTATTGGAATATACATTTTCAAAATTATCCTTAATAATCTTATGGATTTCAAAAAGGTCTGTGGTGAGAGTTACTTATTCTTTTATGATTGTGTTGGTTTGAATCATCCCTCTCATTCTTTCGTTTAGTTTGAGGGTTTATCAATCTTGTTTATCTTTTCAAAGAACCAACTCTTTGCTGCATTTATGATTTGTACTGTTTTGTCTTATTCTTTATTTCATTGCTATTAACTCTGATCCTGATTATTTCTCATATTCTACAGGTTCTGGAATTACTTTTTTCCTGCTTTTCCAGGGCCTCATTTGATTTTTATTTTAGATTTTTCTTTTTCTTTAATGTGGGCACTTAATGATATAAACATTGGTCTTAGTGCCACCTTCATAATGTCCCAGAGATTTGGGTGTACTATATAATTTATCTCATTTGATTCTAGTGTTGTTTTTTATTTCACCTCTCATTTCTTCAATGATCCTTTCTTTCATTTAAAGTGTATTATTTAATCTTCTTGTATTTATGTGATTTCTATTATTTTTTATTTTTTAAAGAATTTTAGTCCATTATTTTCTGTTAAGATGCATAAAGTAATATTGATTTTTTGTGTATTCACTAAGACTTTCTTTTTATCCTAAAATGGCTATTTTGGAAAAGATTCCATGAGCTGCTAAAAAGAAAGTATATTGAGCTATGTTGGAGTGAAATATTCTGTAGAGGTCTGTTAGGTCTATTTGATTTATATTATAATTCAGGTCAGAAATGTTTTTACTGACTTTGTGTCTGGATGACTTGTCCCTTGTTGAGAGAGGTTTGTTGAAATTACAAAATGTTTTAGTCAGCTTCTTGGTTGCAGTGACAAAAAGATCTGAGAAAACCAATTTTAAGGAGAAAAAATTTATTTGGTGGTTCAGGTTTCAGGGGTCTCTGTCCATAAATGACCAGCTGCAGAGGCAGAATATCACAGTGGAAGAGTGTAATGGAGAAAAGAAGTTAGAGACATGGCCCCAGGAGACAGAAAGAATAAGTCAGCTCCCCTCATGGACAAAATAAAAACTCCACAGGCATATCCCCAAAGACCTGCTTCCTCTAGCTACACTCTACCTATGTTTTCTCATAACTCAGTTCATTTTAATCAGTAAATTAACACACTGAATAGGTTAAATCTCTTATAATACAATTATTTTATCTCTAAGTTTTTTTTGCATTGCCTCACATATAAGTTTTTGGGGAGAATCTCACATCTAAACCATAATACAGAGTTTTATTTTACTGGGATATGTCTTGGACATAAAGTGTTTCATGTAATAGGGTGCACCACCAATTAGTGCTTATATATACATATATTTAATATCATGTCTTCTTGTTAGATTCTTCCCTTTAACATAAGGTAGGGGCCTTTCTTGTATCTTTTGATTTTTTTTTTTTTTTGCTTGAAACCTCTTTGTCAGATATAAAAATAGCTACCCCTGCTTGGTTTTGGACTTTGCATGGGATATCTTTCTCCATCCTTTCTGTGGATATCTTTGCCTATATGATGAGTCTTTTGCAGGCAGCACATGGTTGGGTCTTGTTTTTTAATCCATTCCACCAGTCAGTGCCTTTTAACTAAAGAGTTAAGACCATTTACATTTAGCATTACTATGGAGGTATGTTTATTATTTCTAGTCATTTTGGGTTGTTTAATAGTTTTAATTCATTTTTTAGTTTTCATTTACTTAATTGCTCACCTGAAGAGTTTGGTCCATTTGAGAGTTCAGGGATTTGTTTTTGAGTTCTTTGTGAAGTATGTCGTTAAATATTTTCTGTAGTTTAGGTAAGTGGTCATGAACTCCTTTAGTTTATCCTTATTATAGAAAGCTTTTGTTCTTCTTTGATTCTGAATGATAGCTTTGTTGGATATAGAAAACTTGGCAATTATTTTCTTTCCGAGTTTGTAATATCTCATTCACTGTCTTCCTTGCTTTTAGCCTTTGAGTTGAGAAATCTGAAGTGAGTCTTATTGGTCTAATTTAAATATCATCTGATGTTGTTCTCTTGTGGCCTTTAATAATGTATCCTTATTCTCTATGTCAGACATTTTGATCGTGATGTGTTTTGAAGAGGTTCTTTTTTGATCTTTTCTATTTGGTATTCTATATATTTCTTGTATGTGAATGCCCATCTTTTTCCTAAGGTTTGGAGAATGGCTGCTATTATTTCACTTAAAAGTTTCTAAAGTTTTTTTTTTTTTAAGTTTATTAGTTGTTGATGAATCTGTATTTTATTTATTTGTATGTGGTGCTGAGAATCGAACCTGGTGCCTCACACATGCTAGGCAAGTGCTCTACCACTGAGCCACAACCCCAGCCCAAAAGTTTCTTAATTTTATTAGCTTGTATTCTGTATACTTGTCTATTGAAATAATTCTTAAATTTGACCTCTTACTGTTGTCCCAGAATTCTCATGTATTCTAATTATGATCTGCTGCCTCCTTTACTGTCCACTGAGTGTTATAGCTCAAATAATCTGTCTTTAAGGACCAAGGTTTGTCTGTTGATAATCCTTTAAATTGCATTTTCATTTTGATTTCTTTATGCCTTTCATTTCCAGAAGTTCTGATTGATCTCTTTTCAGAATTGCTCTTTTTAGTAAAATGGTCATTTATATTCTGTGACAGCTCTCTTAATTCATTCTTTAGATCTTACTTTACCTTTATAATCATTTTAATAATCATTTTTAAAGCCTCTCTCTGGAATTTTGTCCCTTTCCTATATATGTGTTCTTTGCTGGGGATTGTAAGTTTTCAGGGATAATTATTTGCAGGTTTTCTCATGTTTTCAGAGGTCTTGGACTTACACAACTGTTGAAGTGGGTTTCTGTTTCTCTTTTGTGAGAATGTCCTTTGGTGTACGGTTGTAATTTTTATACTAAGTTCTGCATTGTTCATATATCTTAGCTTCAACGTATAGACTCAGTGTAATCCAAGTGTTAGTTTCAATTGCCACTGCCTCTCAGTTTTCCACTGAGGCACAGCTGAATTAATTAACTACTGTAGAGCTGCTATAACCCTGTGGGTTTTGTAAAACTTTCTTTTTGAAAACTTTCTCTAATTTGTACACAAGACAAGACAGATGTCCAAGAGTGTGACCCAATAACCCCTGCTACTTTGCCCTAATATGGGCCTAGGTCATTGGTTTGGGGATTTCTCTCCCCTATTGTATGTGTTAAAATATTGTTGAATCTTCAGCAGGGTTGGGATATGTGTGGAAGAAGATGTGTAGTCACTTTGTTAAGTTGTAATTGTAGTTCGAAGAGTCTCTACCTTGTGAATTTATACTGTACTTTTCACTTTCCAGTCCTTCATAAAAAAAGAAAAGAAAAATCAGCAATGGCAACAAAAATAGCAATCAATGTATAGCATTAGAATAAGCATCTGATGCCTATGACGTGAACACCATTAATTTCAAAAAGAGGATTGGTAAGGATAGCATTTAACAACAGCAACAACAATAAACAGCTATGAATTTGATATATCATTAGACAGTGTATATCAACTATGCTCTCTTCAGTAGAGATAACTACAACAATATAAATGGTAGGAGCAGTAATCATATAAACTAATTTTTTTAAAGATAATAAAATTACAGTTCCTTAAGAGGAAAGAAAATGGGGTAGGAAGGTCAAAGAAAATTTAAAATATTCAAAAGGCTAACAGAGGTACAGAAGGAGACAGGAAACAAGCAATTGCTCTAAAGAAGGAAGACTAAAAAGAGAATAAAATGGGCCAGAACCCAGAGCAGAACACCACCACACTCTGCCTCACCAGAGAGGAGCACCATGGTTCTCTATCCTGCAACATGCAGCTTCACCTAAAATGACTCCATCTTGAGATGATGTAGCCACTGTCATAGCCCTTGTCACATGGTAATCTCCACTGTGGGACAATGGACAGGGCCAAGAGGCAGCTGCCTGCTGCAGCACTGCACACCACGGTGCACCATCACCAAACAGGTCACCCAACACCATCACAAAACCCATCCTTTCAGAGCCCAGGCCCAGGCCCAGGACTGCCTCCGGGGACTAAAAGTGAACTCCAAGGTAAGATACAGGTGATCTGTAGGATCACTACAAGATTATGAGAAAGAAACCACAATACTTCAGATTGGCACTGCAAGAAAGGAAGACACATAATCAAATGAAAAAACAAGGGAAGAGAGTGCCCCAA